>JAYMZC010000387.1:18794799-19379617 GCA_036346975.1 Drosophila prolongata | reverse complement strand
TTTCCATATGCTCTTCGAGCGTTCGTCCGATGTCGATAATGTCGTCCTGATACGCGAAGGCATGCGGCATCATTTCTGGTCCAATGACTTGATCCAATGCCCGCTGGAATGTTGCCGACGCGGAGTGTAGGCCAAATGGCATCACCTTCCATTGGAACAGGCCCTTCCCTGGTACAGTAAACGCCGTATACTGCCTGCTGTCTGCCTCCAAGGGGATCTGCCAGTAACCGTCCTTTAGATCTAGACTGCTGATGTACTTCGCCTCTCGCAGCTGGTCCAGGATGTAATTTATCATCGGCATCGGGTATGCGTCCTTTATGGACCTCGCATTTATTTGCCGGAAATCCACACACAGCCTCCACTTTCCAGTCTTCTTTCTCACCATGACTATTGGTGAGCTGTAGGGACTCCTGGACGGCTCGATACATCCTTTTTCCAGCAGCTCGTCTACCTTGGCATTTATCTCACCCTGCATTTTGGATTTTTAGGGTAGTACCGTTGTTTGACTGGTTGGTCGTCCTTCATGGTGATCCTATGTACGGCCACGTTGGATGTACTATTTATTCCTTCCAGTTCGTCCAACTCGGCTTTTAAAAATCCCTCCACATCCTTTTCCGCAAATCTTTTGGGTGTTTCAACTATTGTCACTGACAGTTTTTCCTCCAGCCATCCTCCTCGTCTATTCTTTGCCGGTATCGACGCGCTGTGTCCTGCGCACTCGACTTTGGCCCCGATTCTGGTAAGGAAATTCCATCCCAACACCAGGGCGTCGATCAGTCCTGGTAAAATCAGCAGCTCCATTGAAATTGTTTTCGTTCCCAGTCCAATTCTGGTCTCCAGCTGTGATCTTATTTCCCCGCAGCGACCGTCTGCCATCCGTACTTGCCTTCTCGTGGGTCCGACCCTTCCTGCCGCCTGCAGCCTGTCCGCCAGCTCTTCGCTGATGAAACTCGCCGTGGCGCCGGTATCCACCGTGGCCTTCCGCCTGCAGGTCGCCCATTAATTTCGAGAGGCAGCACCTTGCGATCCCTGGCCGCCCCTCGGAGGCTGGGGTCGCTGGGCGTTTCCCGACCCGGAACAGCACTAAACCGTCCGAACTCCTATTTTTCCGCAACGCCAGCAGAACGTAAGCCGTTGGTTTCGGCATTCCTTCGCCCAGTGGTCTGGACCCCCGCATCTGCGGCAGGCCTGGGTAGGATTTGCTACGTATCCGCCGCGTTTGTTTGCTGGTTCGTGGCCGCGCGGCGTACTTCGTGGTTGTGCGTCCGGGTCCTCCTGGCATCGCCTGCACACCGCACCCTGGTCTGATCTTGGCTTTGGTACTGGGTGGCTCTGCCCTTGCTGCTTGCGGGGATTGTTTTCCAGCTCGAATTTCTCCCTCTGCTGGTCGAGCTCCTCAAATTCGTCTGCCAGCGCCATCAATGTATCCAAATTTCGACATTAAATGGGCGAACGAACATTCTGAGTGCCGGCGTGCTGTTTTCTTTTATCCTCTCCAGCGTTTCTTTGGTTGACATATTCAGTGGCCGCATCAGGGTCTGCATATCCACCATAAAATCTTTGAAGCTCTCCCCGTAGGCTTGCTTTCTCTGTCTGACCTGGTCCGCCAGCTTCGCCATGTATCCTCGGGGCAGAAAGTAATTTTGGAAGCTGTAGATGTAGTCTCCCCAGGTCTCCCAGTGCCGATTGTTGGCGATGAACCACTTCAAGGCTCTGCCTTGGAGCAGCTCCGGCATTGCTCTTGGGATCTGGTTTATGTCGAGACCGTAAGTCACGACTGACCACTCTACTTGCTCCAAAAATTGCAGCGGCTTGTCGTTTCCGTCGTAGCGGAAATTCCACTCCCGGACCTGCTTGGCCACCTTCGCGTAGTCCTGCGTGTGCGTCCTGGAACTCTCCTTTCTTTCCCGGCTATTTTCCCGCTGCCGGCTTGCGTGGCTTGCGATGCTCGACACATCCAAGCTCGCTATCAGGCCCTCGGCACTTGCGGTAGTGATTTTGAATTTTGGCGTGGGAATTTTCCGGAATTTCTTTTCCAGGCCCATTACCAAATCGGCGATGTCTGGATCCTCTGCTGTCTGGTCGACGAAGTCTCCCAGAGTCTTCCTCATCGAATCGACTGAACCCTCCAGTTCTATTCCCAGAACTTGACTCACCTCGTCGAAGTCCTCCTTCCTGAGATTATAAATCCAGGACTTCCCCATCTCGGAATTTTTGTTTCCTTGGTCAGGACAATCACTCTTGGGCGCCAGATGTAACGACCTGATTCTTTATTTCTGCTCGCTACGTAAACGTGCGGCTAGCTCAGAGAGGTTGTGAGTTCGTGCCACCAAATTTATATTGAGTGACCGCCCGTGACCAAAGGATAACGCCAGAAATGATAAGGTTGGTTTATTGACTCTCTAAAATATAGCCTTATTGCTATTATTCTGCTGCCCGTTGTCGCTGTCTCCTGCTGCGTTGCTCCTGGCGCGCTGCTGCTCTGCTCCTGGCTTACCGCTGCGTCGCTCCTGGCGTGCTACTGCGTTGCTTCGGCTTGCTGCTCCGGGTGACTGAGATCGGGTCGACTCCACCAAAACCCTGGATGTTATGCGAGCTTCCCTACCGGGGCCGGCAAGGTGTATCGCCTAGCAGGTGAACCGAAGTTACGCATTATCGCCTAGCCACCTTTATCGCCTGGCTTCCGGAGTTCAGCTTGGACTTTGTCGGCAAGGTGTGTCGCCTAGCAGGTAGAACAAAGTTCTCCCTTATCGCCTAGCCACCACTTCGGTTTCGATGTTTACTTATTCCGCGTGCACGCACTCGCTCTGATTCTCGCTCTCCTACTGTCCCGAGCTGCGCTTGCGCCGTCCTTTTTATAGGCGCTGTAGGTGCCGTTATTTCCCTCGGGTCCAAGGTCCACTGAGGTACTGCGAATTCACGGTGTGTCCCCTTTGGGCGGGTCCGAAGACCGCCAATTTACCGTATGACCCCGTTGCCCTTGCCGGGCGCGGGTCCAAGGTCCATCGAGGTACCGTTAATTCACGGTGTGTCCTCTTTAGGCGGGTCCGAAGTCCGCCAATTCACCGTTTGACCTCGTTGCCCTTGCCATATGAGGGTCCAAGGTCCGAATGTTTCCCGTTTGACCTGGATGCCCTTCATTTCTCCGGCTTTCTCGCCTCCTCCGCTGTTGCTAGGCCGATCTCCTGCATCGGGATTTGTGGGGAGTTTAAGACTCCTCAAAACCTTTTAGGTATGAATTTCAAGTTGGTCAGCGATTGCAATGTTTTTACAAGAAGGATGGAAAAAGAGGAAATCTGTACTTGAGTCGCACATTGGATCCTTGCACTTCAGGAGTTTGACTTTGAAGTTGAACACAGATCAGGTAAACGCATACATCATGCAGATTCTTTAAGCCGTTATCCTGTATTGATGATTTCCGATGAAAGCTTGCACAGCAAACTAGAGTTTGTTCAATCGCAGGACGATCAACTAAAAGCTATAATTGACATCCTTGCTGAGAAATCCAGCCACAGTCCTTCAACGCGAAATCATTCGACAGGCACATGAAAAAGTACATTTTTCTATGAAGAAGACCAAGGAGATCATCGGAAAGGAATATAACATTCCAAAACTCAAAGACAAAGCTGACATCAAGCTGAAGGAAACGATTGAGCAAGAACTGATCAAAATGTTCCAGGACAATCGAGACGAGATCCGTAAAGCTACCAAGCAACAGATCCTTGTCATGCAAAACGAGAACAAACACTCGTATAACCTCGTATATATACCTAGACCAGCAGCAACATACAAAGTCGGCGATATTATCGCTTTAAATGCACTCAGCTTTGTGGTGGGCTTAAGTTAAAACCTAAGTATTTGGGTACCTATCGAGTTACAAAAGTCAAGCCTAAGGACACTTACGATGTTGTAAAAGAATATTTATCTTCTGACGGGCCAATATGCACTACCTCTTGCGCCGAATATATGAAGCCATGGATTCAAATATCCTCCGAGAACGACGACGAAACATCTCTAATCAGCGTATATCAAAAAGTTTTCGTGAAGAGAAAAGAAGTCTTGAACGAGCATTAAGAACGAGAGAAGCGAATGAACAAGACGGGCGAACAAACGAAGTTAAAAGAAATGTTTAAAAGGGGTATTATTTATATTTTCTAACATTATTACAACTGCTGCTCGTCATCACGTAAGTAAATTATTATACCTCATGTCCATTCAACAAATTTCTCATGTCGCGAACGCACCTAAAATGCTCACCCAAAAAAGTGCCCATCGCGCTATAAGAAGTTTTCACTTCTGCCTGCACTCCCGGAGTGCAACCCACCTTTTTTTTAAAGACAATACCATAGCAGCAACACAAGTCAAATGAATTATTTAAATAAATTTTCCGTTTAATATTCATTTATAAAATTAATATAAAAAAACTCTCAATCTCGTCTGTTGCGAGGGCAAGAACGAATGCCCATGCAAAGACTGCGTATAGCATGCAGCGTTCTCGCATACCTTTATACTCTCAGTATACATATAGGTATGTAATCTCGACTGTCGCGAGAGCACGAAAAATCTCATCTGTCGTGAGAACGGCTGAAAATGCGAACCCACAAAAGTGCCCATAAGAAGTTTTCATTTCAAAAAAATGAAAGTGTTCAAGAATAACAAAATGAAAAAATGGCTTCTCGTGGATAACAAAAACAATTATGCAATATGTGATTGATGGCATCAATGGTTTGAGCGTCAATAAATCGATCTTGTACAATGCTAAAGACTTGAAGGAGTTCAAGGAAAAGTTAAAGTGCTACGAGAACATTGGAAAAAATCCGGAAAGCCAAGAGATCAAGAAGACAAATTGAAATCTGCGATTGGCAAAGACAGTGCAGACCATAAAGACGTATACGTGCAAAGAAAGGTACATTGCTACAATTATGGTGTCATTGGCCATTCATCTAATCAGTGCCCTAAACGAAGCAGCGGTCGGAAGTGCTTCAACTGCAATAATTACGGACACATATCTAAAGACTGCACCACAGGCAAAATTGAAACGGTTAAAACTCCGAAAAATACGCGCAAAATATCGGATGATAAATTATCGACGTATAAGGAAATTTGTATGAAAAACAACAAGTACACAGCTCTTATTGACACAGGCAGCAAATACAACATTATAAGTGAAAAAACGTACGTAAGCTTGAATAAGCCTGAATTGAGTGCTGTTAACATTTTTCTTGTCGGTTTTGGAAAAACAGGGTGAAACCATGCGGTTCTTTTAAAGAAGAATTCGAAATAGACGATCAAGTGTTTGAAGAAAATTTTCTAGTTGTTTCATCTGACTTTTTGGATGTACAAGTTGTGTTAGGCGCAGAATTATATAGCAACGCCGAAATACTAATAAATCGTGACGGAATAAAAATACAAAGCCGAGACAAGCATAACTCCGAAAGTGAATTAAGTTCGCTAATGAAATGATTTCTCTCTTACGTTTTAAGGCCACGTTAACGCCATTTTCCGAGACTTGACCCGATCTAGAATAGCGATTCCTTATGTCGACGATATCACAGTCCCAGCTACAGGCGAAGGTGAAGCAGTAGCCAATCTCAAGATAGTCATCAAGCGTTGTGAGGACTACGGTTTGGTGATCAATCTAAAGAAATGCTGTTTCCTTAAAAAGAAAATCGAGTTCCTAGGCCATAGCATTGAAAACCAAAAGATCTGTATCTCAGATAAAAAAACAAAGGCTGTGACGAAGTTTCCTTTACCGACAAACCAGAAGCAACTACAATACTTTCTGGGTCTGGTTGGATATTTTCGGAAATTTATCCTGAACTTTTCCATCATAGCCAAACCTGTGACCGATCTGATGAAACATGACGCCAAGTTTTGTTTCACTGACAGGGGGATAGATTTTTTAACATGCTGAAGACTTTGATTACCCTGAAGCCAATTCTAAAGATTTTTCATCCGCCAGACGAAACAGAGCTACATTCAAATGCAACGATTGATGATTTTGTATCAGTTCTGCTCCAAAAGTCGCTCAATGATAACCAGATACATCCGGAGTACTACATGAGCAAGAAAGCAACCGACGTAGAAAAAAGTATTTCAGCTAGAGATCCTGGTAATTCCGAGATTACCTTTAGGTATGAATTTCAAGTTGGTCAGCGATTGCAATGCTTTTACAAGAACGATGGAAAAAGAGGAAGTCTGTACTTGAGTCGCACATTGGATCCTTGCACTTCAGGAGTTTGACTTTGAAGTTGAACACAGATCAGGTGAACGCATACATCATGCAGATTCTTTAAGCCGTTATCCTGTATTGATGATTTCCGACGAAAGCTTGCACAGCAAACTAGAGTTTGTTCAATCGCAGGACGATCAACTAAAAGCTATAATTGACATCCTTACTGAGAAATCCAGCCACAGTCCTTCAACGCGAAATCATTCGACAGGCACATGAAAAAGGACATTTTTCTATAAAGAAGACCAAGGGGATCATCGGAAAGGAATATAACATTCCAAAACTCAAAGACAAAGCTGACATCAAGCTGAATGAAACGATTGAGCAAGAACTAATCAAAATGTTCCAGGACAATCGAGACGAGATCCGTTGAGCTGCCAAGCAACAGATCCTTGTCATGCAAAACGAGAACAAACACTCGTATAACCTCATACCTAGACCAGCAGCAACATACAAAGTCGGCGATATTATCGCTTTAAATGCACTCAGCTTTGTGGTGGGCTTAAGTTAAAACCTAAGTATTTGGGTACCTATCGAGTTACAAAAGTCAAGCCTAAGGACACTTACGATGTTGTAAAAGAATATTTATCTTCTGACGGGCCAATATGCACTACCTCTTGCGCCGAATATATGAAGCCATGGATTCAAATATCCTCCGAGAACGACGACGAAACATCTCTAATCAGCGTATATCAAAAAGTTTTCGTGAAGAGAAAAGAAGTCTTGAACGAGCATTAAGAACGAGAGAAGCGAATGAACAAGACGGGCGAACAAACGAAGTTAAAAGAAATGTTTAAAAAGGGGTATTATTTATATTTTCTAAACATTATTACAACTGCTGCTCGTCATCACGTAAGTAAATTATTATACCTCATGTCCATTCAACAAATTTCTCATGTCGCGAACGCACCTTAAAATGCTCACCCAAAAAAGTGCCCATCGCGCTATAAGAAGTTTTCACTTCTGCCTGCACTCCCGGAGTGCAACCCACCTTTTTTTTAAAGACAATACCATAGCAGCAACACAAGTCAAATGAATTATTTAAATAAATAAATTTTCCGTTTAATATTCATTTATAAAATTAATATAAAAAACTCTCAATCTCGTCTGTTGCGAGGGCAAGAACGAATGCCCATGCAAAGACTGCGTATAGCATGCAGCGTTCTCGCATACCTTTATACTCTCAGTATACATATAGGTATGTAATCTCGACTGTCGCGAGAGCACGAAAAATCTCATCTGTCGCGAGAACGGCTGAAAATGCGAACCCACAAAAGTGCCCATAAGAAGTTTTCATTTCAAAAAATGAAAGTGTTCAAGAATAACAAAATGAAAAAATGGCTTCTCGTGGATAACAAAAACAATTATGCAATATGTGATTGATGGCATCAATGGTTTGAGCGTCAATAAATCGATCTTGTACAATGCTAAAGACTTGAAGGAGTTCAAGGAAAAGTTAAAGTGCTACGAGAACATTGGAAAAAATCCGGAAAGCCAAGAGATCAAGAAGACAAATTGAAATCTGCGATTGGCAAAGACAGTGCAGACCATAAAGACGTATACGTGCAAAGAAAGGTACATTGCTACAATTATGGTGTCATTGGCCATTCATCTAATCAGTGCCCTAAACGAAGCAGCGGTCGGAAGTGCTTCAACTGCAATAATTACGGACACATATCTAAAGACTGCACCACAGGCAAAATTGAAACGGTTAAAACTCCGAAAATACGCGCAAAATATCGGATGATAAATTATCGACGTATAAGGAAATTTGTATGAAAAACAACAAGTACACAGCTCTTATTGACACAGGCAGCAAATACAACATTATAAGTGAAAAAACGTACGTAAGCTTGAATAAGCCTGAATTGAGTGCTGTTAACATTTTCTTGTCGGTTTTGGAAACAACAGGGTGAAACCATGCGGTTCTTTTAAAAAGAATTCGAAATAGACGATCAAGTGTTTGAAGAAAATTTTCTAGTTGTTTCATCTGACTTTTTGGATGTACAAGTTGTGTTAGGCGCAGAATTATATAGCAACGCCGAAATACTAATAAATCGTGACGGAATAAAAATACAAAGCCGAGACAAGCATAACTCCGAAAGTGAATTAAGTTCGCTAATGAAATGATTTCTCTCTTACGTATTTCAAGGCCACGTTAACGCCATTTTCCGAGACTTGACCCGATCTAGAATAGCGATTCCTTATGTCGACGATATCACAGTCCCAGCTACAGGCGAAGGTGAAGCAGTAGCCAATCTCAAGATAGTCATCAAGCGTTGTGAGGACTACGGTTTGGTGATCAATCTAAAGAAATGCTGTTTCCTTAAAAAGAAAATCGAGTTCCTAGGCCATAGCATTGAAAACCAAAAGATCTGTATCTCAGATAAAAAAACAAAGGCTGTGACGAAGTTTCCTTTACCGACAAACCAGAAGCAACTACAATACTTTCTGGGTCTGGTTGGATATTTTCGGAAATTTATCCTGAACTTTTCCATCATAGCCAAACCTGTGACCGATCTGATGAAACATGACGCCAAGTTTTGTTTCACTGACAGGGGGATAGATTTTTTTAACATGCTGAAGACTTTGATTACCCTGAAGCCAATTCTAAAGATTTTTCATCCGCCAGACGAAACAGAGCTACATTCAAATGCAACGATTGATGATTTTGTATCAGTTCTGCTCCAAAAGTCGCTCAATGATAACCAGATACATCCGGAGTACTACATGAGCAAGAAAGCAACCGACGTAGAAAAAAGTATTTCAGCTAGAGATCCTGGTAATTCCGAGATTACCTTTTAGGTATGAATTTCAAGTTGGTCAGCGATTGCAATGCTTTTACAAGAACGATGGAAAAAGAGGAAGTCTGTACTTGAGTCGCACATTGGATCCTTGCACTTCAGGAGTTTGACTTTGAAGTTGAACACAGATCAGGTGAACGCATACATCATGCAGATTCTTTAAGCCGTTATCCTGTATTGATGATTTCCGACGAAAGCTTGCACAGCAAACTAGAGTTTGTTCAATCGCAGGACGATCAACTAAAAGCTATAATTGACATCCTTACTGAGAAATCCAGCCACAGTCCTTCAACGCGAAATCATTCGACAGGCACATGAAAAAGGACATTTTTCTATAAAGAAGACCAAGGGGATCATCGGAAAGGAATATAACATTCCAAAACTCAAAGACAAAGCTGACATCAAGCTGAATGAAACGATTGAGCAAGAACTAATCAAAATGTTCCAGGACAATCGAGACGAGATCCGTTGAGCTGCCAAGCAACAGATCCTTGTCATGCAAAACGAGAACAAACACTCGTATAACCTCATACCTAGACCAGCAGCAACATACAAAGTCGGCGATATTATCGCTTTAAATGCACTCAGCTTTGTGGTGGGCTTAAGTTAAAACCTAAGTATTTGGGTACCTATCGAGTTACAAAAGTCAAGCCTAAGGACACTTACGATGTTGTAAAAGAATATTTATCTTCTGACGGGCCAATATGCACTACCTCTTGCGCCGAATATATGAAGCCATGGATTCAAATATCCTCCGAGAACGACGACGAAACATTCGGCACGAATGTTTAGGAAGGATAGCCGAGGTGTGGGAATAGGTCTGGTAGCTCCGTTCAGTACAACAGAACGACGCGATCAAAGTATCCATCAAAACCCAGTTTTAATACGATTTAAATTCATTAAAATACCTAAAACTATTTTCCGAACTACTTATCACTAATTTCATTTAATCAAAACTATCAACATATTAGCTAAAAAACAACAAATAGTGGAACTTCTTATTTAAATAGGAAAACCAATCCCACATATGTATATATTAATTAATATCAATAAATTCTTTATCTCATTTTGTTTAATATAAATTAAATAATATCCAAATAACGATTTGATATTTTTGAACATAACAACTGGAAAAAATATGAAAATAATAGTAACCATGCAAGTTAAACTGATGGAACAACAAATTTGTTTAAAAAACTAAAGGATTTTAAGTAATTATCAATTGAATCTTAAGTATGCGTAAATTTAATTAAAATAAATTCCCAAATCCATTATTTTAATTTAGGTTACCACTTACAAATGAATTGCAATATACGTCTTAATAACAAGTGGAAATGCATGCAGGTAGCAATCGGTATGTGCCCATCCTGGCTAATTCGTCTGCCGCTCAGTTAGCTTTTGAGGTCCTACGGCCTTAAAAACGTATAAGGTGGTTGTCGAACTGCTATACCATCTATAGCCCAGCGTCTCCCATTCTAAACGCCGATACAGTCGCAGTCTGCTTTTAATTGATTTATATAGGGACGTTTTCCAGAATGGTGACCAGGGCGTCTGCAGAGGACGTTCGTAGGCTGCCTGTCACATAGACTTCGGCCATGCGCAGAGTCCTAACTTTTTTAGGACATACATACATACCACGTCATACGTTGCTTCACCTTGGATGTGGTGATTTACTGAAGGAGCTGTTTTCTCCACCCCGATTACCATTCGCCAGCATCTTGGGCAGAGACATAAGCCTACTGGGACTTCCTACCAACCGCTTTTCTTGGTCGTAACTCACGAGTCGTGAAATTACAGTATTCCCTACCTCGGCCAATGCTGCTAGTAGAACTGATTCTTAGCAAAGTAAATTAAAATCATTTAATTAACGCATTTTATAGGTAATTCTTTAACTTGTATATATGTAACTCTTAATAAAAAAAATATATAATAATTGTTTACCTTGTCTTCGAAAACTTCTCATTTCCCACTTATCTGGAAGGAGTCATTTGTTATTCCCCTTCATAAGAAAGGAAATAAATCGAATACAAGTAATTACAGAGGTATATCCAAATTATCCGCCATCCCAAAGCTTTTCGAAAACGTTATTACACCCCACTTGCAACATCTTTGTAGATCAATTATATATCCATGTCAACATGGATTTATAAGGCGAAGATCTACGACGACAAACCTCTTGAAGCTAACGTCTTTTGTAATAAATGGCTTCAGAAAGAACATGCAGACTGACGTAGTTAGTGATTTTAGTAAAGCGTTTGATTCCGTAAATCACTCGCTTCTTGTATTAAAGCTAGACTTATTAGGGTTTCCATGTGATCTTCTAACATGGATCCTAAGTTTTCTAAGTGGTAGGACTCAACGAGTCCTGTTTAAAAGCTCTATCTCTAATTTGATTCGAGTTACTTCAGGCGTCTCACATTCTTTTTACATTATTTATTAACGATCTCCCTCTAGTCTTGACAAAGTCGCGTGCCCTCATTCTCTCCGATGACGAAAAATATAACGAAATTTCCAGCAGTTTAGACCTACAATCGGACCTAAATGCTTTTCAAACATGGTGTTTTGAAAATCTTTTGGATTAAAATAGCGTTAAGTGATAATATTTTTTATGCCCTTTTCACTTCTTCCGATTTCGTTTTTTCATTAAGTCATTCTCGCGTACTTATGTTCGCAGATTATATTAAGTTATGCCTGCAGTATAAGGATATTTCCTGCCATTTAGACTAACAATCAGATCTAGATAACTTTCAAAACTGGTGCCGAAATAATTTACTTAATTAAAATTTATAAGTGCAAGCTAATGACTTTTTATCGGGTCAATCCGAAATACACATTAAGTGGCAGATCTTTGGGTAGATTAACTCTTGTAACTCTTGGCGTTCTTTTGGACGCTAAACTAAAATGTTCTAATCACATTTCGTCCATGGTTAATAAAGCCAGAGGCGTGCTTGGTTTTATTAAAAGGTGGTCATAAGAATTCGTTGATCCTTTCTGCTCCTATAATCTCAAATCTTGACTCTCTGCCGCTCTTAAAACAATTAATACTTTTCATTAGCACAAAATTGATCTTACTTTTTCCCCGGACTTTTACTTGTACTTTCATATCTCGCGTCTGTCTTGTCGCAAATCGTGCCGTACGATACACTTCTCGTCGTAGGACTCCGAGCGACAAAAAAAAAATCCTTAAGGCAGCTGCTTTTGCTCAAATATAGGTCATGGCCAGTTCTTTTGTCTTTCCCGACTGACTTTTCACTTATCTAATATGTTAACGTAACCGTTCAGGTTTTGGTCCTTCCCGGCTGGGTCAAGACCCTGTTTAATTTTTGTTGTGGATCGTTTAATTACTGCAAAAAAATAAACACAAAACCCAAATTGAGATAGAATTGTGTATTTTTACTAATTATTTTATTTTCATATATTTATTTTACAATTGCTGTTAAAGAGTTGTAAGAACGTATATAAATGCGCCTTGATATTGAAAATTTAATTTTTTTGGCTGTCAAACTTTTTTTTTCATTTTTATATGCGCCATTAACGTTCCATGTTAAGATTCAATCTTAAGCTTTGATTGCCAATGCTGATTTGTCCGCCTTTTCGATTACGATAGCAATAAGCTCCATCTTCTTGCTCTAACCTCTTGTCCACCTTTTCCATTAAGATAGCAATAAGCCTAACTTGCTCCATCCTCTTGTCCATAATTTCCATTATGATAAAACACTTTATATTATCTAATGCAGTTATTGGATTTTCGTATCTGATCTGAAGGCGAAGTTAAGCCTTTCTGTAATTCTTTGGTATGACCTCGTCACTGGTTAAACTGCTCGTTTGACAAAAGCGATTCCTGGAATGAAGTAATGCAATTTGGGTATTCCGGTCTGTATCCATTATTGCAAGTTTGGTAATCGTTTTAAATTGTTTTTCAATAAAATATTATTGGCATTCTTTTACAATTTTAAGTATATTTTGACAGTTTTTTTGACGATGGCTTAAATATAAATATTCTTGTTCAGAGGTAGATATACCTTAACACGTAAGTGTGTACTTGACAATAATCGTACACTCTTTTTGTTTCACAGTATACATAATTATATTATAATTATTTTGTATTTTATTTCGGTAATACTTACAATTTATTATACCCTTGCAGAGGGTATTATAATTTTGGTCAAAAGTGTGCAACGCAGTGAAGGAGACATCTCCGACCATATAAAGTATATATATTCTTGATCAGGATCACCTCCTGAGTTGATATAGCCATGTCCGTCTGTTTGTCTTAATAATACAATTTAATTTAAAATTTAATTTTACAAATAAATTTGTTTTTAAACAATTTTTCCCTGGTAACACTTTAAATGAGCAGTTAAGTATTGATCTAAGTCAGTTTTATTTAATCATTTTAATATTAATTAACTGAAATGGCTAATTCGTCGTTTTGAAAATGATAAAAAATTGATACAAATAAAGTCCTACGGCCCACTTACCCGCCCAACCGACCGAGGGGCGCAGCCGAGTATCGTACGGCACGATTCGCGATAAGATAGACGAGAGATAGGAAAATAAAGTTCAAGGTCCGGGGAAAAAAGTAATAGTTAGATCAATCTTGTGCCAATGAAGCAAGTATTAATCGTTTTAGGAGCGGCACAGAGTCTAGATTTGATATTACAGGAAAAAGTCTATTATAGTCAGAACATAATACTCTGAAAGGCTCATGCAAGGCATAGTTAGATCTACAATGATTTAAAATTAAGGGAATATAATTTCTAGTTAATCTACTTGGCACAGAAAAGTTTAGCCGACTTAACAAGTCGGGGCAGTCAATATCACCATGTATAAGGTTATAAATAAAGATACTACCAAGCATCGTTCTACTGTTGGCTAGGGAGGGTAAATTAATCAAAAGAAGTCTACTATAATAAGAAGGTATGTTAAGATTTGTATCCCAGTTTTGGCGCCGTAAAGCAAAAAGAAGGAAGTTTTTTTGTGGACTCCAGACGGGAGACGGGAGTGCTTTTAACATTTTTCTTGTCGGTTTTTGAAACAACAGGGTGAAACCATGGTTCTTTTAAAGAAGAATTCGAAATAGACGATCAAGTGTTTGAAGAAAATTTTCTAGTTGGTTTATCTGACTTTTTAGATGTACAACTGACTTTTGTAGCAACGCCGAAATACTAATAAATGTGACGGAATAAAAATAAAAAGCCAAGACAAGCTTAACTCCGAAAGTGAATTAAGTTCGCTAATGAAAATCAACGTCGAAAGTGCCGAAAATGTGAACATAAATATTGACGAGAGTGCAACAACTCAAGCAAAACGCGAAGTTTACGACCTGATCAAGAACTATAAGCCGACGAGTACAAAAACAACAAACGTCGCGATGCGTATTGTTTTAAAGGATGCGAAGATACGCATTCTCCGAGCGGTGTATTATCGACGATCAAATCGAACAGTGGCTCAAGGACGGAATCATGAAGCATTCTAAGTCCGAGTACAGCAGTCCGGTTGTCCTGGTCAAGAAACGCGACAATAAATCGACTCTGCATTGACACAGAAGGATTATCAAGGTAATAGTACGAGATATGTTTTCCCTTTCCTAGATCTAGACAAATTGGACCGCCCGCAAGATGCTCACGTATTCAGCACGCTGGAACTCAAAAACGGATTTTTCCGTTAACGTCGATGGACAACGCCGCAAGTTCACGTCCTTTGTTACTCACAATGGCCAGTACCAGTTCCTGAAAGTCCCTTGTGGCCTTACGAATTCTCCAGGCATATTTCAAGGCCACGTTAACGCCATTTTCCGAGACTTGACCCGATCTGGAATAGCGATTTCCTTATGTCGACGATATCACAGTCCCAGCTACAGGTGAAGGTGAAGCAGTAGCCAATCTCAAGATAGTCATCAAGACTAGTCATGAGGACTACGGTTTGGTGATCAATCTAAAGAAAATGCTGTTTCCTTTAAAAGAAAATCGAGTTCCTAGGCCATATCATTCAAAACAAAAAGATCTGTATCTCAGATGAAAAAACAAGGCTGTGACGAAATTTCCTTTACCGACAAACTAGAAGGAACTACAATGCTTTCCTGGGTCTGATTGGATATTTTCGGAAATCTATCCTAAACTTTTCCATCATCGCCAAACCTGTGACCGATCTGATGAAACATGACGCCAAGTTTTGTTTCACAGACAGGGGGATAGATTTTTTAACATGCTGAAGATTTGATTACCAGAAGCCAATTCTAAAATTTTTCATCCGCCACACGAAACAGAGCTACATACAGAAGCAAAGATTTTGGATCAGTTCTGCTCCAAAGTCGCTCAATGATAACCAGATACATCCGGTGTACTACATGAGCAAGAAAACAACCGACGTAGAAAAAAGTATTCCAGCTTGAGATCCTGGTAATTCCGAGATAAGCTTATAGGTATGAATTTCAAGTTGGTCAGCGATTGCAGTGCTTTTACAAGAACGATTGAAAAAGAGGAAGTCTGTACTTGAGTCGCACATTGGATCCTTGCACTTCAGGAGTTGACTTCGAAGTTGAACACAGATCAGGTAAAACGCATACATCATGCAGATTCTTTAAGCCGTTATCCTGTATTGATGATTTCCGACGAAAGCTTGCACAGCAAACTAGAGTGTGTTCAATCGCAGGACGATCAACTAAAAGCTATAATTTGACATCCTTGCTAAGAAATCCAGCCACAGTCCTTGAACGCGAAATCATTCGACAGGCACATGAAAAAGCACATTTTCTATGAAGAAGACCAAGGAGATCATCTGAAAGGAATATAACATTCCAAAACTCGAAGACAAAGCTGACATCAGCTGAAGGAAACGATTGTGCAAGAACTAATCCAAATGTTCCAGGACAATCGAGACGAGATCCGTAAAGCTGCCAAGCAACAGATCCTTGTCATGCAAACGAGAACAAACACTCGTATAACCTCATACCTAGACCAGCAGCAACATACAAAGTCGGCGATATTATCGCTTTAAATGCACTCAGCTTTGTGGTGGGCTTAAGTTAAAACCTAAGTATTTGGGTACCTATCGAGTTACAAAAGTCAAGCCTAAGGACTCTTACGATGTTGTAAAAGATTAATTTGATTTGATATTTTTGAACATGTCAACTGGAAAAAATATGAAAATAATATTAACCAAGCAAGTTAAACTGATGGAACAACAAATTTGTTTAAACAACAAATTTAAATCTTAACTAAGCGTAAATTTAATTAAAACAAATTCCCAAATCCATTATTTTAATTTAGGTTACCACTTACAAATGAATTGCAATATACGTCTTAATAACAAGTGGAAATGCATGCAGGTAGCAATCGGTATGTGCCCATCCTGGCTAATTCGTCTGCCGCTCAGTTAGCTTTTGAGGTCCTACGGCCTTAAAAACGTATAAGTTGGTTGTCGAACTGCTATACCATCTATAGCCCAGCGTCTCCATTCTAAACGCCGATACAGTCGCAGTCTGCTTTTAATTGATTTATATAGGGAAGTTTCCAGAATGGTGACCAGGGCGTCTGCAGAGGACGTTCGTAGGCTGCCTGTCACATAGACTTCGGCCATGCGCAGAGTCCTAACTTTTTTAGGACATACATACATACCACGTCATACGTTGCTTCACCTTGGATTGTGGTGATTTACTGAAGAAGCTGTTTTCTCCACCCCGATTACCATTCGCCAGCATCTTGGGCAGAGACATAAGCCTACTGGGACTTCCTACCAACCGCTTTTCTTGGTCGTAACTCACGAGTCGTGAAATTACAGTATTCCCTACCACGGCCAATGCTGCTAGTAGAACTGATTCTTAGCAAAGTAAATTAAAATCATTTAATTAACGCATTTTATAGGTAATTCTTAGTAAAACTAACTCTTAATAAAAAAAATATATAATAATTGTTTACCTTGTCTTCGAAAACTTCTCATTTCCCACTTATCTGGAAGGAGTCATTTGTTATTCCCCTTCATAAGAAAGGAAATAAATCGAATACAAGTAATTACAGAGGTATATCCAAATTATCCGCCATCCCAAAGCTTTTCGAAAACGTTATTACACCCCACTTGCAACATCTTTGTAGATCAATTATATATCCATGTCAACATGGATTTATAAGGCGAAGATCTACGACAACAAACCTCTTGGAGCTAACGTCTTTTGTAATAAATGGCTTCAGAAAGAACATGCAGACTGACGTAGTTAGTGATTTTAGTAAAGCGTTTGATTCCGTAAATCACTCGCTTCTTGTATTAAAGCTAGACTTATTAGGGTTTCCATGTGATCTTCTAACATGGATCCTAAGTTTTCTAAGTGGTAGGACTCAACGAGTCCTGTTTAAAAGCTCTATCTCTAATTTGATTCGAGTTACTTCAGGCGTCTCACATTCTTTTTACATTATTTATTAACGATCTCCCTCTAGTCTTGACAAAGTCGCGTGCCCTCATTCTCTCCGATGACGAAAAATATAACGAAATTTCCAGCAGTTTATGACCTACAATCGGACCTAAATGCTTTTCAAACATGGTGTTTTTGAAAATCTTTTGGATTAAAATAGCGTTAAGTGATAATATTTTTATGCCCTTTTCACTTCTTCCGATTTCGTTTTTTCATTAAGTCATTCTCGCGTACTTATGTTCGCAGATTATATTAAGTTATGCCTGCAGTATAAGGATATTTCCTGCCATTTAGACTAACAATCAGATCTAGATAACTTTCAAAAACTGGTGCCGAAATAATTTACTTAATTAAAATTTATAAGTGCAAGCTAATGACTTTTATCGGGTCAATCCGAAATACACATTAAGTGGCAGATCTTGGGTAGATTAACTCTTGTAACCTCTTGGCGTTCTTTTGGACGCTAAACTAAAATGTTCTAATCACATTTCGTCCATGGTTAATAAAGCCAGAGGCGTGCTTGGTTTTATTAAAAGGTGGTCATAAGAATTCGTTGATCCTTTCTGCTCCTATAATCTCAAATCTTGACTCTCTGCCGCTCTTAAAACAATTAATACTTTTCATTAGCACAAAATTGATCTTACTTTTTCCCCGGACTTTTACTTGTACTTTCATATCTCGCGTCTGTCTCGTCGTAGGACTCCGAGCGACTCAAATACTACTCAAATATAGGTCATGGCCAGTTCTTTGTCTTTCCCGACTGACTTTTCACTTATCTAATATGTTAACGTAACCGTTCAGGTTTTGGTCCTTCCCGGCTGGGTCAAGACCCTGTTTAATTTTTGTTGTGGATCGTTTAATAACTGCAAAAAATAAACACAAAACCCAAATTGAGATAGAATTGTGTATTTTTACTAATTATTTTATTTTTATATATTTATTTTACAATTGCTGTTAAAGAGTTGTAAGAACGTATATAAATTGCGCCTTGATATTGAAAATTTAATTTTTTTGGCTGTCAAACTTTTTTTTTCATTTTTATATGCACCATTAACGTTCCATGTTAAGATTCAATGTTAAGCTTTGATTGCCAATGCTGATTTGTCCGCCTTTTCGATTACGATAGCAATAAGCTCCATCTTCTTGCTCTAACCTCTTGTCCACCTTTTCCATTACGATAGCAATAAGCCTAACTTGCTCCATCCTCTTGTCCATAATTTCCATTATGATAGAACACTTTATATTATCTAATGCAGTTATTGGATTTTCGTATCTGATCTGAAGGCGAAGTTAAGCCTTTCTGTAATTCTTTGGTATGACCTCGTCGCTGGTTAAACTGCTCGTTTGACAAAAGCGATTCCTGGAATGAAGTAATGCAATTTGGGTATTCCGGTCTGTATCCATTATTGCAAGTTTGGTATCCGTTTTAAATTGTTTTTCAATAAAATATTATTGGCATTCTTTTACAATTTTAAGTATATTTTGACAGTTTTTTTTTGACGATGGCTTAAATATAAATATTCTTGTTCAGAGGTAGATATACCTTAACACGTAAGTGTGTACTTGACAATAATCGTACACTCTTTTTGTTTCACAGTATACATAATTATATATAATTATATTTTGTATTTTATTTCGGTAATACTTACAATTTATTATACCCTTGCAGAGGGTATTATAATTTTGGTCAAAAGTGTGCAACGCAGTGAAGGAGACATCTCCGACCATATAAAGTATATATATTCTTGATCAGGATCTCCTCCTGAGTTGATATAGCCATGTCCGTCTGTTTGTCTGTCCGTCCGTCTGCCCGTCTGTCTGTTTCTACGCGAACTAGTCTCTCACTTTTAAAGATATCGAATTGAAACTTTGCACACACCTTTCTTTCCTTTGCACGCAGTATATATGTCGGAACGGCCGGGATCGGCCGTTTATATCCTATAGCTGCCATATAACTGATTGATCGGAAATGCCACAACTTTGGTGTTTGTAAAGTTAGGAAGCTGGGATTTCCTATGGGTTTTATATTTGGCTAATTAATCCGACCTACCAAATTTCATAAGGATCGGCCCGACTATATTCTATAACTACCATATAACTGAACGATTGGAAATGCCATAACTTTGGTGTTTTTAAAAGTTAGGAAGTTGGGATTTTTTATGAGTATTAAGAATGCATCATATGAATAATATTGGAGAATATAATTTATAGAGTATTCTGCAAGGGTATATCAACTTCGGCTCCGCCCGAAGTTAGCTTTCCTTTCTTGTTCTTAATTTATTTTACAGGAAAGTCTGGAATTGCCATCAATCTTATAACGGATGAAAAATCTATGACTGTGTGCTCCGACATCGAGAAACTTTTTAAAAAAGAAATTGAAGTTTTGAATACTGATAGTGCCGATGATATTGAAAAGATTGGCCCTTAATTGTATTGATTGTATTCAAAAAATATGTTTAATAATACAATTTAATTTAAAATTTAATATTACAAATAAATTTGTTTTTAAACAATTTTTCCCTGGTAACACTTTAAATGAGCAGTTAAGTATTGATCTGAGCCAGTTTTATTTAATCATTTTAATATTTTCTCTAACTGAAATGGCTAATTCGTCGTTTTGAAAATGATAAAAAAATTGATACAAATAAAGTCCTACGGCCCACTTACCCGCCCAAACCGACCGAGGGGCGCAGCCGAGTATCGTACGGCACGATTCGCGATAAGATAGACGCGAGATAGGAAAATAAAGGTCAAGGTCCGGGGAAAAAAGTAATAGTTGATCTAACTATTACTTTTTTCCCCGGACCTTGACCTTTATCTTGTGCCAATGAAGCAAGTATTAATCGTTTTAGGAGCGGCACAGAGTCTAGATTTGATATTACAGGAAAAAGTCTATTATAGTCAGAACATAATACTCTGAAAGGCTCATGGAAGGCATAGTTAGATCTACAATGATTTAAAAGTAGGGGAATATAATTTCTAGTTAATCTACTTGGCACAGAAAAGATTAGCCGACTTAACAAGTCGGGGCAGTCAATATCACCATGTACAAGGTTATAAATAAAGATAGTACCAAGCATCGTTCTACGGTTGGCTAGGGAGGGTAAATTAATCAATAGAAGTCTACTATAATAAGAAGGTAAGTTAAGATTTGTATCCCAGTTTAGGCGCCGTAAAGCAAAAGAAGGAAGTTTTTTTGTACAGATTCAATACGACCAATATGTATTCCGTATTGTGGACTCCAGACGGGAGACCCATACTCCAGAATCGGACGGACTAGCGAAATAAATAAAGTTTTAGTCAAATAAGGATCATCGAATTCTTTTGACCACCTTTTAATAAATCCAAGCACTCCTTTGGCTTTATTAACCATGGACGAAATGTGATTAGAAAATTTTAGTTTAGGGTCCAAGAGAACGCCAAGATCGTTTACAAGAGTTATTCTATCCAAAGAGCTGCCACTTAACGTGTAAGTCGCATATATCGGATTGGCCCGATAAAAAAGTCATCATCTTGCACTTGGAACCGTTTCAATTTAGTTAATTATCTCGGCACCAGTTTTGAAAATTATCTAGATCGGATTGCAAGTCTAAATGGCAGGAAATGTCCTTATACTGCAGGCACAACTTAACATCATCTGCGTACATAAGTACGTGAGAATGACTTATAATTGAGGGAAGATCATTAATAAATAATGTAAAAAGTAACGGACCAAGATGGCTTCCTTGTGGGACACCGGAGGGTAACACGGAGAATTTCAGAAATTAAATTTTTAAAAAGGACCCTTTGTGACCTACCATTCAGATAACTTGAAATCCATTTAAGCAGATCAATTGGAAAACCTAACAGGTCAAGTTTTTGAATAAGAAGTAAGTGATTTACAGAGTCAAATGCTTTACTAAAGTCAGTGTAAATGAAGTCTGTTTGAAAACTATTATTGAAGCCTTTTATCACAAATGTACGTTTAATAAATCCGTGTTGACACGGAGAAATGATTGATCTGCAAAGGTGCTGCAAGTGAGGAGTAATAATTTTTTCAAAAAGCTTAGGAATAGCTGACAACTTAGAATACCTCTGTAGTTACTGGCTTCTAACTTGTTACCTTTTTTGAAAAGAGGAATAACAAATGATTCCTTCCAAATATTTGGGAATTGGGAGGTTTCTAGAGATAATGTAAACAACTTGTGAAGGGGTTTGCACAGGGCCCTGGCGAATAAACAGGCTTAATACGAAGAAGATCCTAAAGAAGAGAGCTTTCTGTTAAAGTGGGACAGAATATGAGGTTTGACTTGGACATGGTAGAGTAGAGTAGAGTAGAGTAAGTAAAATAAATCGGCTATTGCCTGATCGGTGGTTGCCGCCATGTTTTCGAACGACAGCGAGGAAGGAAAAGAATTAGATTTACGCTTGGTGTTAACAAAATTATAAAACTGTTTCGGGTCCTGAGAGAACTGGACCTTACAAAGGTTTAAGTAACTATTATAACACTTAGCATTAAGCACGGTAAATCTTCACCGAGCACTTAAATATCTAATAAAAACAGATTGAGAACCGGTATTTTTATATTTCCTAAAAAGTCTGGACTTTACATTTCTTAAGTGTGTCAACTCTTTGCTAAACCAAGGTGATTTATTGGAATTGACGGATAATACCAAGGAACACAGGAATTAAAAAATGAGTTTATTGCAGTGTAAAAAACATTAACTGCTTTGGACATATTATTGCATAAGTAAAGATCAGACCAATTAAAGCCAGAAATAAAATTATTTAGCCTCAGAAAGTCTGCCTTGCGAAAACAATGTATTCGTTTGGATTTTTCGATCCATCCTCAGTGGACCAAGTAACTCCAGGTATATTAAAATCACCTAGAACTACCAACTGATCGCTATCGGAAAGCTTATTTGCAACGGACTTAATAACGGATAGGTGATTTAAATAATCAGGAAGTTCAGACAACGGCGGAATATATGAGCAAGTTATGTATAAAAAGTTACCAGGAAGCGATTACTTTACACAAATAAATTCAATGGGATTGAATTCATCAAAAAATAACTCCTCAGACGGGAGGTTTGAATCAACTCCAATTAAGACTCCACCTCCCCG
The DNA here is from genome assembly GCA_036346975.1 of Drosophila prolongata. Taxonomy (NCBI): domain Eukaryota; kingdom Metazoa; phylum Arthropoda; class Insecta; order Diptera; family Drosophilidae; genus Drosophila; species Drosophila prolongata. The sequence goes on along the minus strand of JAYMZC010000387.1, from coordinate 19,357,071 downwards.
TCTAGAGGGACGGTCATACCTATATATTGGGTACTTACCTGGAAAAACTTCGAAGCTAACCTTTAACCAGGGGTTTGTAAACACAATAATATGAGATGCATTCTGATAGGAAAGAAGGAGGTTAGAAGTTAGTTTTTTGAGTTTAGTTTGTCCTCGACTAGGAAGTTTTACTCCCACGGGCCCCTTCTTCTTTATCTTAGCCTCGAACTCTTTTACAACCATATTATCCGGCCAAAAGTCGCCCGAGCATATGGCTTCAAAAAGCTCGTTAGGGAGAGATATCTTGACAGATGAAATGTCTCTAGCATAAGAAAACTTAAACTTTTCCACCTTTACACTATTACAATCGGCATTAGTTTTGTCTTGTATATAAGACAATACATCAGAAGATGTTTGATCAGGGGAAAGCCGAGAAACGAAAATTTGTTTCTTTAGTGGAACCACTGAAAGGGATTTTGATGGAGCAGACATTGTTTCTGCAAAACCAACTTGAGCCGGTTGTCCGGACTCAGTAGTCCCTTGGGGTGGTGATGCTACATTCTGATTGTACACTAATTGTGAATCCACTACGGACAAATCGGAATTCTTAGAAGTTAGGGATTGTTCGGATATCGAATCTTTTTTAGCTGCTGATCTTAGCAACATTTGAGGGTTTGCTGCAATCAGCTGCTGATCCTTCGGAATGCTCTGTTGTTCTTTTGTTTCGATTGCGGCCCACCAGCGGCCTTTTTGCGCTTAGGGGACTCTTCTAATAGCTTACGGACTATTAAACTGCGAGTCCAGCGCAGAGAGGAGATCATCAGCTCGGCGAAAACTATCTCTAGCAAACTCCGAAACAGCTAATCAGCCCCATCAAGCCGCCTTTAGTTTGGCGCATGAACGATTTCATCTCGTTCGCAACCTCGACACAAGCGCCACAACAAAACTGCAAATTGGGCCCCTTTGAAAGGTCATCACTTGTCAGGCCAGTAAAACCGGCGCACTTGGTGTGCACCATATTTTCACACAGCCAGCAAGTCATATTAGACTGGTCAGCCCTGATTACGAGGCTGCATTTTTTGCAGAAGCAGACTAAATTTTTATTATTCATTTTATTTATTGGAACCACTGTACCAAGAAAACGAATTGAAATTTATAAGCGAGCAGTTATAAGTACCGCAAGAGCGCAGAAACTGCACGCTTAGAACTTCAAAGCAAAGAGAGCAAGAGAGCGGGAGCGTAAATTAGTTTAAAGAGCATGCACAAAAGAGAAACGGCGGGGATATAAGAAAAGAAACACAGATAAGAACTACGAAAACTAAAACAATTTATTAGTATTATTACAAGTGCACTCGCGAAGTGAACGGAGTTTAAATTTATGTTTGAATAACCGGAAGAAAATTAAAATTGTTTTGATAAAACCCACCGATGGGAATAAACGAAACAAAATACAAAATTTGAAGCGCAGAAAAAAAACACGACCGTTCACTTTGAAAGTCAAAGACGATTTCAAGTATGGGCTTTGGAGATTTAAGATGTGCTATATGAAATAAGAGAGAACGCTATAGTCGGGTGCCCCGACTATCAGATACCCGTTACTCAGGTAAAGGGAGTGCGAGGGAGATGGAGATAGAAACTTTGATCACGCATAACTTTTTAACGAATGGTCCGATTTGAAAAATTTCTTCTACATTTTGATAGGTATTGATAAACACAATAAAACTGAATTTTTACTTTTCCGAAATATTTAAATTTTTAAAATCGTATATAAGCGATTGTGGGCGTTAAAGGGGGCGTGGCACCTTTTGAAACAAACTTGCGCTGCGTAGGAACTCCTAGACTCTGCATGACAAAATGCCAATCTTCTAGCTTTTAAGTTTCCGAGATCTCAGCGTTCATACGGACAGACAGACAGACAGACGGACAGACAGACGGACAGACGGACAGACGGACATGGCTATATCGACTCGGCTAGTGACCCTGATCAAGAATATATATACTTTATAGGGTCGGAAACGCTTCCTTCTAGCTGTTACATACTTTTGCACGAATACAATATACCTTTTTACTCTACGAGTAACGGGTATAAAAATACGTAGGACAGAAAAATTAAATGTTGTAAAAGGGGTATTATTTATATTTTCTATACATTATTACAACTGCTGCTCGTCATCACGTAAGTAAATTATTATACTTCATGTCCATTCAACAATTTTTCATGTCGCGAACGAACCTAAAAATGCTCACCCAAAAAAGTGCCCAACGTGCCATAAGAAGTTTTCACTTCTGCCTGCACTCCCGGAGTGCATCCCACCTTTTTTTTAAAGACAATACCATAGCAGCAACACAAGTCAAATGAAATATTTAAATAAATAAATTTTCCGTTTAATATTCATTTAAAAAATTAATATAAACAAGAAAGGAAAGCTAACTTCGGGCGGAGCCGAAGTTGATATACCCTTACAGAATACTCTGTAAATTATATTCAACAAAATTATTCATATGATGCATTTTAATACTCATAAAAAATCCCAACTTTCTAACTTTAAAAACACCAAAGTTATGGCGTTTCCAATCGTTCAGTTATATGGCAGCTATAGGATATAGTCGGCCGATTCTTATGAAGTTTGGTAGGTCGGATTGATTGGCTAAAAATAAAACCCATAGAAAATCCCAACTTCCTAACTTTACAAACACCAAAGTTATGGCATTTCCTATCAATCAGTTATATAGCGGCAATAGGATATAGTCGGCCGATCCTTATAAAATTTGGTAGGTCGGATTGATTGGCCAAATATAAAACCCATAGAAAATCCCAACTTCCTAACTTTACAAACACCAAAGTTATGGCATTTCCGATCAATCAGTTATATGACAGCTATAGGATATAGTCGGCCGATCCCGGCCGTTCCGACATATATACTGCGTGCAAAGGAAAGAAGGGTGTGTGCAAAGTTTCAATTCGATAGCTTTAAAACTGAGAGACTAGTTTGCGTAGAAACAGACAGACGGACAGACAGACGGACAGACGGACATGGCTATATCAACTCAGGAGGTGATCCTGATCAAGAATATATATACTTTATAGGTTCGGAGATGTCTCCTTCACTGCGTTGCACACTTTTGACCAAAATTATAATACCCTCTGCAAGGGTATAAAAACTCTCAATCTCGTCTGTTGCGAGGGCAAGAACGAATGCCCATGCGAAGACTGCGTATAGCAAGCAGCGTTCTCGCATACTTTACACTCTGAGTATACATATAGGTATGTAATCTCGTCTGTCGCGAGAGCACGAAAAATCTCTTCTGTCGCGAGAACGGCTAAAAATGCGAAAATGCGAAACAAAAGTGCTCATAAGAAGTTTTCACTTCAAAAAAATGAAAGTGTTCAAGAATAACAAAATGAAAGAAATGGCTTCTCGTGTAGATAACAATGCTCTTATGCAATATGTGATTGATGGCATCAATGGTTTGAGCGTCAATAAATCGATCTTGTCCAATGCTATAGACTTGAAGGAGTTCAAGGAAAAATTAAAGTGCTACGAGAATATTGGTGAAAAATCCGGAAAGCCAAGAAATCAAGAAGACAAATTGAAATATGCGATTGGCAAAGACAGTGCAGACCATAAAGACGTATACGTGCAAAGAAAGGTACATTGCTACAACTATGGTGTCATTGGCCATACATCTAATCAGTGCCTTAATCGAAGTAGCGGTCGGAAGTGATTCAACTGCAATAATTACGGACACATACATATATAAAGACTGTCCGACAGGCAAAATTGAAACGGTTGAAACTCCGAAAAATACGCGCAAATATCGGATGACAAATTATCGACGTATAAGGAAATTTGTATGAAAAACAACAAGTACACAGCTCTTATTGACACAGGCAGCAAATACAACATTATAAGTGAAAAACGTACGTAAGCTTGAATAAGCCTGAATTGAGTGCTGTTAACATTTTTCTTGTCGGTTTTGGAAACAACAACAGGGTGAAACCATGCGGTTCTTTTAAATAAGAATTCGAAATAGACGATCAAGTGTTTGAAGAAAATTTTCTAGTTGGTTCATCTGACTTTTTGGATGTACAAGATGTGTTAGGCGCAGAATTTTGTAGCAACGCCGAAATTCTAATAAATCGTGACGGAATAAAAATACAATGCCGAGACAAGCATAACTCCGAAAGTGAAAGTGCCGAATATGTGAACATAAATAATGACGAGAGTGCAACAACTCAAGCAAAACGCGAAGTTTACGACCTGTTCAAGAACTATAAGCCGACGAGTACAAAAACAACAAACGTCGCGATGCGTATTGTTTTAAAGGATGTGAATCATGAAGCATTCTAAGTCCGAGTACAGCAGTCCGGTTGTCCTGGTCAAGAAACGCGACAATAAATCGACTCTGCATTGACTACAGAATGATTAACAAGGTAATTTTACGAGATATGTTTTCCCTTTCCTTGATCTAGACCAATTGGACCGCCTGCAAGATGCTCTTGTATTCGGCACGCTTGACCCCAAAAACTGATTTTTCACGTTAACGTCGATGCACAAAGCCGCAAGTTCACTTCCTTTTTTACTCAAAGTGGCCAGTACCAGTTCCTGAAAGTCCCTTTTGGCCTTACGAATTCCCCAGGCGTATTTCAAGGCCACGTTCACGCCATTTTCCCAGACTTGACCCGATCTGGTATAGCGATTCCTTATGTCGACGATATCACAGTCCAAGCTACAGGCGAAGGTGAAGCAGTAGCCAATCTCAAGATAGTCATCAAGCGTTGTAAGGACTACGGTTTGGTGATCAATCTAAAGAAATACTTTTTCTTAAAAAGAAAATCGAGTTCCTAGGCCATAGCATCGAAAACCAAAAGATCTGTATCTCAGATGAAAAAACAAAGGCTGTGACAAAATTTCCTTTACCGACAAAACAGAAGCAACTACAATGCTTTCTGGGTCTGGTTGGATATTTTCAGAAATTTATCTTGAACTTTTCCATCATCGCCAAACCTGTGACCAATCTGATGAAACATGACGCCATGTTTTGTTTTACTGACAAGGGGATGGATTTTTTTTAACATGCTAAAGACTTTGATTACCCAGAAGCCAATTCTAAAGATTTTTCATCCGCCACACGAAACCGAGCTACATACAGATGCAGCGATTGATGATTTTGTATCAGTTCTGCTCCAAAAGTCGCTCAATGATAACCAGATACATCCGGTGTACTACATGAGCAAGAAAACAACCGACGCAGAAAAAAGCTTTCCAACTAGAGATCCTGGTAATTCCGAGATTACCTTTTAGGTATGAATTTCAAGTTGGTCCGCGATTGCAATGCTTTTACAAGAACGATGGAAAAAGAGGAAGTCTGTACTTGAGTCGCACATTGGATCCTTGCACTTCAGAAGTTTGACTTTGAAGTTGAACACAGATCAGGTAAACGCATACATCATGCAGATACTTTAAGCCGTTTTCCTGTATTAATGATTTCCGACGAAAGCTTGCACAGCAAACTAAAGTGTGTTCAATCGCAGGACGATCAACTAAAAGCTATAATTGACATCTTTGCTGAGAAATCCAGCCACAGTCCTTCAACGCGAAATCATTCGACAGGCACATGAAAAAGGACATTTTTCTATGAAGAAGACCAAGGAGATCATCGGAAAGGAATATTACATTCCAAAACTCGAAGACAAGCTGAATTCAAGCTGAAGGAAACGATTGAGCAAGAATTAACCCAAATGTTCCAGGACAATCGAGACGAGATCCGTAAAGCTGCCAAGCAACAGATCCTTGTCATGCAAAACGAGAACAAACACTCGTATAAACTCATACCTAGACCAGCAGCAACATACAAAGTCGGCGATATTATCGCTTCAAATGCACTCAGCTTTGTGGTGGGCTTAAGTTAAAACCTAAGTATTTGGGTACCTATCGAGTTACAAAAGTCAAGCCTAAGAACACTTACGATGTTGTAAAAGAATATTTATTTTCTGACGGACCAATAAGCACTACCTCTTGCGCCGAATATATGAAACCATGGATTCAAATATCTTCCGAGGACGACGACGATACATTCGGTACTAATGTTTAGTTACTTAATGTCCAACCCATCTCTAATCAGCGTATATCAAAAAGTTTTCTTGAAGAGAAAAGAAGTCTTGAAGGAGCATTAAGAACAAGAGAAGCGAATGAACAAGACAGGCGAACAAACAAAGTTAAAAGAACGACGCGATCAAAGTATCCATAAAACGCAGTTTTAATACGATTTAAATTCATTAAAATACCTAAAACTATTATCCGAACTACCTATCACTAATTTCATTTAATCAAAACTATCAACATATTAGCTAAAAAACAAGAGAGAACGCTATAGTCGGGTGCCCCGACTATCAGATACCCGTTACTCAGGTAAAGGGAGTGCGAGGGAGATGGAGATAGAAACTTTGATCACGCATAACTTTTTAACGAATGGTCCGATTTTAAAAATTTCTTTAACATTTCGATAGGTATTGATAAACACAATAAAACAATAAAACGATAAAAATTTTTAAAATCGTATCTAAGCGATTGTGGGCGTTAAAGGGGGCGTGGCACCTTTTTGAAACAAACTTGCGCTGCGTAGGAACTCCTAGAATCTGCATACAAAATGCCAATCTTCTAGCTTTTATAGTTTCTGAGATCTCAGCGTTCATACGGACGGACAGACAGACGGATAGACAGACGGACAGACGGACATGGCTATATCGACTCGGCTAGTGACCCTGATCAAGAATATATATACTTTATAGGGTCGGAAACGCTTCCTTCTAGCTGTTACATACTTTTGCACGAATACAATATACCCTTTTACTCTACGAGTAACGGGTATAACAACAAATAGTGGGACTTCTTATTTAAATAGGAAAACCAATACCACATACATATTAATTAATATCAATAAATTATTTATCTCATTTTGTTTAATATAAATTAAATAATATCCAAATAACGATTTGATATTTTTGAACATGTTAACTGGAAAATAATATTAACCAACCAAGTTAAACTGATGGAACAACAAATTTGTTAAAAAAAACTAAAGGATTTTAAATAATTATCAATTGAATCTTAACTATCCATTATCCACTTACAAATGAATTGCAATATACGTCTTAATAACAAGTGGAAATGCATGCAGGTAGCAATCGGTATGTGCCCATCCTGGCTAATTGGTCTGCCGCTCAGTTAGCTTTTGAGGTCCTACGGCCTTAAAAACGTATAAGGTGGTTGTCGAACTGCTATACCATCTATAGCCCAGCGTCTCCCATTCTAAACGCCGATACAGTCGCAGTCTGCTTTTAATTGATTTATATAGGGAAGTTTTCCAGAATGGTGACCAGGGCGTCTGCAGAGGACGTTCGTAGGCTGCCTGTCACATAGACTTCGGCCATGCGCAGACTCCTAACTTTTTTAGGACATACATACATACCACGTCATACGTTGTTTCACCTTGGATTGTGGTGATTTACTGAAGGGAGCTGTTTTCTCCACCCCGATTACTATTCGCCAGCATCTTGGGCAGAGACATAAGCCTACTGGGACTTGCTACCAACCGCTTTTCTTGGTCGTAACTCACGAGTCGTGAAATTACAGTATTCACTACGTCGGCCAATGCTGCTAGTAGAACTGATTCTTAGCAAAGTAAATTAAAATCATTTAATTCGTTAATTAATTTAATGGTAATTCTTTAACGTTTATTTATATGTAACTCTTAATAATACAGTAATACAGTAATTTACTACCTCGGCCAATGGTGCTAGTAGAACTGATTCTTAGCAAAGAAAATTTAATTCATTTAATTCGTTAATTAATTTTATAGGTAATTCTTTAACGTTTATTTATATGTAACTCTTAATAAAAAATATATATAATAATTGTTTACCTTGTCTTCGAAAACTTCTCATTTCCCACTTATCTGTAAGGAGTCATTTGTTATTCGGCTGCGTGCAGACGTGTTTTATTAACGCTCCGGAAAAACAATTAGCCAATCAGTCGAAAACGTTCGAAAAAAATTAATAAGCGCGAGGTTTTGCGTTTCGCGATGCAAATTGCATATCTTAAACTAAAGTTTTAATTAATTAAATAATTAATCTTTACGCACTAACTATAAACAAATGAGTAAGAACGTGGATCAGCGCACTCAACGACAAAAACAACAAGACGAAGCCCGTGAAAAAATTCATAGAGAACAAGACAAACGTCGTCTCTCTTTGGCCCGTAACAACGCCTATTTGACGGTGACGAGTAATACTCTAGAACCGAAAGTGCTTGAAGGTGCAAGTTTACTGACCGCCGAAAACCAGAGAGCTAACTCTGGCTCTCCCGCCCTGCTCTTCACCGCTCGAACGCCATGGAGTGAGCAATGCAAGACTCCAACAGAGCTTCTGCCGCCTAGCGCAACAACAACTGAAACTACTACGACTACTACAACGGTCTCTGTCGCCAACAATGCAATAACGACTCCACCCTCTTCTTGTGCTGCGGGTAAAGCAACAACACAACCAAGTGCAAAAATCGGTGCAAACGGCAAAAACAAAGCTACGGTAGAAGAAATGACAATTCTGCAAGCGGGTTCGACCATGCAGACAGGCATGGATCGCTACATTAATATCTCCAAGCGCACGCTAACACCCCCAAAAAACTCGGACGGCAATAAGCCCAAAATAAATCGTTCCAACAAAGGCCCTGTAAATCCCGGGCCATTAGATGAAAATAGATTTTCCATTCTGTCGGAGCCTGAAACAGAGTCTGAACAATTAGCCCCAAGGAAACTAAAGCCCCCATATATTTTTATTCGGGAGAAGATCTCGAATGCCCTAGTCAACAAAATAGTTGAGCTTGTCGGAAAAGATAACTTTCATGTTATTCCGCTTATGAAAGGGAATATAAGCGAAACTAAACTCCAAACCAAAACCGAAGACGATTTCCGAGCTGTGTCGAAGTACTTAAACGATGCCAAAAAGAATTACTACACGTACCAGCTGAAAAGTTGCAAAGGTTAGCAAGTTGTGCTTAAGGGAATAGAACCCGATGTGAACCCCTGCGAAATTACAGAGGCCTTAAAAGAAAACGGTTTTTGCGCAAAAAATGTTATAAACATTATGAACAAAAACAAGAAGCCGCAACCACTCTTCAAGGTCGAGCTGGAGCCAGAGAGCAGAACTTTGAAAAAAAACGCAGTGCACCCGATCTACAAGTTGCAGTACCTTCTGCACCGTAGGATCACAGTGGAAGAGCCGCACAAATGGACCGGGCCAGTGCAATGCACAAACTGCCAGGAATACGGTCATACCAGGGCTTACTGCACCCTCAGGTCAGTATGTGTAGCTTGTGGAAACTGCCACGGCTCCGAACCCTGCCCTGCCAACAAGGAAGACTCTCTCACTAAAAAGTGTGTAAACTTCCAAGGAAACCACACAGCTAACTGCAGAGGCTGTCCAGTCTACAAGGCGATGAAAAGTCGGATGCAACGAGCAACAACGGCACGCTCCCCGAACACACAAAACACTTACATGAGATCACAAACGACACCGGAAGTTTTCTTCGCAAAAGCAGCCAGATCATCATTTGGCCCTTCAATTACCACCAACGGAATTTCTTACGCCAGTGCTCTAAGATCAGGCACAGCTCACGAAAATTGATAACATCCAGCAGGCCATGGGAAAGCCACAAGGTAACATGGAATCTATGATGATTACTTTGCAACAAAATATGATGGAATTTATGTCCTTCATGAAAACCACCATGCAAACCCTTATGCAAAACCAAAATATCTTACTATAAATGCTTGCAGCTCAGCAGTCCAAATAAACCATGCCTAGCCTTCGAATAACTCTGTGGAACGCCAACGGTGTTTCACGGCATAAACCTGAAATAACTCAATTTCTGAACGAAAACCACATCGACGTTATGTTGCTGACAGAAACGCATCTCACCAGCAAATATAACTTTCAAATACGGGGATACACGTTCTATGGCACTGATCATCCAGATGGTAAAGCGCATGGCGGAACTGGAATCTTAATAAGAGACCGAGACTACTTTCACCAACGGTTTGCTAAAAATCATCTGCAAGCTACATCGATAAATTTACAGTTGGGCAACTGCAACCTTGCCATTGCCGCTGTCTACTGCCCACCCCGCTTTACAGTCTCCGAAGACCAATTCATGGACTTCTACAATTCGCTTGGAGAGCGATTCATAGCAGCAGGAGATTACAACGCCAAGCACACGCACTGGGGATCCCGCCTTTGACCCCCAAAGGACGGCAACTATATAATGCACTCATTAAAATATGCAACAAACTGGACTACGTTTCACCAGGCAGCCCTACATACTGGCCTACAGATCCTAGAAAACTACCTGATTTAATTGATTTTGCTGTGACAAAAAACATCTCTCGCAATCTAATATCTGCAAAATCGCTTTTGGATCTATCATCGGACCACTCACCAGTGCTAATAACTCTTCTTCAAAGCCCGGAATTAATCGAGCACCCTCGCAGGCTGACGTCGCATCGAACCAACTGGCTGAAGTTCAAAAAGTACATAAGTTCCCACATTGAACTAACTCCACAGCTCAACATCAAGGAGGACATCGACTGATACGCCGATGCACTGGAGTCTGTACTCGTCGCAGCAGCCAAAGTCTCAACACCGCAAGGGAGGGATGGGCACACACACCAACACAAAACTAACAATGAAATCGAACAGCTTGTTCTGGAGAAAAGACGTTTGAGACGTACTTGGCAAACCAGCAGATCGCCATCCTCAAAACAAAGTCTTAAAGAAGCTGGTCGCAGACTTACCAGGGCTCTAAGGCAAGAAGAAGAAAAAGCACAACGCCAGTACATTGAGAAACTTTCACCCACCAGCACTAAGCATCCCTTGTGGAGGGCCCACCCAAATCTAAGTGCGCTGGCCGAAACAGTAATCCCCATAAGAGACTCTTTAGGCAGCTGGGCCAGAAGCGACAAAGACAGAGCTTGTACATTTGCTTTACACCTTCGAAATGTTTTTCAGCCAAACCCTGCAACTAATTCATTCGCACTACCGTCGCCGTCAATTCGAATTGAATCTGAGACGGAGCCAATTCTGTTTCAACCAAATGAAATTGCAAAAGTAATCAGCGATCAAATAACTCCCAAAATGTTAATCGAACTTCCAAACTGTGCAGTTGAGGTTATTTGTAAACTCTTCAACGGGATTACACGACTTGGCTATTTCCCAAAAAAATGGGCTTTCGACCGAGTCTGGCTTGATGGCCTTATCCATAAAATCAGAACGATCCTGCCGGGAAACACTCACAGGATACTTGAATCGTACCTTTACAACAGAGCCTTCGCCGTGAGATGCAACACCACAACATCCGATGACTACGCTATAGAGGCTGGAGTTCCCCAAGGTAGCGCCCTTGGTCCAACTCTATTTCTCCTCTACACCGCAGATATTCCCACGAACGAGCGGCTAACTACTTCTACACTCGCACGATACCGCGATCATAAGTCGGTCCAAATGCCCAACTCAGGCAACAGCACTACTAGCTGATCATCTCGTTGTAGTGGAGAGGTGGTTATCAGACTGGCGTATAAAAATAAACGCGCAAAAGTGTAAACACATAACGTTTACTCTCAACAGACAAACGTGTCCACCGCTAACCCTGAATAGCACGCCACTTCCACAAGCTGACGATGTAACGTACCTTGGCATCCACCTAGACAGGAGACTTACATGGCGGAGACATATCGAAGCTAAGAAAATTCACCTAAAACTAAAATCAAACAATCGCTTATAAACGCGCGCTCCCCCCTCTGCCTGGACTTCAAGGCTCTACAATTTAACGCTTAAGCCAGTCTGGACCTACGGCTCCCAATTGTGGGGAAACGCGAGCAGCAGCAACATCGACATTATTCAGCGACACAATCAAAAATCCTGAGAACTATCACTGGGGCACCTTGGTATGTTCGGAACGACAACATCCACAGAGATCTTGCCATTCTACCCGTAAAAGATGAAATATTAAAACAAAAAGCGTCCTACCACACCAAGCTAACTTCTCATCCAAACCAGCTCGCCAGGGGCCTAGCCAAGGCTTCCATCCGGACCCGATTGCAACGCAATGACCTTCCAGCTCAGCAATAGTTATTAGAGCCCCTTAATTTTCGCGCCAGTCACCTTGACTGTCAGATAGTTTTTTAATTTAAGATTCTATATACTTATTGTTAGTCTCAATTCAGAGAAGATCCAATAAATAAAATGCAAATGTTCAAAAAAAAAAAAAAATTGTTATTCCCCTTCATAAGAAAGGAAATAAATCGAATACAAGTAATTACAGAGGTATATCCAAATCATCCGCCATCCCAAAGCTTTTCGAAAACGTTATTACACCCCACTTGCAACATATTTGTAGATCAATTATATCTCCATGTCAACATGGATTTATAAGGCGAAGATCTACGACGACAAACCTCTTGGAGCTAACGTCTTTTGTAATAAATGACTTCAGAAAGAACATGCAGACTGACGTAGTTAGTGATTTTAGTAAAGCGTTTGATTCAGTAAATCACTCGCTTCTCGTATTAAAGCTAGACTTATTGGGGTTTCCATGTGATCTTATAACATGGATCCTAAGTTTTCTAAGTGGAAGGACTCAACGAGTCCTCTTTAAAAACTCGGTCTCTAATTTAATCCGAGTTACTTCAGGCGTCCCTCAAGGAAGCCACCTTGGCCCATTTCTTTTTACTTATTTATAAACGATCTCCCTCTAATATTGACAAAGTCGCGTGTCCTTATGTACGCAGATGACGTTAAGTTATGCCTGCAATATAACTAAATTTCCAGCAGTTCAGACTTACAATCGGACCTAAATGCTTTTTAAACATGTCGTTGTGAAAATCTTTTGGATTTAAATAGCGCTAAGTGTAAAGTAATGACATTATGTAGGGTGAACCCACAATATGCGTTGTCTAGAATTACTCATGTTGATGACCTTGTCGTCCTTCTTGACCCAAAACATAAGTTTTGTGACCATATTACTTGGCGTCCTTCTTGACCCAAAACTTAAGTTTTGTGACCATATTACTTCTATGGTGAATAAAGCCAGGGGAGTACTTGGATTTATTAAAAGGTATTCAAAGGAATTCGATGATCCCTATATTACAAAGACTCTGTTCGTTTCACTAGTCTGTCCAATTCTGGAGTACTGTTCAGTATTACTTCTATGGTGAATAAAGCCAGGGGAGTACATGGATTTATTAAAAGGTGGTCAAAGGAATTCGATGATCCCTATATTACAAAGACTCTGTTCGTTTCACTAGTCTGTCCAATTCTGGAGTCCTCAGTATGGTGTACATATAGACCGGATAGAGTCTATGCAAAAGAACTTTTTATTATTTGCTTTACGGGGCCTGCAAGCCTTATTTTACCATCCTACTCTAGTAGACTTCTCCTAAATAATCTACCATCTTTGTTAAACCGTAGAACGATGCTTGGCACAACTTTTATTTATAAACTTATTCACGGGTATGTGGAGAGTCCCGAGTTACTGGGTACTGCCTAATAGAATAACCAGAAACTATGTTCCTCTTACTTGAAATATTTGTAGATCTAACTATGATATGCATGAACCGTTTAGAGTACTGTGTAACGACTATAATAGACTATACCATATTATTTCTACTACCGACTCTTTGTCAAGCCTAAGAGCATTAATTTTATCTTACTCAGCACAAAATTTAGTTTTAGTCTCGTACGTATTTCTAACTTAGTCTGTCCGCTTCTATATTGTCCTTTTTCACTTCTCGCGATCTCGTTTTTACGCCTATTGTGCTCCGCGCGTAACAAGGACTGCTTGATGTCGTAAGGGCCACTTGTTTGCGCTGATCATAGTGCATCAACGTCCGAAAAGCAAATTACATATACTCTTAAAAGTATGACCATTTAAGGTAGACTGATGTTTCTTTTCAAAAAACCAAGGTGTTTTGACTGGCAATAGTTTAAAAACTGTCCTTAAGGGGGGGTATATATATATATATAACCAGCAAACATCTACCACTCATCTGATTACCACTCCACTTGGTAATAGGAGGTTCCAAACAACAACAAAAAAACCATAAGAAAAATACATTTTTTTTAAATTTTGTTTTGGAGAAAAAGTGTTTTTTTTTTATGTTTTGACTTTGAAAATGTATATGTAAGAATCCCATATACTTTTAACCGCTTATAGGTTTAACAATTATATATCAAGGGCAATTTAAATTATTTTATTTTATCATATGATTTTTGCAAAACTCAAATCAAAAATTTATGAACATTTCCAGAAATAGCACGAATGAAAATGGATTTTCGGCAATGTCAAGTTTGAAAAAAAACGAACTAAATTTTCTCTCTACGTTGGCTTACATAAGATCTAAATAATCGACGTCCGAATTCGAAAACGGAAGATCATTGATGGCTACGACTTCTATTGGCAAGAGTCTCATCGGAACTTGTATACGACTTCTTATCAACTTTAAAAATTAAAACACCAAGAAAGTGCGGGGACAGGTAAGATTCTTGGTCAGGTTTTCCATCGTAGACGTTAGTCCTCGCTTTTAGGTTAGTCTCAGCTATCTTGCAGAACTATCTTTTTAACTCGCGATTGGTAAGTGCAAGGATTAAGGAGTGCGATTCGCCAAAAAGATAATCTAAAAACATTGGACAAAAGCGAGCTAAGTTCGAAGTGTCCACCCTTATACCAAATGCGTCTCTAGGGTGGTTTTCCAGTTGATCTATGACTCCATAACTGGCCTGACTGTCCCGTCATCTGCGTATATTGCTTTCACTCGACGTGCTAAGATCGCAAAGTTATTCATGAAAGAATTCACAAAGATTTCTTACATAATTAGCAGCTCTTGCTAAATACGACAAGCTCGCCATTCTGATCTCAAAATCTCCAGAGAAAGTCGAACTCCTCTAGATTGTCTATAGGTCATTGATTTTGGTCAAGCCGAGAAAATTCGCCTCGTTTGGCGAATCCAGTGTAATACGATTTATGAATCGATTAATAAAAATGTTTCGGTGCTTTTGGAAACTATCGTTTGTGTTAGGAAACTATATTAGAGTATCTCCGAAGTCAAAAGTTGCTTCGTTTCCCCATTTCAAGCCAAGGAAACTGGTTACTGAATCGTCTTCCAAACTTTGAACTTGGGTTGAATTCTTTGGCATAAGTTAACAATTTTTTTAATATATTCCCAATTTTTTTAAATTTTGTTACAGAAACTATACAAAAATTAAAAATAAAATGTTTCTATCTTCTCTGGTTTTTCTCTTCAAAGTCATCTGATAGTGCTAGCTTATGTGTGCCAAACTTTTTTCGTAACACTTGGTCAAAGTTTGTTTTCAATAATTTTAAAAATATTGCTGAAAACTATAGTATTTTGGCAATGCCTAATCACGGTTACCATGGTAAATAAACAGGAAAAAACAGAAGTGGATCCAAAGAAAGACAGTTTTCGGTTAAAATGGGATAGAACAGTCAAACCTCAGACTTGGATATGGTGCCAGAATAAGTCTGTGTTAAATGATCTAAAGTAAAACAAGTCGTTTGAAAAAATTGAGCAAAAAAAAACCCTATTGCCCGATCTGTGGTTTGATCTCAGTCGGATCCAAGAGTCCTTTACAAGAAATTTGTAAATCACCGAAACACCGGACAACAGAGTTCCGCTCCACAGGCGAACGGATAATTTTGATGGGGAGTCTTCACTGAAGGTTCTTATTTGTGTCGAAGCAAACGTAGACGACTCTAGCCGTGTAGAGTCCTAGTCTTGTATTTCGCGTCAGAGGCGAAAAATTTGCCGGGCTGTACCTTCCGGCGAGGCAGAGCGGGGAGGATACTTTGAGGGCGTTTGTTGGCACGCTGGCTTATGCAACCAGACGAGAACAATCTTCGAGTCCGTCCAATAGTTCAGGTCCGCCCTGCCGGCCCGGGCATCTTCGGAAGAACGGCGTTGGCCATTTCGGACAATAACAAGGCTCCGCACAGCTCGTTTTTACTGGGGCCACCCGCGTCTTTGCCGTTACCAAGTTCACCACTACCGCGGACCCAGCCTCAACTCGGACGTAAATGGCTGCGCCGTACGCCTTCTGCGAGGTCTCGCAGAACCCATGATGCTCAATTTTCAAATGTGGTCGGAAAGCGACCCATCGGGGAATGCGGATTTGATCGAGAGCGGAGTAATTTTCTAGGAAGTCAACCCATCTATGGCAAAAATCTCAAGGAAGGGCATCGTCCCATCCTAGATTCTGGAGCCAAATGTCCTGCATGAACATCTTTGCCCGGGCAATGAAGGGAGCGAGCCAGCCTGCTGGATCAAATAGTTTGGCAATTTGGGAAAGGACTTTTTTTTTTGTTTTTGTTTTTTTCGCGCGGAGTCCCACGGCCCACATACCCGCCCAACCGACCGAGGGGCGCAGCCGTGTATCGTACGGCACGATTCGCGATAAGATAGACGCGAGATAGGAAAATAAAGGTAAAGGTCCGAGGAAAAAAGTAATAGTTAGATCAATCTTGTGCCAATGAAGCAAGTATCAATCGTTTTAGGAGCGGCAGAGAGTCAAGATTTGATTTTACAGGAAAAAGTCTATTATAGTCAGAACATAATACTCTGAAAGGCTCATGCAAGGCATAGTTAGATCTACAATGATTTAAAATTAGGGGAAAATAATTTCTAGTTAATCTACTTGGCACAGAAAAGTTTAGCCGACTTAACAAGTCGGGGCAGTCAATATCACCATGTATAAGGTTATAAATAAAGATAGTACCAAGCATCGTTCTACGGTTGGCTAGGGATGGTAAATTAATCAAAAGAAGTCTACTAGAATAAGAAGGTAAGATAAGATTTGCATCCCAGTTTAGGCGCCGTAAAGCAAAAAGAAGGAAGTTTTTTTGTACAGATTCAATACGACCAATATGTTTTCCGTATTGTGGACTCCAGACGGGAGACCCATACTCCAGAATCGGACGGACTAGCGAAATAAATAAAGTTTTAGTCAAATAAGGATCATCGAATTCTTTTGACCACCTTTTAATAAATCCAAGCACTCCTTTGGCTTTATTAACCATGGACGAAATGTGATTAGAAAATTTTAGTTTAGGGTCCAAGAGAACGCCAAGATCGTTTACAAGAGTTATTCTATCCAAAGAGCTGCCACTTAACATGTAAGTCGCGTATATCGGATTGGCCCGATAAAAAGTCATCAGCTTGCACTTGGAACCGTTTAAATTTAGTAAATTATCTCGGCACAAGTTTTGAAAATTATCTAGATCGGATTGCAAGTTTAAATGGCAGGAAATGTCCTTATACTGCAGGCACAACTTAACATCATCTGCGTACATAAGTACGCGAGAATGACTTATAATTGAGGGAAGATCGTTAATAAATAATGTAAAAAGTAACGGACCCAGATGGCTCCCTTGTGGGACACCGGAGGTAACACGGAGAATTTCAGAAATTGAATTTTTAAAAAGGACCCTTTGTGACCTGCCATTTAGATAACTTGAAATCCATTTAAGCAGATCAACTGGAAAACCTAAAAGGTCAAGTTTTTGAATGAGAAGTAAGTGATTTCCAGAGTCAAATGCTTTACTAAAGTCAGTGTAAATGACGTCTGTTTGAAAACTACTATTGAAGCCTTTTATCACAAATGAAGTGAGCTCTAGAAGGTTTGTGATTGTGGATCTACGTTTTATAAATCCGTGTTGACACGGAGAAATGATTGATCTGCAAAGATGCTGCAAATGAGGAGTAATAATTTTTTCAAAAAGCTTAGGAATAGCTGACAACTTAGAAATACCTCTGTAGTTACTGGCTTCTAACTTGTTACCTTTCTTGAAAAGAGGAATAACAAATGATTCCTTCCAAATATTTGGGAATTGGGAGGTTTCTAGAGATAAGGTAAACAACTTGTGAAGAGGTTTGCACAGGGCCTTAGCGCAATACCTAAGCACGCACCCAGGAATACCATCGGGCCCTGGCGAATAAACAGGCTTAATACGAAGAAGATCCGAAAGAAGAGAGCTTTCTGTTAAAGTGGGACAGAATATGAGGTTTGACTTGGACATGGTGTAAGAATAAGGCTGTGGTGAATAATCTAAAGTAGAGTAAGTCGTTTGAAAAAATTGGGCAAATAAATCGGCTATTGCCTGATCTGTGCTTGCCGTCATGTTTTCGAACGACAGCGAGGAAGGAAAAGAATTAGATTTACGCTTGGTGTTAACAAAATTATAAAACTGTTTCGGGTCCTGAGAGAACTGGACCTTACAACGGTTTAAGTAACTATTATAACACTGAGCATTAAGCACGGTAAATCTTGACCGAGCACTTAAATATCTAGTAAAAACAGATTGAGAACCGGTATTTTTATACTTCCTAAAAAGTCTGGACTTTACATTTCTTAAGTGTGTCAACTCTTTGCTAAACCAAGGTGATTTATTGGAAGTTGACGGATAGTACCACGGAACACAGGAATTAAAAAATGAGTTTATTGCAGTGTAAAAAACCTTAACTGCATCGGACATATTAATGCATAAATAAAGATCAGACCAATTAAAGCCAGAAATAAAATTATTTAGCCTCAGAAAGTCTGCCTTGCGAAAACAATGCATTCGTTTGGATTTTTCTGATTTTTCTTCTATAACTCTGCCCGTATCAAATGAAAGTTCGATTGTTGGGTGATATGGATCTTCAGGTTGCGTGAGTGGTGCTACTCTGGACAGAAACACACCTTCAGGATTTGATACAAAACACAAATCAAGTAGGCGACCTAATGAATTTCGAACATGGTTTACTTGAGATAGAGATATGGCCATCAATAAAATCATGCTGTGCTATAGGTAGTAAGACTTGACGCTTCGTAAACGATGAACCCAAGGTCAATTCGGGCGGAATGAAGAAAAACTCATCAGACGTCACCTTCCGCCGCAAGCCGAGAGTTTTAGCCGTGCTCTCTTCGCCGATTTCAAGGAAAAAAAATCGCATTGCTATTGGATGTCCATTTTCAAGGAGGGAATCCTGCCGAACCCAGGGCCCCCTGGAACTCGCAGATAGCCGCTTGCGCTGCGGTTTTGGACTCTGCCCCAGCGAGTACGTTGTCGACGTACATGTACTGTCGGATAATCCGACTCGCCTGCGGATACCTCGACTCTTCGTCGTCGGCGACCTGTTGCACGCGGATCGCTAGGAACGGGGAACAATTGATTCCGAAGGTGACAGTCTTCAACTCGTAGTCGCGGATTTCTTTATCGGCATTGCGGAACAGAATACGCTAGGAAGGAGTATGATTGGGGTCTACCCAAATTTGCCGATACATCTTCTCGATGTCGGCGTTGAAAACGAACCTAAAGTATCGCCACTTCAGGATTTGAATCGTGAGGTCGGATTGTAAGACCGGGCCCGCGTAAAGTATGTCATTCAGACTGGTCCCGTTTGCGGAAGGGCTAGAGGCGTTGATAACCACCCGCACTTTAGTGGTTGTGCTCTCGGGCTTGAGAACAGCATGATGTGGAAGGTAGTACGTGGCGGAACTGCTCGACAAAGAGACCTCGGCCATGTGACCTAAATCGAAGTATTCTAGGATCACAGCGTCATATCGGGCCCGCAGGAACTGAGCCAGAGCAAAGGATCGTGTAGATGCGAGCTCGGAACCACTATGCTCGGGGTTTCGCAAGGGGAGCGTCACAACGTATTTGCCATTATTGTCCTTCCTTGTAGTTTGGACAAAATTGTGTTCACAGACAGAATCAGACTCGGGGACTATCTGTGTGAGCGCTTCCCCCACCTCCAGGAATTTGGTAAGGAGCTGATCCAACGAGTCGCGAGGCCCGAGGTAACTCACGTGGAGAAGGCGGACACATTGTGGTTTCTTGGCCGAGAAGTAAACCGCAAATGTAAGCCCTGGAGTTGCCGAGGAGGACGGAAGAATGTCGGCTCCTATCAAGACATCGATTAGGGAGCTTTCGAAGAACTTGGGGTCCGCAAGGGGGATGTCAGGAATTCCCTTAAGAATATCTCGAGGGCCTGGATACGAAGGCGATCGAATAGAAAATGACAGAGTTTCGTGGACTGAGCGGCGGATAGTCTTGAATGGAAGTTTGACGAGGTTAAAAAGTCTCTCTGTAATAAAAAGTTGCCTCGGAACCAGAGTCGATCAGGGCTCGCGCCTGGAAATTGCACCCTAGATGGCAAATGTTAATGCGGGCTGTGCCCAGTAGGACGGCTCTTGAACCGGAAGCGAAGCACACTTGCACATCAGAGTGATCCTCTGAGGCGCTCGTGCCTCTTGTAGTTGGCTCGGGTCGAGTCCTGACTGGCGCAGTCGGACTTGGAGCGGCCGCGAATGGATTACAGCGGTGCAGGAGGGTGTGATGACGGCTGTGGCATGTGAAGCAGCTATGTCCAATCCCGTTGCAGGTGCCCTCGTGCAAAACAGTTCAGGCAAAGCTGCTTTTTCTTAATGTAGTCGGAGCGACCATTTACACCCATCTCAAGGACGTCTTTGGACCTCTTTGGGCTGGAGCCACTCTGGCCTCGTAGGAATTGAGCCTGCGCGCTAGGACGCTCGACCTTGGCGGAAACTGACCCGAACTGCTAGGCCTGATGTCGTCGATAGCCTCCAGAGTACGATGACGCTCTGTCAAGAAGGAGTCCATATTTGAATTTCAGCCTTGTTGTGAATGGATTGCTCATACATCGAATGCGCGATTTTGGGAAGCTTTAAAGAAACCATATACACCAAGAGACAATCCCAAGTCTCGACTTGAATAGAGGACATCTCTAATGCTGTCAGGCAACTTTGGATTGTGCCTTGCAGCTCTTACAGAACGGCTCCGGACTCTTGGGGTACTGCCTGAATGTTGAAGAGTTTTTTCAACTGGCCATTGACTAATAACCGCCGATTGTCGCAGCGGTCGGTGAGGCTTCGCCACGCGAAGATAAGCGCTTCGTTGTTCAGCGGGGCTTTGGAAACAATGACTTGTTTTCGACAATAGGTGGAACAACTTCCCCACCGGTGTAAGACGCGAGTTTTGGATGTACGAGTATATCGCGGTGAAAAGATCGGTGTTCACTGGTGGCAAACGACAACCCGTAGACGGGAGTGTTGGAACACTGACAGAAGCCTGAGTGGGCTGGGAGGCGGCCTTGTCTATTATGTCTTGAAGCTGGACCAAACATCTCGAATAGACGGAGCAGCAGTAAGTGTAGTAGTAACTGTACTGCAGAGGTGGCCGTACTGTCGGTGGACGCGGAAAGAAGATCGGAGCAACTTTCTTAGCTCTTGTCGACTGACCTGAGCAAGACGAGTTGGTCGTCGCTGCAAATGAACAAACGAAAAAAAAACCCAAGTCGAATGCTGCCACAGGAGGAGCTATTCGGCGTATTTGACACCGGCTTACTTTTTTTTTAGTATGAAAACAGAGCTTAAAACGCAACCAGAGATGGAAAAAAAAACCCACATTGAACAGTCACACTGTTAATTAGTGCGGAGTAGAACGCACAGGGCCATAAAAACAAGAAGAATCGGGACAAATATTTGTAAATCGATGAAAATGTTCTTATTTATCTTGTTGCTCCCTTTGTTGACTTCTGGTTTTTTTTTGTTTATTTTAATTATTACCTTTATTGTTGTTTGCCAAATAATTTAATTGTGATTATTTATTTTTTGGGGGTTGGGAAATATTTTCGATCTCTAAAACAAAAAAAAAATTAATTAATTACTATCCATTGCCCGTAGCTATTTAAATCGTATTTATAATTAAATAAGAATTATATTTAATCTTATTGGTTGATTAAAAAAATATATAAATTTTATTTTTTAATTTTACTTTATTGGTGCATCTCAAATCATTATGGATTTCGTTTAATCGATCTCATAATTCTATTAAAAATATTTCTTCGTTAATAGGTTCGTCTAATTCTGGCCGTTGTTTTTTGGTTACAAATATATTTCTGTATTTAATAATAAGTAGAGAAATCAATATATAATGATTAAAATTAATAATATAAAGGATATAGATATTTTGGTATTATTAATTTTAATGAATGGATTTAAAATATTTATGTTATCTAAAGAGAGTTCCGAGTTATTTTAAAATATATAATCGGATTGTTTGGGGGAAGACAACAAAATGCCACCCTTATATTATGCAATAATAACACTTTTAATTTTATCAGTTTATGTACGTGTTGTGTTTATTCTGCCAGTCGAATCTGCACTGCTGCAGCCGAAAAGCCTGGCTTCATATTTTAATTCGGGTTTTACAATGTAGTCGCTGAATAGGTAGCGCGACAGCTTAGCGAGATAAGGGAAATATAAAGAGGAGAGCGCAAGAGCGCTACAGATTCAGCCATACACCTATGCGCACTAGACTAGGCGCTGGCGGGCTGCTCCGAACATACTCCCCCCGTTGGAGGAAGTAGGGCTCCAACTAAATGGGAATCGATGGGCAGAACGGCTAACTTGGCGTCGGCTCTCTTGACTAGACCCGTAGCTGTACGGACCATAGCTATTCTGACGACACCGTGGAAGGTTGTCCTCCTTCAGCAACACGATGCTTCCGACCTTGATGTTGGATGTTTCGACGCGCCACTTACTCCAAATACTCGCTGCTCCACCGTTTACAGAATTGCTGCTGCATCTGTGTCACCCTTTGCCATCTGCTGAGGCGGCCTTCTCGGAGATGCGTGATATCAGGCTCAGGAAACTTTGTGTAGTTGGAGCCTTTCAGGAAATGGGCCGGCGTTAGTACCTCAAGACTTTCAGCGTTTTCTGAAATTGGACAGAGTGGACGGGAGTAAAGGATGGCAGAAATCTCATAAGCGAGAGTTCTCAATTCATCGAGGCCCAAGATGGAAGCACCGACGACTCTACAAAAATGAAATTTAACAGCCGCCTCCCAAAGACGGCGATGTAGCACTTGTGAGGCGCCTTGTTGCGGGCCTCTGCCTTATGATAAAATGGTCCACAATAATCGACTCCCGAGGTATGAAATGCTGGGTTAGGCTGAACTCGATTTGCTGGCAGGCTGCCCATAACGTGCTCCCAAGTGACAGGCTTCATCCGAAAACATCTGACGCATTTGTTGATGACGGTAGCTACGAACTTTCGTCCTCCAAATGGCCAATACCTTTGCCTTAATGTGGCAAGTAACGCTTGCGATCCTGCGTGCAAGTATTTTATATGAAAATATACGATGATTGCCTTGGTAACTGGATGATCCTTGGGTAACAATATCGGATGCTGAGTATCGTAGTCCAGGTTTGTATTCTGAAGTCTTCCACCAACGCAAAGTAATCCATCGGAGCCGATTATTGGTCTCAGCTAAATCAGCTTGCTCTTCTGTGGACACGGCCTGTCCTGGCCAAGACATCCATACTCCTTGGCTAAGTGAACCTGTTGGATGCTCCTCAGAAGAAGTACGGTCCCCGAATTGAGCTCCTCAACGGTAACACTGTTCCTTGAAGGTGAAGATTTTGCTCTGCAATTCGAAATGAACCGATAAATGTACGCAAATACACGCTGCAACTTATGAAATGTCAGTGCAAACAGTTCCAACTAGCGCTGCGGAACGACGTTCTGGAAGATCCTTAACTGCATTTTGAAGAGAGGGTCATTTTGACGAGCTTTGCAGCAGGAATGGAGGCCCGTTAGCCCACAGGGAGTGCTCCAGCAATTCTCTCGATTTAAGCTTGTTGGAACATGGTGCCAAGTCATGCCTTTTGTCATCTCCTGAATTTTCGCGATTCTGTTGGATACAAATACGTTGAAATCCCTCGGAGGCTGCGAATCCACGCCAGTACGATAGACGAGTCTGACCAGCAATGAAAGTCGCATTCGAAATCGATGGTTTCCTTGACGCTTACGATAAGCTCCGCCAATAAAAGCGCTGCCGACAACTCCAATCTTGGAATTGTCAAAGCCTTTAAAGGGGCCACTCTCGACTTTGCGCAGAGCAAATGGACCTTTGCTTCTCCATTGGCCTCCGACCGCAAGTATAAACACGCTCCATAAGCCGCTATGCTTGCGTCGCAGAATCCATGCAACTGGATGGAAGCCTGAGGTTGCATTACGAATCGTGAAAATTTCAAGTTTTGGACGATCGATAACTGAGAGGTCAACTCCCCCCATGACGAAAGAATAGGCTCTGGCAATGTGTCATCCCAATCCACGTTAGCATTCCATAGGGATTGCAAAAAGATCTTGGCCTTTGTGGCAATCGGTGTTATTAAACCGAGCGGATCATAGAATTTGGCTATTGTTGATCGATGATTTACAGATAATTGAGAAAAGTTGAACAGAAGTTGGTCCGAAGAAGGATCCCAGGCTAATCCCAGCGCCTTGGTAACAGCTGATCCGTCGTGAAATTGAATTAGCTTCTCCTTATCGCAGTCAGACTCTCCTTCGAGGGCGCGTCCATCATTAGAACACCATTTGCGGATTGGAAAATGGCCTCGCGACAATAGCTCCTTCACCTGACGACGAATTTCCCTAACCTCTTCAATTGACTCGCCACCAGAGATTAAATCATCCATGTAGAAGTCCCTAGGAACAATTTTTGCTCCAATTGGAAACGAATCCTCCTCATCATAAGAGAGCTGATGCATGGCTCTTATAGCCAAAAAGGCAGCTGGCTTGGTACCATAAGTCACCGTGTTCAGTTTGTAAACCCTCAACTCATCCGTGGACTTCTCTTGCCAAACAATACACTGCAAAAAGTCATCCGGGTGCGACACACGCACGCAGCGGTACATCTTGCAGATGTCTCCACAGAGGGCAACTTTAAAAAATCGGAAGTGAAGTAGAATGTTAAAGATTTTTTGCTGAATTGTTGGCCCTGCAAGAAGCAAGTCGTTCAGAGAGCTGCCAGAAGTAGTTCTAGCAGTCCCGTCAAAGACAACCCGAAGCTTTGTGCTCGTACTTTCCTGCTTATGTACACAATGGTGTGGCAAGAAGAATTGTGGTACTGTTGGATCCTTTGGTGCGAGGGACATGTGGCCTAAGTTGATGTACTCCTGGAGAAAAGCCGAATACTGAGCTTTGAGAACAGTGTTTCTATCTAGCTTAGCTTCCAAACTCCTAAAACGAGCTAGGCAATAGGAATCACCTAAAGTTTCAAATCCCGAAAGTGGATAAGAGACGAACAGAGTATTGACCATTTCCAAGTCTAGTGCAGTTTTCCTTGAACAGTTGTTCGCATTGCAAGTCCTCAGGCAACAGTGCTGGCTTTGATGGATTACAATCCTCAATTTCCCAAAATCGCTTTACTATGGCAGCAAGTGCGTCATCCTCAGAATGATCCGTAGTATCCTTGACAATGGCGGCTAAGACAGACTTATGATTTGGAGTAGTCGACATCCCACCAGAAACGATCCAACCAAGTTTGGTGTTTTGGAGTGTTGGCAACATGCTATCCAAATGTATTTGCCCCATAGCAATTATTTCGAAAAATAGACCAGCGCCAATTAACAAGTCGATTCGTTGTGATTGGTTGAAATAAGGGTCAGCGAGCGAAATGTTTTGTGGAATCCTCCATCCTGATGTATTTATGTTGAAATTCGGCTGATAATCAGTGATACTGTGAGTCACAACAGCAGTGAATGACGCACGATAGCCTGCATCCCGTGATTGCGCAAAAATATCCACTGATTTATCAGAGTTCAAAGAGGACTCACCCATCCCAGAAATGAGTGTATGCGAATGCCTATATTTCAAATTTAACTGGCTAGCTAGGCGCGTAGTTATGAAGATTGCTCGACAGGGCATAAATGAACCAACCCTATTTTTTACATAGACAATAGCAGTAGGCAGCAACACGTAATTTGTTGGCACAGTATTTGAAGCATTTGGTGGAGGGTGCGATACCTGACGATCAAGTTGTGAGCATGACACTAGTGTTGATGAAGTAGATGGTGATGGCTGAGAGCTCGAGAGTGGGTCTGATGATGGAGGAGGTGCGGATGAGTCAGGGGTCATATGCAATAGTGAGTGGTGTTTCATGCGACAATATCTGCAATGAGTTGATTTACATTGCTGCAAACTATGCCCCTTGCGCAAAAAAGTTTAGACAAAGGTGCATTTTCTTGGCTTCTCTAAATCGAAGATGCGGGCTCAAATTTAAAAATCGAGAGCACTTTGGCAAATAATGATCTCTCGCATCGCAAAATAGGCATATTGGATGATTTAAGTTAGTAGAAGACGCAATGAGTGCACTTGGGTTATATTTATGCACA
This sequence comes from Drosophila prolongata, assembly GCA_036346975.1. Lineage (NCBI taxonomy): Eukaryota > Metazoa > Arthropoda > Insecta > Diptera > Drosophilidae > Drosophila > Drosophila prolongata. Next base: position 19,330,785 of record JAYMZC010000387.1, on the reverse strand, counting down.
TTTTTTCCCACCTGATGGCCTGGTGTTTGCGTTACCAAAGCTTGATCCAAATTTTCCATCATCCTGCACCTCCTCTCCAAAAACGACTCCATAGCAGTCCATGAAGATAACTCAGCGATTGGCAAATCCTCTTCCCATTTTTCCCGAGTCCGTTGATCCAGCTTGTGAACGACGATATGAATCAGTAATCCATCCAAAATTAGCTGTGTAGTGGCCAGCGTATGGATTGCCCGAAGATGTGCGTTTATAGAATCGCTGAGCTCACGAAGACCCTTGGCAGATCCCTTCTCGACACCTTTTAAACCAAATATTGCCTGAACGTGTGCCTGAAAATGTAAAACTTTATTATCAAATCGATTTATGAGCAGATTCAAAGCCTTTTTATAATTGTCATTTGAAGGTTCGAGCGAGCGTATGGTCTCCAGAGCCACGCCGCCTAGACTAGACCGTAAATATTGCAGCTTTTCAATGTCGCTTAGCTCGTTATCATTTCCAATGACCGCGGTGAACGTTACGAGAAAGTCCGGCCACTCAGCATAAGATCCATGAAAACGAACAATCTCCAGGTTGGGTAATCGAGGCTTCCGTGTCCGAAAAGAAAGATCAGAATGGTGGTTGATGTCTATAGATGTGGAGTTGGCAGCTGTGCTACCCGACAATTGCAATTTGCGCTGGGCCGCTAAGCCTCTATTGAGCTTCGCCTTAACATCCATAAAAACCTCCGAAAATTCCCATCGCCTATCACTCGAAGTCTCCTTTAAATCCAGCCGTTCCAGCGATGTCTGTGCGGAGTCAAATGACGAATTTAAGGAATTGACCCAGTCCAATCGCGCGAGAAGATCAGCTTCATCCAACTGATCTATAGACTCAGTTGTTAAATACCATTTCATCGCGTTTGTTTGCCGCAGAATTGATTGCACTTTTGGCGCGAAAAAATTCTATTTCATTTGGCGCGTCATTTTTTTTTTTTTGTTTTTTTTTTAGTACGAGAGTAGAAAGAGGAAAGACGTGCTATACCTCAAGCTCCGTGTTGACTCGTTTTTTCTGAGTTCCCGCTACTGTTACGACCAACAATAAGCTTCAACAAATCGTCCCGGAGCCTAAGTCGTCTGCACATGCTGATGTTTTTCCCGTTTTGGTAAAATAAAACTAAATTCTTCGCGTCGCAAAAGCCACTCATATCCCCGAAGACCACTCAAATCGTCGCAAACACGGTGAAAAAACGGCAAAAAAAGGCGGAAAACTCTCTTGATCCAGAAAGCGTGTCAAAAGTAAGCCAAAAACTAGAGGTGGACCAGGTCAGCTGTTGTCACCATTCACACGGTACGATCACACCACCGCAGAAGTGTGACTGTTAAAAGAGTTCGTGTTGTAGCAGCTAGCTTATTTTTCGCCAAACCATTTTTTAAATTCTAACTGCCTAAACATGCCACAACCGCCAGCAAAGAGAACCAGGGAAAAAACTTCCACTGAGTTAAGTTCTCCAACAGATGGGCTTTGGGATAAAATAAGCCAGAAGTTTGCTGAGCAAACTGATTTCTTTAAAAACCATATGGCTGAACTGGAGAATCGTATTATGACCAAAATTACTGTTACGCTGGACGCTATTAACAGAGATATGTCGGAAATCATGAAGAGAGTTGAGCGTTTGGAGAGTAATGTTGCGGAAATCCGGGCCTTGCGAGACCAAGTCAATCACCTAAAGTCTGCATCTGAGCTGCAGCAAAATGAAAGGGTAGCTTGTGATCTCCGCCTTCATGGGGTACCATTTAATCAAGGCGAAGATGTGAGGGCATTGTTTCACACCCTTTGCTTTAACCTTAAGGTTACCCCCACCCCAAGAATTCGAGATATATTCCGGATGAAACCTCCTAGAAACGGTCGTTCTATAGTTGACCCAATTATAATGATCAAGTTCGATAGACTTGAGGACAAGGCTAACTTAATGCGTACCGTGGGTGCACTACGGCGTGAAACGAAAAGCCAGCTTTCTCTAAGTTACGTTGGCATAGATTCGCCCACTCCAATCTATCTGAACGAACAGCTGACTAAAACCAACTATGAGATTTTTAAAGCAGCCATGCACATGAAGCGTCAGAAGGTCCTATCGGCTGTCTTCACTCGTCGAGCAATGGTCCACGTAAAGAAGACGGGCAGTGATCAGGTCCTATGCATTGAGAACATGAAGGCCCTTACCGACATTAATTCTGATCGGCATGAGACACCTGCTGAAACTGACTCTAGGAAGGATGGAGCGACACCTAATTTATTTCGTTAATGCAGTTCATCTAAATGTTCTATATGTTAATTTTAAGGTATTATTAGTTATATTTATATTTACTTTCAATTGCAATTTGTACTTTTATTATATTATGTGTGGTACTGTGTGTGTGTTCCAGGTCTTAGCACTTCAAAATACCTTTACTTCTTTTACTTATGTCTGCAATCGAGCCTAATCAAAACTTTAACAGCCATGCATTGATCAGAATTCTTTGTAAACAAACTACTGGTCTGAAAATATGTCACATAAATGCGCAAAGTCTGACTAATAAAATCGATGAGTTCAGGTACCTATTCGAAAATTCAAAAGTCGATGTCATCTGTGTTTCCGAAACTTGGTTCACGTCCGATATCAGTAGTTCATATCTTCGTTGTGCTGATTACAATCTGTTTCGTTCCGTAAACAATTTAAATGTAAAGTTATACGTCAGCAAGAGCTAGAGAGTGCAATAGAATACTTATTTGTAGAAGTACGAGGAACAAATTCTCAAAACATTCTTATTGGCTGTGCCTATAGACCACATCGTACTACTTGCTACTCAGATCTACTTGCCAATCTGACTGACATCAATCTGACATACAAAAATGTTGTATTAACCGGTGATTTCAACAGTGACCTTTTAACTGATACTAGTCTCTGCGCAGAGCTATTATCTCTCGGACTTCAGCCAGCAAATGTCACACACCCTACCCATTTCACAAAATCCTCACAAACCCTACTAGATGTATTTTTCGTAGATGACGCAAGTAAAATCCTTTTATATGACCAGGTATCTGTACCAGTTTTCTCGCGGCATGATCTTATCTACTTGACGTATAGCATAGACGTAAGCGCTGAGGAATACTCCATAACCTATCGGGCCTTAAAAGATATAAACTATACGCTACTGGACTCAGAGTGTAACTCTTACAACTGGCAAGCATTGTATACAATTCCCAATGTTGATTTACAGTTAGAGTTCTTTAACAACAATATCGAGCTTCTATACAACAAATATGTACCAGTCAAAACAAAAAAAATTAGGCCAAATGAGAACCCATGGATTAGCATGGAAATCAAAAATACAATTAATGCGTGTGATAGGGCCTATAGAAAGTGGAAACGCTATAAAACAGATTACTTTACACAAGCAGTACAGTTCCTTGAGAATAAAGGTCAATAAGTCATGCTGGTTAGCTAAAAGGAAATTCTATCAACAGAAATTCAATAATGTGTCATCTGGTAAAGAATTCTGGAAAAACATAAAAAGTATTGGAGTAGGAAAACAACGACAAGAGACAGCTTGCCATATTAATGCTAATGAATTAAATAATAAATTTGTGAAATCTCTACCTTTAGTACCTGATCAAACTAACAACCCGTACCTGAACACATTGCCAAACAACAACTGTGATACTAGCTTTAGTTTTGTTTGTGTGAGTCAGTGTGATGTCCTACAGTCCATGTTAAATATAAAATCAAGTGCAATGGGTCTCGATAATATACATCCAAAATTTTTACTAATCCTTGTCCCCAAACTACTTCCATATATAACACACATTTTTAATACAGCAATAACATCTTCTACATTTCCAACATGCTGGAAGACAGCCAAAGTACTTCCTATACCAAAAATAAAGGGTGAATATAGACCGATAAGCATACTTTCCTTTCTATCCAAAGCATTTGAGCGCCTAGTCTCCACACAAATTAATTTGTATCTTCACGATAATTCACTGTTGAATACACGACAACATGGCTTTCGGAAAACGCATAGTTGTATGACAGCAATTTTAAAAATTTCAGAGGATATTCGCATGAAAACGGATGACAGGCAAGTTACATTTCTAACACTGCTAGACTATAGCAAGGCTTTCGACACTGTCGATCATTTTATTCTGTGTACTAAGTTAGAAAAACCATACAATTTTTCAAACCAAGCTACAAGCTTGGTAAGAACATACCTAATCGGCCGATCTCAATGTGTTGTAACGGAGTCTGAGACCTCAGACTTTTTATTTACTAAGCGTGGTGTCCCCCAAGGGTCGGTCCTTGGACCATTACTGTTTTCGATATATGTGAACGATCTTCCAAATGTCTTGTCTAATTGTGAAGTCCAGATCTATGCTGACGATATGCAAATGTATGTGAGTCGTCCATATAGCTGTATATCTGAATGTATTGATGTCAGTAATAGTGAACTTAAACTAGTTAGCAATTGGGCAATGAATAACGGTCTTCAAATAAATCCAAAAAAATCCAAATGTTTGATAATTTTTAAAAAAGAAATAAACGCACCATTGCAAAGGCTCAAGGTTGATACTGATGAGATTGAATACGTAAATCGAGCTAACAACCTCGGAATTGTGTTCAACAGCACTCTTTCGTGGTCCACTCATATTAACTATATAGTTGGTAAGACGTATTGTCAACTACGTCAATTAAAACTGATCCTGAGTATTTTACCAACCCATAGTAAAATGGTATTAGCAAAGTCGATTATAATCCCTTCACTATTATACTGCATTGAAATATTTGGAAAATGTGACTCTATAAGTAGGAATAAATTAACCGTAGCATACAACAATATAGCAAGATTTATTTTCAATATTAAACCACACGATTCAATTTCAAGTCATGCTAAACAAATCTTTAATCTTTTCCACATTAGTTGAATTTAGGACACTGATTCTCCTTCACAAAATAGTCACGACCAAGGAACCAAATTACTTGTTTTCGTTTCGCAACTTTGCACAATCAGCCAGAACGAATAATATAATTCCCACAAGAATCAACTATTCCTCAAGTGAAAATCACTTCTTTCCATGGGCTGTTAAGCTTTGGAATAATTTACCACACAGTTTAAAGAATACAAGAAGTGCTAGACAGTTTCGGAAAGAATTATTATTAATGTTAAACAAGAGAGAACGCTATAGTCGGGTGCCCCGACTATCAGATACCCGTTACTCAGGTAAAGGGAGTGCGAGGGAGATGGAGATAGAAACTTTGATCACGCATAACTTTTTAACGAATGGTCCGATTTGAAAAATTTCTTCTACATTTCGATAGGGATTTTTAAACACAATAAAACTGCATTTTTACTTTTCCGAAATATTTAAATTTTTAAAATCGTATATAAGCGATTGTGGGCGTTAAAGGGGGCGTGGCACCATTTTGAAACAAACTTGCGCTGCGTAGGAACTTTTAAAATCTACATGCAAAATTCCAATCTTCTAGCTTTTATAGTTTCCGAGATCTCAGCGTTCATACGGACAGACAGACAGACAGACAGACAGACAGACAGACAGACAGACAGACAGACAGACAGACAGGCGGACAGACAGACGGACAGTCGGAGTTGTTGACGATGTTGTTACCATTTATTAAAATGGCACCATCTTGGATAATGTCTATTTTTTTTATTCTTTTCTCTTATTTTTTTACAAATTTATTGTTCACCGTTTAATAGTCGGGTAAAACATGTTTTTTCTAAACTTAGAGTGCTATAGTTATTAATGAGTTCTTTCTTAAATGTAGACATTTCATAATATGTATTTTCGCATTTTGCGACTTGATTACTTATTAATAATTTTCCACCGATTTGGGAAATGGGTCGAGTGTAATATAATTCGCATCTATTATTTATTATTGGGTATTTTATATAAATTATTAAAAGTTTTTTATGTAATGCGATTTTGAACACAGAGATGTCCATTAAGTCAGCGATAATTACTGGCTTCTGCTCGTGTTTTAATATTTCTTTTATATCTTCATTATTTAAAATTTTGGTGTTGAAAACGTCAATTTTTGCAAGGGTGATAGTATCAATTAAATTTTGTAGATCAAATGTTATCAATCGTAAGCGATGTTTTCTTAGTGGTAAATCTTGATCAATAAAAACCTTTTTAAAATCTTCAGAGAGAGATTCTATTTCTTTGAACAATTTGGAATTAATAATAGACTGTTTATTATTATTTTCAATTAAGCCATTGATTTTATTTTGTACTTTGATGAAATCATCATGATCCGGAGTTCCAGCTAACCATTTCCACACGGTGCCTAACTCATTTATTTCTCTTTTTGATCTAGCTGATATTAACTGGGATAAGATTAATTCGATTACTTCTAAGTCGTACTTTATTTCCCATTGTGACCTTTTATTTGAATCCTTTTTTATATTATCTGATTCTATATTAATTATTTCCTTATAAAAACTTAAATTAGTTACGTGGAATAAATCGTTGTAAGATTCATACGTAAGTACATCCTTGTTGTCTTTGAACAGAAAAAATTCATGGTTCGAGTATTCAATTATTTCTGAACTGGCCAATATTATAATTGATAAAATATGTATTAAAGAATACATTTTCTGTAAGTTTAAAAAAAAATAATTTATTAATGCTTAATATTATCTTTGTGAATAATTCTGTTTCTACTGTTGATTATTATTTTATTAGGCATAACATATTTAACTACTTCCTTCTTATATCTTGGTTTAAGTTTATTTCTTTCTCTATATTTCTTTTCATAAACAACTTGTCCTACGTGATATTGTTTTTCTTTTCTGTGTTTCTAACATTTTCTCCTGTGTATTTTTTAATAATTATGGAATATTATCGTGTTCGATTTTATTATAAAGAAACCTGTTGACAGGTTTTTGGTTTGTTGTGGAATGAATACTCTGATTATATTCCTGAGCGGTTCTTATTACGATTTCAGAATAGTCAGTTAAATTAAATTGTTCTTTTATGCAGCGAGCTAATTCTGTTAATGTCGAATGTGCCCTTTACACTTGTCCGTTTGAGGTACTGTGCCTCGGGTCTGCGTAATGTAGAGTTACACCGCATCTTTGTGCAAAAGATTTAAATTGAGCCGAGGTAAAGCTCGGTTCGTTATCGGTCATAATAACTTTGGCTAGGGGAAAATGTTGAAGAAGTTCCATTACTATATTTTCGATATTTAATTTATTCTGAATTTCTTTAACTACTAGGAATTTAGAGCACGCGTCAATACAAGTTATAAAAGTTAAACTTTGCGCATAATATATATAAATGTGTAAATTTTCGGCTTCTTTAGTTGGGACTGGGGCTTCCCCAATTGGAATTTTAATAGGGTGTCTGTTGTATTTGTTCTCATTGCAAATTTTACAATTTGTTATATATTCTTTTAGTTTTACAAATAGATTGGGCCAATAATATAATCTACTGATTTGTTTATGATTTTCGTCTAGTCCCCTATGAGCTCGATTGTGTGTTTCCTCTATTATTATAGCTCTATCTTCGGCGTATTCTACGTCTTGTAGAAATAATCGAGTAAAAAGAAATTTGTTAGTAAAACTATTTCTTAAAGAAACTTGAATATGATATAAATCTTCTAAACTACAATGAATTCCAACCGTTATGTTAGGTGGAAGATACTCTCTTAATATGCTTATTAAGTTCTCAACTGTATCATATTCGATTATGTGTCTTGTCTTGTCAAAAATGTCCAGTGACTCATGTATTGTATACCTCCCCGTTGTTAATAACAATTGTTATTTAAATTGATTTACGGGTCTCTTATATTACATTATCAAAACTACTTTCAGCTGAATGCTGTGTGTCTTGGTCTGAGTTTGACTGTTCAGAAACGTCACTGTTTGTAATATTATTTATTTGTATTCGTGATAATGCATCGGCTACAACATTTGTTGTTCCGGGTTTGTATATAATTTTTGGGGTACAAATTTCAATGAAAGAATACCATCTTCTCATCTCCACGTTTGGATTTTTATCCGAAATTGTGAACGATAAGGATTAATGATCCGTTTGTATTTCTATGCCAATTACTCCATATAAATAATTCCGAACATTTTTTAAAGCCCATACTATAGCTAACAACTCTTTTTTATTTGTGTCATATAGTTGTTCCGTTTTATTTAATGTTTTTGAAAAAAACGTAATTGGTTTATTATCTTGAGTTAGTACTGCCCCGATAGCTACGTCTGATGCGTCTGTAGTTAAAACGAATTTCTTACTATAATCTGGCTGAACTAATTCGACTTGTGCTATTAGATTCTCTTTTAGCTCGTTGAAAGCTTGTACAGCTGATTCGTCAAACTGTATTGAAACTTTAGTAGAAACCTTTCCATTTTCCCCTCCTAGATATTTTGTTAATGGTTTAACAAATTTTGCATAGTTACTGACAAATTTTCTGTAATACCCTGTTAAACCTAGAAAACTTCGGAGTTCTCTAATATTACGTGGAATCGGAGATTTTTTAATAGTGGCAATTTTTTCGGGATCCGTTTTAATTACATTATGAGAAACAATGTACCCTAGAAATGTGGTTTCTAATTTAAATAATTTAGATTTTTCGAGAGAAATTTTCATATTTGCTCTTTGTAAAATATTAATTATTTTAATTAAATCAGCATAGTGTTTTTCAATAGTGTTTGAAAAAATATTTATATCGTCCATATAAACATGGCAAGTTTTTCATTATGTCAATTATTTTCTTCTCCAGTACTTCTATTCGATTTGTACTGGTCATATTAATATTGTTCATTTTATTTCGCTTGGGCTCATTAGTTTCAATATTTTTTATTCTTTTGTTGACGGAAAAATCGACGTCGGGGTGTTTAGGATTTTTAGATCCTAAACCAATATTATTTTTGTTGACGGAAACTACATCGTCGGCGTGCTCAGGATTTGTTGATCCCAAACTATTTAATTTTTTGTTGACGGAAATTTCATCGTCGGCGCGTTCAGGATTTATTGATCCCAAACTATTTAATTTTTTGTTGACGGAAATTTCATCGTCGGCGCGTTCAGGATTTGTTGATCCCAAACTTTTCTCGCTTCTTTCCACAAATATAGAATCTGTGTTTTCGAAACTTATATAATCAAAATATTTTTTTAAAATAAATTCTTTTAATGGAAGAGTATTATTGACTTCCATTAAACTTGTTTCATTTTTTTCCTCACTATCGTAATATAATAACTTTTCTGTAATCCCTTTATACTCCAACACTCTCTTTTCAATATTTATAATTGCTCCGATTTTTCTTAATAAATTAAACCCAATTAATAGGTCAGATTCCAATCCTTCTATTTCATAGAACAAATGTATTTTTCCAAATAAATTTATATAATGGTAATATTTAATAATTGAATACCCATGAACTGTAGATACTTTTTTGTAAATTGATAATTCATTTTTATTCTCAAAAATTCCATTCTTTATATAGCAAGACGTAGCTCCCGTGTCTATTAATATATTTAACTCTTTCTTAGTTTTTCTGTCCACTCTTTTTAGATAAGGCATTCCCCTGTAGGGGTCTGATCTAAAAAATGATCTTCATTGATATTATTTAATCTTGTTACCTTATTAGCAGGCTGATTTACTGGTCCTTCTGGTTCCCTTTTTTGAGCTTGAGTTTGCTCTTTGGTTTGATTTGGACGATAATAGTTTGTGCGATTATTGTTTTGATAATAATTATTATTATATCTACCTCGATTATTATTTGACTGCCAATTATTTCTGTGCTTATTTTGAAATTGGAGCGATGAATCTACATCCATTGGCTCGACAGGTTGTTCTTTTTGATTGGTATTCTGATTATTATTTTGCCAAAAATTCTTATTCTCTGGCCAATTATTATTTTGATTATAATTCCAATTATTTCCGTTTCCTTTAGTATTAGTGTTTTGTTTAGAATTAAATCTTAAATTATTTCCCTGATCTTTATTTTCATTTTTAAAGCCATAGTATCTGTTTGCAAATTGAGCTCGGAAATTGTTTGACTCTAATTCCTGGACCTTTGCCAACGCATTGGGCAAGTCCGGTGGATTTAATGAGAAACGAGTTTCTGCTATCGGACCATTTAATCCAAAGATAAAAATTCGTAGAGCATTGCTCCTTATTGTTTTGTTTGTTTCTTTGGTAATTACGTTATCCTTTCCAGATGTCATTATAGTTTTGTTTATTAGTAAAGTCATTTTTTTATTGACTTCGTTATAGTATTTAGTAACTGTCATTCTACCTTGTCTAAGGATACTTTATTCGGACTCAAGAATATGGATTGGTCGTTTATCACTATATATAAATTCCAATCTAGATAAAATTCCTTGAAAATTTAGAACAGTGCCATGATTGGTAAGAGCGTCGTGGGCTGTTCCCATGATTTTATTTCGTAAAATTGTTAACGCGATAAAATACAGCTGACTCTGAATTTTATAAAGGCTCATTGCAGTTTCTGCAGCTTCTCTCCAACCTACGTATTGTGTTGGTTCCCCGGTGAACTTCGGTAATGATTTCATTACTTCAAGAGTGGTTTCACATTTTATATTTGGGTAAACTTCTAGAATTTTATAGTCCTCTACTATGTTTGCGTCTGTAGCTAACTTTTCTTCCAAACCATCTATTTTTTTGCTTACTTCGCTCAATTGAACATTAATTAATATGTTAAATAATTCCACAGTTAGGTTACTGGCTGTGGCTAAACCACCTGCCGAAAAATTAGCTGAAATTCCAGTTGCCATTGTTAAATTTAATTCACCGAAACTATCTATTAAATTTACCAGATTGTTCTTTTTTATTCTCACTGTTATTTCATAAAAAATTAGCTTGTCTTAAATTAATTTTCTTTTCAACCCCTTATTTAAAATAAAATTATATTTATCCTCACGATACTGTCCGATGGGGTCTTCTTTCAATTTATGCGGTGTTCTTCTTGTTGTCGATAGAGATTATAAATTTTTCCAGTGTTAGCAAGGGATTGCCCTACAGCCCTTCCTTCCTGTCAATTTTTCTTTGGTTGGTTATTGGTTGTCTGATTATTTGCTTGTTGTTTTTGGTTGGTTTTGAAGTTTTATTTGTTTTAGCGGTTTTCGGATTTATTTTATTTTTATAGTGTTCTTGATGTTTGAGATTTAGCTCTTCAGTCCACCAACTAATCAACTTAATGGATTATTTCATTTATTGATTTCTATTACACGATCACTTAATTTTTCCAATAAAAATTTGAGTTCTTGGCTGCGCGAGTTTCGTTGTAAATTTAACTTTGTTTTTCATTAAATTTTTATTTTTGGAACTTTTTAATGACACAGCCCCACGTTGGGCGCCAATTAAATTTGATCTTATTGGTTTCACTTTATTGGTGCAGATCTTAATTTACTAACTCTTTATTACATCAAGACACTTTCACTTATTATTATTTCTTATGACCGATCCCGGTTTCAATCCGAATAAGACTCACTCCTTAATTCTAAAATCTTCTCTTTTCTTTTGTTTTAAAATAAAAGCTTATGATGAAACTGACGCATCTCGTTGTGAAATTCAATTATGCTGACCGATGCAATTTTGATTAAAAATTGGAACGCAATACTTTTGGCTTTGAACGTGAGAGTTTGGCTTCGAACGGAAGCTGTGGTTTACTTTACTATAGGTTTATTTATCTTAGCAGAACGGTCAAGCGCGGCCCTCGAAGTTAATGAAAAAGGCGAAGGCAGAATCATAAACAAAGGCAAAGGCAATGTAGCTGAGATTGAATTTAAAAATTTGTTTATTAATTCCATAAGTGGAATCGTTTCACGGGTTGGATAATTGAATTTAAAAATTTGTTTATTAATTCCATAAGTGGAACCGTTTCACGGGTTGGATAACTTGTATGTCTGGATTCACATATGCCTTGACCGTTGGCAAGTTGGTGTACAACGGGGAACGAAAAAAAACGGCAAGGAGTATGGCGACGCAAACAAAGCGGAGACGGATAAAAAATTTGTTGGAATCGAAGGAATATAAATCTTTTGACTGCCGTTGTGTCGGGAAAACTCGGACGTGGAGTTGACACGAACAAATTGATCTTGCAGCAGTGTGAACGAAATTCAATGTTCGAACCACTGCTGAAGACCGGCACCGAAAGGGAGACGGAAAAGGCTCGTACTTATCTTTTTTGCGGAAAAATCACCGGAACTGCTGGTAGAATGGCTGAAGGATAACCTTATCCGGCTCGAAGGACCAAGTGGTGTAGGGGGGTCGATCCTGCTACAAAAAAGTTTTTCATTTGTTCGAATCGAACTTCATTCGAGTCCCATGGTGAATTTTTGCAGCTGCACTGGTCGCTCGCATTGCGGATCTTTTGGCTTATGGGGAATGCGGCCAAACGACCGAAATGGCCTTATGAATTTGCATTGTTTACAAATTTGTTGTTATTGGTTTTCTTTGATAGGACTGAATTCAACGTCCACATGGGACTGAATTCAACGTCCACATTTCAGTTGGGTTTGAATTTGATTTCACATAAGAGGCAACAAGTGAGACGGAATTAAATTCCTTTTGGGAGTAAATTTATATTTTTCTAGGAACTAATTTTAATATTGGGCCAATCCAAATTAAAATATTTTACATTTGAATAAGAATAAATTAAATTAAATATAAATATACATATATGTTTATTTATATTGTTTTAATTATTTTGCTTTTTTTTGTAATTTACAATATTAATTTTTAAGACAAATTTTATTTATACAAAAATATTGTTTCTTAAAAAAGTGTAAAATAATTTAAAAGCAACTATAAAAGCGAGGTAATGTTTATTTTGAATTTATTTTGTGGGGGTTTGTTAAGAGAGCTGTATATATTGTAAAACCAATAAACAAAACTCAGCTGTGGATGGTGGTTCAGCAAGCTTGACATGACATTCCTGTAAGCGGTGCCAAGACCTTATCGATTCCATGCCACGCCGTTGCACCTCCGTGTTAGAGAACAACGGATATTCAACTAAATATTAGATTCTAGATAATAAGAGATTATGATTTTTTGAGATATTTTGGAGTTTTTTAATTTTTAGTAGTCACTACTATTTTCATGAGCGGCCAAATTTTGTTATTTTTTTGTTTATAAGCGAGGCGAAAAGAAACCGATGATTTTGCACACAAACGGCGTTGACAATTTTTTTAACGGCTTATGACTCTGTTATTGCATTTTTGCTTTTGTCAAATATCAGCTGGTACTTTTACCTTGCCTTATTTATATGTTTTTTTTTGGCGCCAATTTTAATATGGAGCCCACTAAGGAGCATTTTTGTCAAATTTTACTTTATTGTTTCCGTAAAGAAATAAATGCAGCTCAGGTTGCTACAAATTTACGTGATGTGTATGGTGACAAAGCCTTAAAAAAAACACAGTGTCAATGTTGGTTTGTTAAATTCCGTTTGGGAGATTTTTCAAAAGAAGATTATGCTGTCAGTTTGGTGCGATTGGAAGGGTGTGGTATATTTTGAGGTGCTTAAAAGGAACCAAACGATTAATTCGGATGTCTACTGTAAGCAACTGGATAAATTGAATACAGCTATCAAGGAGAAGCGCCCAGTATTGGTCAATCGTAAAGGTGTCATATTCCACCAGGACAACGCTAGACCACACACATCTTTGGTCAGTCGTCAAAAACTGAGTGAACTTGGCAGGGAACTTTTGATGCATCCACCATATAGCACTGACCTTGCACCCTCAGACTACCATTTGTTTCGGTCTTTGCAAACCTCTTTGAATGGCAAAACTTTTGATAAGGACGAGGACATAAAATCCCACTTGCTTTAGTTTTTTGCAGCTAAAGGCCAGAATTTATATGAGCGTGGAATAATGAATTTAAAGAAAAGGTGGCGAAAGGTCATCCAACAAAATGGAAAATATATAATTGATTAAAGTTCATTCTAAAACTCAAACAAATGTTTTTACTTTTTTTGAAAAAATCATCGGTTTCTTTTCGGTCAACCCAATATAAAAATTTAAAATTACAAAATCAGCTGAACTGATAAAATAAAGTATGTAAATTATTATTTTGAAAATATCGTAGAAACAAATTGTGATTATCAATCGATTTTCCTGCCTAACGTGGTGAGCTCAAGTTCACTACTATTTTCATGATCACAGCTGTATATACTTTATAGGGTCGGAAATGTCTCCTTCACTGCGTTGCAAACTTTTGACTGAAAATATAATACGCAAGGGTATAATAATACAACAATTATTGCATTTGTGTAACTTGAAGATCTTAGAAGATATAGCTAATAACAATAAAAGAGTGTCTATTATGCTGTTCATTGAAATAGCAGTCAAAGTAAGCTATTAAAAACAAGAAAGGAAAGCTAACTTCGGGCGGAGCCGAAGTTGAAATACCCTTGCAGAATATTCTGTAAATTATATTCTCAAAAATTATTCATATGAAGCATTGTTAACACTCATAAAAATCCCAACTTCCTAACTTTAAAAACATCAAAGTTATGGCATTTCCATTCGTTCAGTTATATGGCACCTATAGAATATAGTCTGTCGATCCTTATGAAATTTGGTAGGTCGGATTGATTGGCCAAATACAAAACCCATAGAAAATCCCAACTTCCTAACATAACAAACAGCAAAGTTATGGCATTTCCGATCAATCAGTTATATGGAAGCTATAGGATATAGTCCGCCGATCCCGGCCGTTCCGACTTATATACTGCGTGCAAAGGAAAGAAGAGTGTGTGCAAAGTTTCAATTCGATATCTTTAAAACTGAGAGACTAGTTCGCGTAGAAATAGACAGACGGACAGACAGACGGACAGACGGACAGACGGACAGACGGACAGACGGACATGCTTATATCAACTCAGGAGGTGATCCTGATCAAGAATATATATGCTTTATAGGGTCGGAGATGTCTCCTTCACTGCGTTGCACACTTTTGACCAAAATTATAATACCCTCTCTGCAGGGTATAAAAATGTAATACATTTCAAAATATCATATTAATAACCTAATCCTACTGAAATACAAATTATCTATGATCGAATATTTTGTTGAATAGCCTCTACAGGTACAACTGATGTAGCCTCACACTTGTGAGGCATGGAGTCCACCAAAACTTGACAACGCTTGAGGCGAATCTGGCCCCATGCCTCCTGCACAAATTCCCGAAGCTGCGGCTTAGAAGTCGGTGACTTTTTTGATACGTAGCGATTAAGGGTCCATTCTGGTTATTTGTGTCAAAAAATAGGCATTCTTCAGGAATTTCAGAAAACAAACATAAAAAAATCATGTACTCCAAACTTTTCAGGTATATTTATGATATTTTAAAGATTTTGTAAAATTTTCAAAAATTTTGAAGCATTTCCGGAAGCAGGACACAGGGCGACGTAGGTTAATGCACGAAACAGGAAACCCGCTGGCAACTATTAAACAGGTCGTAAAAATTGTTTGAAATAAAAAATTCAAAAATTTTCTTGCTTAGTAGGACTGTAATTATGGAATAGACTTTTAATGAAATTGAAAAAAAAATAACAACATGAGGGCTTATGGAAAATTTAGTGTCGTTTTTATTGAAACTAATTCATCACTTTTTTGTCTATGTAATTATAGTCCATTCCATGGACAATTTAATTTCCAGAAAACACGTTTATAGTTTTACGTTCGCTCCCTACCTGCTTTGAGTCGTTCGGCTCGGAGGCTCATAACTTTTAAACTATTATTATATGAGCGTGGAATAATGAATTTAAAGAAAAGGTGGCGAAAGGTCATCCAACAAAATGGAAAATATATAATTGATTAAAGTTCATTCTAAAACTCAAACAAATGTTTTTACTTTTTTTGAAAAAATCATCGGTTTCTTTTCGGTCAACCCAATATAATAATTTATAATTACAAAATCAGCTGAACTGATAAAATAAATTATGTAAATTATTATTTTGAAAATATCGTAGAAACAAATTGTGATTATCAATCGATTTTCCTGCCTAACGTGGTGAGCTCAAGTTCACTACTATTTTCATGATCACAGCTGTATATACTTTATAGGGTCGGAAATGTCTCATTCACTGCGTTGCAAACTTTTGACTGAAAATATAATACGCAAGGGTATAATAATACAACAATTATTGCATTTGGGTAACTTGAAGATCTTAAAAGATATAGCTAATAACAATAAAAGAGTGTCTATTATGCTGTTCATTGAAATAGCAGTCAAAGTAAGCTATTAAAAACAAGAAAGGAAAGCTAACTTCGGGCGGAGCCGAAGTTGAAATACCCTTGCAGAATATTCTGCAAATTATATTCTCAAAAATTATTCATATGAAGCATTCTTAACACTCATAAAAATCCCAACTTCCTAACTTAACAAACAGCAAAGTTATGGCATTTCCGATCAATCAGTTATATGGAAGCTATAGGATATAGTCGGCTGATCCCGGCCGTTCCGACTTATATACTGCGTGCAAAGGAAAGAAGGGTGTGTGCAAAGTTTCAATTCGATATCTTTAAAACTGAGAGACTAGTTCGCGTAGAAATAGACAGACGGATAGACAGACGGACCGACGGACATGCTTATATCAACTCAGGAGGTGATCCTGATCAAGAATATATATGCTTTATAGGGTCGGAGATGTCTCCTTCACTGCGTTGCACACTTTTGACCAAAATTATTAATACCCTCTCTGCAAGGGTATAAAAATGTAATACATTTCAAAATATCATATTAATAACCTAATCCTACTGAAATACAAATTATCTATGATCGAATATTTTGTTGAATAGCCTCTACAGGTACAACTGATGTAGCCTCACACTTGTGAGGCATGGAGTCCACCAAAACTTGACAACGCTTGAGGGGAATCTGGCACAAATTCCCGAAGCTGCGGCTTAGAAGTCGGGGACTTTTTTGATACGTAGCGATTAAGGGTCCATTCTGGTTATTTGTGTCAAAAAATAGGCATTCTTCAGGAATTTCAGAAAACAAACATAAAAAAATCATGTACTCCAAACTTTTCAGGTATATTTATGATATTTTAAAGATTTTGTAAAATTTTCAAAAATTTTGAAGCATTTCCGGAAGCAGGACACAGGGCGACGTAGGTTAATGCACGAAACAGGAACCCCGCTGGCGACTATTAAACAGGTCGTAAAAATTGTTTGAAATAAAAAATTCAAAAATTTTCTTGCTTAGTAGGACTGTAATTATGGAATAGTTTTACGTTCGCTCCCTACCTGCTTTGAGTCGTTCGGCTCGGAGGCTCATAACTTTTAAACTATTAAATTTCATATTTCGATTTGCATTTTTAGTTGATATTGTAGGCACTTGTAGCTATCGAAAAATTAAAAAAAAAATTTATATTATTTTGACCAACTAACCAGAATGGCCCGATAATGTCCCAACCCCATAAGTTTTTAACATGATTCCGAACTCATTCATACGAATCGCATAAAATTTTGACTATTAATTACTGAAATCTTTATTTATTACCTAAACAAAAATCACCATATGTAAAGATTTGGCATTTATTCAGTTCAGTGTCGATATTTCAGATGGGCCTGAATTCAATGTCCACATTTCAGATGGGACTGAATTCAAGGTCCTCATTTCAGATTTCTCTCAATTTAATTCCACACGGGGATAAAATTGCAATTTCTCTAGCGATTTATACTAATATTAGGCTAGGCGAAATAAAAATTTGTTGTAAACAAAACATATTTATATTACATTTCAACAAAACATTTAAATAATACAAATTGAGTATGGATATATTATAAAAAATAAAAATATATATATTAATTATGTATAATATAAACTAATTGGCCAAAGATTTTATAAAAATAATTTAAAACTAATCACAAGAAATATATCCATGTATGAGAAAATAATTGTATATTCAGTTGTATTTTTTTTATTTTATTTCCATAGTTGTTTACAAATATAAAGCATAAGCATAAAGCATAAATATTAATAATTTTATAAAAATATGACAAAATAATATGTATTTAATCGTTTTCTTTATTATTTAGTAACAGTAACTTAAAAAAAACATTTTAAAATGACTTTTTTAATATTCATTAAAAAGTTTTTTTTTTTGCTTAATGCCAAAGCAAAATTCTACATATATTTTTCACTCAAAGGCTTTACAGACATTTAAATATTAGATTCTAGATAATAAGAGATTATGATTTTTTGAGATATTTTGGAGTTTTTAGTTTTTTAATTTTTAGTAGTCACTACTATTTTCATGAGCGGCCAAATTTTGTTATTTTTTTGTTTATAAGCCCTGAGGCGAAAAGAAACCGATGATTTTGCATACAAACGGCGTTGACAATTTTTTTAACGGCTTATGACTCTGTTATTGCATTTTTAAAAGGTGTCATATTCCACCAGGACAACGCTAGACCGCACACATCTTTGGTCAGTCGTCAAAAACTGAGTAAACTTGGCTGGGAAATTTTGATGCATCCACCATATAGCACTGACCTTGCACCCTCAGACTACCATTTGTTTCGGTCTTTGCAAACCTCTTTGAATGGCAAAACTTTTGATAAGGACGAGGACATAAAATCCTACTTGCTTTAGTTTTTTGCAGGTAAAGGCCAGAATTTATATGAGCGTGGAATAATGAATTTAAAGAAAAGGTGGCGAAAGGTCATCCAACAAAATGGAAAATATATAATTGATTAAAGTTCATTCTAAAACTCAAACAAATGTTTTTACTTTTTTTGAAAAAATCATCGGTTTCTTTTCGGTCAACCCAATATAATAATTTATAATTACAAAATCAGCTGAACTGATAAAATAAATTATGTAAATTATTATTTTGAAAATATCGTAGAAACAAATTGTGATTATCAATCGATTTTCCTGCCTAACGTGGTGAGCTCAAGTTCACTACTATTTTCATGATCACAGCTGTATATACTTTATAGGGTCGGAAATGTCTCCTTCACTGCGTTGCAAACTTTTGACTGAAAATATAATACGCAAGGGTATAATAATACAACAATTATTGCATTTGGGTAACTTGAAGATCTTAAAAGATATAGCTAATAACAATAAAAGAGTGTCTATTATGCTGTTCATTGAAATAGCAGTCAAAGTAAGCTATTAAAAACAAGAAAGGAAAGCTCCTGCACAAATTCCCGAAGCTGCGGCTTAGAAGTCGGGGACTTTTTTGATACGTAGCGATTAAGGGTCCATTCTGGTTATTTGTGTCAAAAAATAGGCATTCTTCGGGAATTTCAGAAAACAAACATAAAAAAATCATGTACTCCAAACTTTTCAGGTATATTTATGATATTTTAAAGATTTTGTAAAATTTTCACAAATTTTGAAGCATTTCCGGAAGCAGGACACAGGGCGACGTAGGTTAATGCACGAAACAGGAACCCCGCTGGCGACTATTAAACAGGTCGTAAAAATTGTTTGAAATAAAAAATTCAAAAATTTTCTTGCTTAGTAGGACTGTAATTATGGAATAGTTTTACGTTCGCTCCCTACCTGCTTTGAGTCGTTCGGCTCGGAGGCTCATAACTTTTAAACTATTAAATTTCAAATTTCGATTTGCATTTTTAGTATGATATTGTAGGCACTTGTAGCTATCGAAAAATGCAAAAAAAAATTTATATTTTTTTGACCAACTAACCAGAATGGCCCGATAATGTCCCAACCCCCATAAGTTTTTAACATGATTCCGAACTCATTCATACGAATCGCATAAAATTTTGACTATTAATTACTGAAATCTTTATTTATTACCTAAACAAAAATCACCATATGTAAAGATTTGGCATTTATTCAGATTAGTGTCGATATTTCAGACGGGCCTGAATTCAATGTCCACATTTCAGATGGGACTGAATTCAAGGTCATCATTTCAGATTTCTCTCAATTTAATTCCACACGGGGATAAAATTGCAATTTCTCTAGCGATTTATACTAATATTAGGCTAGGCGATATTAAAATTTGTTGTAAACAAAACATATTTATACCCTTGCAGAGGGTATTATAATTTTGGTCAAAAGTGTGCAACGCAGTGAAGGAGACATCTCCGACCCTATAAAGTATATATATTCTTGATCAGGATCACCTCCTGAGTTGATATAGCCATGTCCGTCTGTTTGTCTGTCCGTCTGTCTGTCCGTCTGTCTGTTTCTACGCGAACTAGTCTCTCAGTTTTAAAGCTATCGAATTGAAACTTTGCACACACCCTTCTTTCCTTTGCACGCAGTATATGTATATGTCGGAACGGCCGGGATCGACCGACTATATGCTATAGCTCCCATATAACTGTTTGATCGGAAATGCCTTAACTTTGGTGTTTGTAAAGTTAGGAAGCTGGGATTTCCTATGGTTTTTATATTTGCCCAATCAATCCGACCTACCAAATTTCATAAGGATCGGCCGACTATATCCTATAGCTGCCATATAACTGATTGATCGGAAATGCCATAACTTTGATGTTTGTAAAGTTAGAAAGTTGGGATTTCCTATGGGTTTTATTTTTGGCCAATTAATCCGACCTACCAAGTTTCATATGGATTGGCCGACTATATCCTGTAGCTGCCATATAACTGAACGATTGGAAATGCCATAACTTTGGTGTTTTTAAAGTTAGGAAGTTGGGATTTTTTATGAGTATTAAGAATGCATCATACGAATAATTGTGGAGAATATAATTAACAGAGTATTCTGCAAGGGTATATCAACTTCGGCTCCGCCCGAAGTTAGCTTTTCTTTCTTGTTATATTACATTTCAACAAAACATTTAAATAATACAAATTAAGTATGGATATATTATAAAAAATAAAAATATATATATTAATTATGTATAATATAAACTAATTGGCCATAGAATTTATAAAAATAATTTAAAACTAATCACAAGTGTTATGTCTCGACTTATTTTCGGTGATCCAACCATCGGATTCCGGCTAGCAATCGGATTTCTCAAGTGTGAGTATGACCTCGATAGTTGGATTTGTCGGCACACAGTATTAATTTTATTTTCTTCAGACTTGATGACAACTTTAAAAATGAAAGGAAACAAGGACTGCGGACCTGCTGTTGATGGCCGCGGAATATACCCCCCCTTCCTTGAGTTGCTGTATCTTTTAAGCAACTCCCCGACACTGGCTACTGGGTCTGTTATGCGTCACCTCACCCCATTGTTAACACTCTACTCACTCATTTTCTTTTCCACTTTAATTCACAAAATGCTTATAAATAACATTCATTTAACATCACAATTCCCTAACCTGGGTACCACAGTAGATTTGTAGTTTGTAGTTTGTAGTGGGTGGTTATTGTTGATTATATCGTGGTTTTATTAACTTTAAAACTAGACTTAAAATAAAAAAACCTGGCACCACCCAGATGTGGGCGGCGATAATCCAATTCCCAGTAGTTTTCTCCCAGTTTAATTCCTTTCCTCGCAGACTCCCAGATTTCGAATTTGGCGCCGGAAGTCTGGAATTTTGTTCCCAGAGACACGACTACTTTTTCTCAGCTTCTAGATGGTTCTGATTTGCCCTTTAGTTGCCCTTCTTGTAAGTCGGCTCAATTGCTTTTTCGAGAGAGAGTTTTCCGAAATTTAAACCTATCTTGAGCCCACTATTCTACTAGTTCTGCCACGAGCCAGCACGACTCCGGAACCAGTTCTCCATTCCCAGGCCACCCCTAGTATCGGCATCTGTTGCTCCTCTCTAACCCAGGTACGCGGTCGTTTGGTATGTTTTGATTTTGTATAGGTTTATTTTCTTTATTTTGGCAGACCATAACACCACACTACGGTTTCGTTTACTTGTCAGTGGAACAGGAGTACAATTGAGGCTGCCAGTAGCCCAACGCAGGCCACGCCCACGCCCTGAGATATGTTCGTCCTGCCGCTTTGAAAGGGTTAGCCGGGCCATTAATTGGGTACGTATTTGCACGTTTGTACATATGCAATTATTGTTTCAAATCTTTCGCATGAAATACTCCCAATCGTTTCCCTTGTAATGTTTCCAGCTCATATAGGTTATTCCCTACGGGTCTTACTATGCGGCACTTGGAGTACTTGCGACAAAACTTGGCATTTATGTTGTTCTTGAAATCGCTGAGGATGAAGTTTCGCTTAAAGATTTATTGGCCAGGTAGGTACTTGATTTCTTTAGTTCTGCTATTGTATTGTTTGGCTGATCTCTCATATGTTTCATTAATGCGTTCTGTTACCTTTTCTCTTATTAGTTGAAGCTGATCCGTTCGAGATAGACTCTGTATCTGGGCGTCGTTTACGGCGTCTAGTTTTCGGGCCAAACATGGCAAAGTATGGGGAGACACCAGTGCTATTGTGGACGGCACTCCGCAGAGAACCTTGAATCTCGACTATCTTGTCATCCCAACGTGTGTGGTCTTCCCCTACATGGATCCTAATAGCTGCAAGTACGGATTGGTTCACGCGCTCTGAGGCATTCGACTGTGGAGCATACCTGCCGGTCCTCTTATGACGAATTTGATACTTCTCCAGGAAACTTTGAAACCGGCTTGCTACAAACTGCACTCCGTTGTCGGTGAGTATTACCTCTGGAACACCAAACTCATGCCATATTTCCGACTCCAGATATCTGACGACTGCATCTGCTGTCGCTTTTGGCATTGCTTTTAACCAAACAAACTTCGTCAGATGATCCAGCACTACCAATATGTAGCAGTTGCCCCTTTTTGACCGTGGATATTTTCCCAGGAAATCCACATACAGCTGCTGCATGGGCCGTGAGGTGATTGTTTGTTTGCCCATTTTCGGCCTAGTCATCTGGGTTGTGTGCTTGGTTTCCTTGCAGATGTTGCAGTCTTTAACGTAGTTTTTCACCTGGATTGCCATCTTGGGCCAGTAGTAAAACTGCCTAAGCCTGTTAAGCGTCGTGTGCTTGCTGGATTAAAGTATTTGTTAACGCTTCCGGAATCCACAGCTTCCACGGAAATTCCTGTGTGTCCCGGTCACAAATTGTATTCGCTTGAGCAAGAGCCCGTCTTCCACCACTAAATCTGGAAACTGCTCCGCATTTTCCTTCACCGTTTGGATTCTTTCCAGATACTCGGGACTTTCAAATTCAATGGTTTCAAAATCGAACTTCTACCTCCGGGATACGGGACAACATGTCTGCCACCACGTTATCTTTCCCCTTCCGGTGCTCTATTTGGAAATCATATGCCTGTAACATCAACGACCACCGCGCCAATCGTCCGTTTAGGTCTTTTAGCGTCATGAGCCATTGAAGACTGGAATGATCGGTGATGACTGTGAAGGGTAAGAGTTCTATATATGGGCGAAATCTATACACAGCTTTCACTGCGGCTAAGCACTCTTTCTCTGTCACCGTATAGTGCAATTGAGCTCCTCGCAGCTTCTGAGAGTAAAATGCTATCGGTCTCTCATTTCCATCCATATCCTTTTGGAAGAGAACTGCACCAATACCCACATGGCTCGCGTCGCATTGGACGAAGAATCTGCTCTGAAAGTCTGGATGTATCAGCACGGGAGCTGAGGTGAGTGCTGTTTTCAGTTTGTCAAATGCCTCTTCTGCTGCAGGTGTCCACTTGAACTTGGTCTTTGAATTCAAACAGTCCGTCAGAGGCGCCGATACATCTGAAAAACCTCGAATGAATCTCCTGTACCATCCAGCTGTTCCTAGGAAACTCCTCAACTGTGTCACATTCTTTGGTACTGGGATCTTGGCTATTGCCTGAATCTTTCCTGGATCCGTCCTCAAGGACCCCTCTCCGATTACAAAACCCAGATACTTCAGGAATCGGAAGCAGAACTTGGATTTGTGTAGCCCGATCGTGAGGTTGGCGTTTTGTAAGCTCTTGGCAACCTCGGTAAGTATCCGCATATGATCCTTGAACGTTTTCGAAATAATCAACAGATCGTCTAGGTACACAAAGACGTTGCTCCTGAGCTTCTGAGGGATGACCCGGTCCATTAGTCGACATAGCCGTTGAGCAGCGTTACATAAACCAAACGGCATCCTCCGAAATTGATACAACGGCCTTCCCGGGATGGTGAATGCGGTGTACTCCCTACTTTTTTGGTCCAGCTCAATTTGCCAGAACGCATGCTTTAAATCCACACTGCTAATGTAAATGGTTTCATCCACACGGCTCAGAATCGACTCTATATTCTGCAATGGGTAAGCATCCTTGATCGTTACCTTATTGAGTTTCCTCGCATCTAAGCATAACCGGTTTTTCCCAGGTTTTTGGACCAGAGTAACTCTATTGTTCCATGGGCTTTCACTAGTCTCGATTACACCTAATCGCAACATTTCGTCTACTTCCGCATAGAGCAATTCCTGGACTTTTGGTGACACCGGATAGAATCTTTCCTTTACTGGGACTGTTCCCGCCTCCAGTTGTATGGAATGCGTTTCCAATTCCGTCAGTCCCATGCCGTGTCATTCGTAAGTTAGAAACTTATCCTGCACTAACTCCAACTGTGTTTTCTCTTCCTCAGACAGGATGTGTGGTTCTACCGGTTCCCTCGTAACATGGAACTCATTCTCAATCGACGACAATTCACCTACATCTACGACGTCCGGAGCTAATGAAAATTTCCGCCAAAAGTCTATTCCCAAATATAGTTTTTGCCGCAGTGAGGGACATAGGAGCAATGATATGCGGTGAGTTTCCTGTTTATAGCAAACGTCCACCTCTATGCGACCCGCTATCCGGTGTGTTGCACCGCCTGCTGTCTGTACTGTTGATCTCACTTTCAAAACTTCTAGTTTCAGCCGCTTTACCAGGTCCATACACCCGTCTCCTAGGATGCTCTTCGATGCTCCCGTGTCAAGTAGCCCCTGCATTGGATGATTTGCAACCAATACCTCGGCAAACGCTCGGTTTTCCGTCGTAGCTGCTGATATTATAGCTGTGCAGACCTCTCTTCGTTCCTGTTTTCGTTGCTGGTAACGCCTCCGGGCTCGGATTATCCTCGACGACTTGCGGGAATGGCTATCTCCCCTTGGTTCTCCAAATATCCTTTCCCTTGCTTGCTGATAGTCGCGTTCCCTCTCTTCCATAGGTCTGGCCACGTATTTTGTTCCTATATTTACCTTGTTTATATTTTTATTTATTAATATCTTCTTAAACACTGACTTATATTTATCTTTTAACATATCTTTCAGATCCTCGGAGGCAGTTAATTCGTCGTCTTGGGATGGGAGCGGGACTCCTCCGGTTGCGTCAAGCTCCATCTCGCGTTTCCCGCCTGACATTTCGGACACCGAGTAAAACGTACTCCCTGTCGGCCGCATCTGTAGCAGAACTTATTAAGGACCTCCGAGTCGCACGTGTAATACGTGTGTCCCGGCATGGAGCAATTGTAGCAGACCAACGTACTTTGCGCTCCGCCTTCTCTGCCCCGGGAAATGGCCTCTACAAACTCGGAGTCCTCGTCTGGCTCCTGGGATACATACGCCTCGTGAACCTGGTGCTTCTCCTTCGGTGGTCTCTGGTGCTCTTGCATCCCGGATGTGCGCGACCAGCGATTGGCCAAAACCCTCTCGGCTTCGTGGCATTCCTCCCTCAGTTGTTCCAGGTTAGTTAACCACATCGGATATATTATCCTCGATATCCCGTCTCTGATGTTCACTTTAATTGTCCTTATTAGGTCGTGGTCGGATATGTTGATGTCCAACTGGGATCGGAGGCTCAACATCGCCTGCAGATACTCATCCACGCTCTCTCCCGGTCGTTGCTTTCGCTCGCGTAGTTCTCACTCACGCTCGAAGTTCGAACGTAGCGTTTGGAAACGTTCTTGCAGCGCGTTTTTTAGATTTGGCCAATCCCTCAATCCCGTTGTGCGTACGTGCATCCAAAACCACTCCTTGGCCTGACCATCTACCAGGCAGTGAAAAGATCGAAGGACCTCTTCCCACGTGACTTGGTAAGCCATCTGTAGATGCTCTATCCGGAATATAAATTCACCAATTGGCATTCCCCTAGGTCCGCCATCGAAGGATATACCCCACTTCCTGGGATGGCTCATCTCGGGTTTGTAATCCCTATGCCCGCCACTTGGATTCCCATTCAAACTTCCGGCCGCTGAAACTCCCGGCCTAAACAAAGGCGGTGGTTGGCTATACTGATGCCAACCCGCCCATACCCTCTGTTGCTCTTCCCAGAGTCTGCCATCAGCTCGCTGCTGCGCTGGATTAGGCATGGCTGCTTCCATCGATGGTCTAGGAGGAGGCTCCTGAGTGTCTGCCTGTGCCTTCACTGTAGGGCGGACGATCTACTTGATTTCCTTCATGAAATTTATCATATCCTGTTGCATTTGCTTCTGGAAAGCAGAGACCTCAATGGACGCCGCTTTACGGTAAGTTTCATGAGCTTGTAATAGAGCTAAATTAATGGCTGACTCTATTTCTTTACCTAAATGCACAGGATACTTCCATTCCTCATCGCTAGTGTGATTGTGTTGGTCGCCGCGGGGAACTCCGTCGCTAGTATGTGCTTCCACGCCCCCCACTGCTCCCGTCATATCCTGCTGGTCGCTAATCTCAAAGGCTGCGCTACCATCCATCATAAACCCCTGGGGAGGAGTGATATCCTTTATCTCTCGCTTCACTTTCTGATTGGCTTGGGAACGTGTAGCTGGCGGAGTCATTATTTCGGATCCGCGGTTCAAAAAAAACTCTAAACTTCTTCTAATTTTTCTATTGAATGTCTGCCTGTTTCTTTCGCCTTCTGACATATCTTTTCTTCCCTTCTTTTTCTTAACTTTTCTGTTTTTCTCTTTTGTCTGCTAGGTAGGGTGAGTGACGAATATTTTACCCAGCCCACTGTACTTTTATATTCCTAATCCTTCTTGTTTCTTTTCAGCAGCTTTCACCTTCTTTGGCCGGACTACATGTGTGTTGCTTCCAGCAACCTTTTCCACAAGGACCACGACCGCTGGATGTTGTAAGCTACTGATCCTGATCTCCTTTTGGTTGATTCTGACTTTTCGCCGTCTTTATAGGTTTTCCTAGACTTCTTCTTCCGACGACAAAATAATAGGTATTTAATCGTTTTCTTTATTATTTAGTAACAGTAACTAAAAAATACATTTTAAAATGAATTGTTTAATATTCATTAAAAAGATTTTTTTTTGCTTAATGCCAAAGCAAAATTCTACATATATTTTTCACTCAATGGATTTACAGACACGTTAACATAACCCAAAAATGAGAAAAAAAGAATAACATGCTAAAAATTAAAGAAAACACAACTTTGATATCGATATAACATCAGAGCGAACCGTTGGATTATACTTAAAATCTGCTTGGCGGTTTGAAGTGTGGTGAAGGCATTGAAAGTAAAGAAACTAAGGTTTTCCAGAGAAATCATTGAAAGAATTAAGAGTTTGAATTGCCATCGATATATATCTAACCACTGAGCCACATTTTCCCGAAAAACCATAATTTCTACAAATTAAGCCATATATAAACACATTTTTTAAATTTTATTTATGAAACAACGTTGCTAAGTGTTATTTTGGGTTCTTTAAAGTGTTAATTGGGTTCTTTAAAAGTAATTAAATATCATAAATCTCTCAAAATATAACCAAAACCCGACAAATTTTTTGAATTCAACCCCTACTTGCTGTACTTTTTAATCGCACGCAGCTCTTACGGCGGTTGCATCCTATTCCTGGTCCCTCGCACATGTTGAAACAGCTGGTATTTTCACGGGCAGAGCAAATGAAACCTCTATATAGTTTCTTACTCTATGATTGCGCTGCATACATGAGACTTAAAAAGACTTAAGAGACTTTTAGTCTAGAGGCTCGAATTTCGACCTTTTTTTAACAATTAATAAAAAAAAAGCAATAGATATTTTTTGTATCCGATTTTTTATCTTGTGTTTATTAAACTTAAAGGAGTACATAAAATAAATTTCAAAAAAAATTTAAAAATTTCAAAAAAAAAAAATTTGTTTTCATTGAGTTATTCCTTCTTGAAGAAGAGGGGGAAAAAAAGTGGCCGCGTCGCCATGATTTCTATGCTTGTCGTTATTTCAAAAATAAAACAATGATAGATTCTTAATGAGTACGAATGTCGCTATGGAATAAAACACCAAAAAAAAAAATATTTTTTTTTCATGAGATGGCGGCAACTCAAAGAAAAAAGTCGATTTTTTTCACTAATTTTTTCATTTTGTCGAATTTTTCAAAATATTATAAATTTAAAATTTTTATTTTTTGTTGGTTCCGGCGATAGAGATATATTTAAAGAATATTCATGCCAAATTTCAAGTAAATCGACTGATTAGAACTTGAGATATAGTGGCGACCGCATCAAAAAAAGTAGTTTCGAGAAAAACGCGTCTAAAGTTTTACGTTAAGTTTCGGGCAGCGTAACTGATAGAATATTATGTATAACTTACATTCTCTTAATTAGCTATCCCAGCTCCATACAATGACCTTCAAACGATTAGTATAGTATATTGGAAATATGGGTATTGTTATAGAAAGAATGAGAGAAAGTTATTCATACTAAGGTAGCCCGGGCTTCCAGCCCCCTATTGTTCCAGTCGTTCGCTGAACCGGTCTAGTTGCGGTCACGTCACTAAAACGGCTATAACTTTGAAAATAATTTGAGTTTCGAAAAATCCTTTTAGGGAGATATTTGTGAATATAAAAACTATCGAACTATAAAAAAAAATTTTTCGATTTTCTCAAATTTTTAGACTAGAGACCCCCTTGAACATAAAACCACGCTTCCGTCCGCTTTACTCCGCTGAAGCGAGAGCGGGAGATCGGCAGCGGCCGTTCGAGGAGTTTGGATCCGAAACCCGAAGCTCGCACGCGGACGTTGCGAGAAGCGAGCGAGGGAGCGCAAGAGGGGCGAGAGCGAAAGCTTGGAGAGCTCAGTGAGCAGCGGCGATGCAGTGGGCCACTGACCTAAACAGAATGTATTAAACAGAAGAAAATAAGTAGATCTCATAATCTTTATAATGAATTAGTTAATAAAATAAGTCTTAATTATAAGGATGATAAAAGCTTTATAGTGCCTGATAAAATACATCCACTAACTCACGGACAAATTTGTGTAAATATAAAAAAAGTAAATAAGAAATTATTGAATAAAATCTTGGTGTGTATGTCTATTATTCCAAATTACTATTTCAGCAAACTTTGTTTATCTATCCATGAAGAGTGACTTTCATCGTTTTTTCTAATATTTCTCTACCAAGAACTCGGTGAAGTTCTTGTTCATAAAATGATCCGTCAAAAGGTTCACTCTTATAATCCCCCAACTCATACCTTGCAGGATAAGAAGACTTAATATTTATTACTTTAAAAACTTCTGTTGTCCAATTGAGCTCATACCCCTTCATAAACACGCTCTTATATTTACTTATTCGTACGTAATCCCCTAATGGATACATTTTTGTAATATTGTAATCTGATTTCAATATAAGCTCCTCGTTTTGAGTGCATACATCAACTTGATTCATTTTAATGGTTCTGTGATACGAATTATTATATTCATGCACAAGTTTATTGATTTCATGTATCCATCTATATTTTCCCTGCATACTGGATATTTTAAAATTTTTCTTTTTAATGTTCTATTAAAACACTCGCTATGGATGCATTTATAAGTGTGTAGGTATGATAATGATTCATATGGTGTTGTTTCATTAAGGCACCAAATGTAGAATTAAAAAATTCTTTACCTTGATCTGGCTGAATATTCTTAGGTTTAGTTTTTGCTGTTTTAAATACAGTGTTCATTCTACTACCTCCTGTGGAGGCTAGGTTTTAACAGGTACGGCGTACGCGTATTTAGAGAATGTGTCAATATCTGTCAGTAAATACCTATATCCGCTTTTTTCTTGTCAACTAAATCAATTTGCCATTTATTCATTTATTCTTTTTTGAACAAATTTGCGACTATTAAAGTTTTTTTGAGCCTGTTTATGAATTTCATTAACCACTTGCTTTTTGCTGTTTTTCAATTAGGTGCTATTTTTTATTAGGTGTTGATGTGGGTTAAGATATTAGAGATTGCTTATATACAAGTAAGTTTAAATTTAAAAACACAGTCTGGTTAAATCTATTTGAACATTTTTATCGTAAGATCCCTCTAAATCAGATAGTTGAACATCATATTTTGGTAATGAAGCGCACTTTTTGTTATATCCACCTAATGTTCTGCCAGTATTAATTCCGGATACACAAACGACATTTTATTAAAATATACGGCAATGATACGCCTATTCCTGGTCTGTCATCTGCTTCGTGGCTTTTAACCGAAAATTGTAGGTCTCCGTATTCTGTCCATTATCTCCCGCATTAATATTATTGATCCTTTGAGATCCCATTGAATTCGTTCTTGAACTTTCTGAAGGTATAGACCTACACCTGGTCTGTCGTTTGCCTCGTGGCTCTTTACCGAAAATTTTGGGTATCCGTATTCTGTCCAATATCTCCTGCATTAATATTATTTATCCTTTGCGATACCCCTGAATTCGTTATTAAACTTTCTATAGGTCTAGAGTTTATAGCCCTGAAACCGCTCGTCTGCGAATTTCCCGTGTTTGTATTTTGATTTCTATTAAGATTTTTATTTCCGTAGCCTCTACCTTTTGAGTGCAAATATTAACTGAATTAGTTCATTCATTCATTGATTTTATTATTCCATCTTTTTGTTGCCTGCATACTAAACATTTTCCACATGTTACTTTTTTATGTTCTTTTAAAACGCTCGCACATTGATGCTTTTAAATATGTGTAGGTATGATAATGATTAATATGGTGTTGTTTTATTAAGTCACCAAATGTAGAATTAAGAAATTCTTTACCTACATTATCTTACAAGTTATTCCGCAAGAGGTCGAGAATGAGAGGGAGGGAATATGCGACCCGCCAAATAGCCAAAGCGACATCTATATCTTAGTATGCTCGGCTTAGCTCGTGATGTGTAATTTTTTTTTGGGTGGAGAGTGAAGCAACATTTAAAAGTGGGATTGCATATTTCCTCCCTCACATTCTCGCACTCTTGCGGAAAATCACGTAAACACATAATGTAGAAATCGGGTGCGGTAAAATAGCCTTTTTGAACCGCAAGTGTGAGCGAACATAGCAGTACAGAATTTGTATATAACTTTTACAGAGCATTTGGTTGCAGATTGACATTTTAAAAATTGTTAATGTCCTATTCATGCCACATGCCAATTACAAATACGTTACCGAATATATTTAAAAATATAAATTCTTTATTAAATTAATTTCACTTGTACAATACAATCATTCTTAGACTAATTTCACGAGTTGGTTCTCTTCCCTTGTTGACTCGGGATCGAAGCTTTTAAAGTTTATCTTCGTAATTTTCCGAAGTCTTGGTTTCCGAAGTTAATTCCCGATTAAGATTGCTGTGATCCGCATGGAAAATTTGGAAGCGAACGGGATGCCTAAAAATGAGGGTTCGCGGTGTTGGGATTCTTACGGATGTTTAGTCTAAAGTTTGGTTCGCCTTTGGCGGCTAGCTAGGGGGAATTTGTTTACGTCTGTCTCAAGCTTGGCTCGCCGTTTGCGAGGGTGGGAATGTTTATATGATAAGAACCCGTGAGAACTTGTAACGAACTGATTTTTACGGTCTGCTCGCTACGAGTATCGTGCGGCTAGCTCAGAAGATGTGTGTTGTTCGTCCCACCAAATTTATATAAACGTGACCGCCCGATTGTCTAGTCAGAACGCACAGAATGTTAGGTTGTTTATACTAGGATCTTTATTCGCCGATTTGTTCCTCGGCCTGAGACTAATGGTGACATATGGGTGTCTCAACGCCTTCCTTGAAGAATTGTGGCTGCTCCACCGTCGCTCTCCGCTGCATCGTTGCTTGCTGCTCCGGAACGGCTCCGCTGTCTTTGGCCTCGGGGCTATGAGGGTCTAGGGATGCGTTACCGTTCCCAGACTAGGGTGAACAGGCACTGGACTCTCAAAGCGTACGCCTTTCGCAGCCACAGCCTCCTGTCCCTGGATCTGTCCCGGCCGGTCACACCAGACACCTACACAGTTTCTACTTGACGGTTCAAGCATACGCCGGAAGGCCGCCAATGCAGTCCCTGTGGCAGGACGCAAGGTTCAAGACGAACGCTTCCGCCCTCGCCTCTTAGCTGTAGACTGGATACGTCGGAGTGTGGCTTGGTTGCTGCTGGGCCTGCGATGACTGCTCGTCGTTTCTTGTGTCCTCGATGTCCTTGCTCTGCTCACGGCGCGAATCCTGGCTCCGTCGTCCGCGTGCTCTTGTGAGACTAGGTGCAGCGTGTCTTTGGCTCTCGGGATTCGGTCAGCTGCCTGTCTAGGACTCTGGCGGTGAACTACTGTGCTCTCGACGCACACGCCTCTCGAGACACCCGTGGTTCGGACGCGCGTCCTTCTTGGTTAGTCGCAACAGGGCCTGCACAATTCTCGCCTGCCGGTTCAGGCGTACGCCGGAATCCGCGTGATGCCTTAAGGACCTCAGCTACCTGTTTCTCAGCTCGGAGTCTTCAACTCTAAGTCCCGAACGTCTTGATGTAGCGATCTTGCTCCTGTTGACTCGGCGCGGCTCTGCTTCCTCCTGATGTTGACTTGACTTGTGTTTGTTCACTGATTTTCTGCTTGTCTACTGATCTTGCTGGATTGACTCCTTGTGATCGACTGATGCCGCTTCCTGCGCTCGGCAGGAACCACTGTGCTCTCGACGCACACGCCTCTCGAGACACCCGTGGTTCGGACGCGCGTCATTCTTGGCTAGTCGCACCAGGGCCTGCACAATTCTCGCCTGCCGGTTCAGGCGTACGCCGGAATCCGCGTGATGCCTTAAGGACCTCAGCTACCTGTTTCTCAGCTCGGAGACTTCAACTCTAAGTCCCGAACGTCTTGATGTAGCGATCTTGCTCCTGTTGAGTCGGCGCGGCTCTGCTTCCTCCTGATGTTGACTTGACTTGTGTTTGTTCACTGATTTTCTGCTTGTCTACTGATCTTGCTGGATTGACACCTTGTGATCGACTGATGCCGCTTCCTGCGCTCGGCCTGCTTATATAGGCGTATCCCGTTAATTGTTTACATTATTAATAAGAATCTTTAATTAAAGTTATAGTTAATTCTCACCCTCCTCAGATGAATCGTCCCGATTTATTACAAGTGTGCTGCGAGGGAGGAGATTCTATTGTTAAGTTCAGCAAATGTTATTTCTATATTATTTTCGGGTTCATTCTCTGTAACGGTTTCAATTGTATTTTCGGGCTCTGGGATTTCTATTTCTATTTTGGTTTTGGTGCTATTTTGAATTTGTTGTATTATTTTGTTTAAGATTTTGGGTGATTTGTATATGGTTAACAATGGTTACTAACAATATTATTGTATTTCCGATTTTTAAAAATGGATTTGAAATGTTTATGTTATCTAAACATAATTCGGTATCGTTTGAGAAGATGTAGTCTGTGATCATATAGTTGTTATATTTATATTGTGTTATGTATTCTAACATCTTTTGCTTTTCATTAATTTATTTTACGTTATTAATGACGATGCTTTTAATAAATAAAATCAGAAATGCGCCGTTTAATTTTGTCTCGTTAACAATGTTTTTCCTAGTCTTTGAACAGTTTGCTTTTTTCCATTTAATAAGTTTTTGAAACAGGAACTCTCGTTAGAAAGTTTACAATAATTATTGAATATTTCTTTTTTTAAATTTGTTATCTTATAAAATATTCCGTTGGAATACGCTGTCTTATCGTCTATTATTAATTTTCCATTATTTTGGGCAATTGCCCTTGATTTATACAAACTACAAATATTATTAATTATTGGGTATTTTTTAAATATTATAAGTAAATCTTGGTTTTTTACTATTTTGAATGTTGAAATGTCTAGTAAATCTGATAGTACAATTGGTTTATTTTCGTGTCTAAAGATTTCTTTTATGTCTTTTTCATTTAATATTTTTGTATTGAAAAAGTCGAATTTTGCTACCGATCGATTAAATTTTGAATATCGAGTGTAATTAATTTCAGATGGTGTTGTCTTACTTTTGTTTCTTTTTCAAAAATGATTGAATCAAGGGTTTCGGTGATTAATTGTACTTCCTGAAATATTCGTTCTTATTAAGTCGTCAGGTCAGGTGTACCTGATAGCCACTTCCACACTGTTCCCAATTCGTTAATACCCCTTTTATTTCTAGATGGTAATAGTTTCGACATGAGGATTTTAATAATGTTTAAATTTGTGCAATGTTTCATTCTAATTCAGAATTCAGACTTTTATTACTAATACTATTTTCAATTTGAATTATTTCTTTGTAAAAACTTAAGTTAGTACAAGAAAGGAAAGCTAACTTCGGGCGGAGCCAAAGTTGATATACCCTTGCAGAATATTCTGTAAATTATATTCTCCAAAATTATTCATATGATGCATTCTTAATACTCATAAAAATCCCAACTTCCTAACATTAAAAACACCAAAGTAATGGCATTTCCAATCGTTCAGTTATATGGCAGCTATAGGATATATTCGGCCGATCATTAGAAAACTTAGAAGGTCGGTCCCAACTTCCTAACTTTAAAAATACCAAAGTTATGGCCTTTCCGATCGTTCAGTTATATGGCAGCTATAGGATATAGTAGGCCGATCCGGCTCGTTCCGACTTATATACTACCTGCAATAGTAAGACAACTTTGGGAAAGTTTCAAGCAGATATCTTTAAAACTGACGGACTAGTTTGCGTAGAAACGGACAGACGGACGGACAGACGGACATGGCTAGATCGACTCTCCTGTTGATGCTGATCAAGAATATATATACTTTATAGGGTCGGAAATGTCTCCTTCAATGCGTTGCAAACTTTTGACTGAAATTATAATACCCTCTGCAAGGGTATAAATATGGAATAGGTCCTCAAAGGAGTCGTAAGTCATTACATCGTTCTCGTTTTTATACCCTTGCAGAGGGTATTATAATTTTGGTCAAAAGTGTGCAACGCAGTGAAGGAGACATCTCCGACCCTATAAAGCATATATATTCTTGATCAGGATCACCTCCTGAATTGATATAGCCATGTCCGTCTGTCCGTCTGTCTGTTTCTACGCAAACTAGTCTCTCAGTTTTAAAGCTATCGAATTGAAACTTTGCACACACCCTTCTTTCCTTTGCACGCAGTATATATGTCGGAACGGCCGGGATCGGCCGACTATATCCTATAGCTGCCATATAACTGATTGATCGGAAATGCCATAACTTTGGTGTGTGTAAAGTTAGAAAGTTGGGATTTTCTATGGGTTTTATATTTGGCCAATCAATCCGACCTACCGACCTTCATAAGGATCGGCCGACTATATCCTATAGCTGTCATATAACTGATTGATCGGAAATGCCATAACTTTGGTGTTTGTAATGTTTTTTTTTTTTTTTTATAGTTGTTGAACACGCCACACAAGGATGGACCTTGTTTTCGTGGATTGACGAATTATTCCTAAAGATCCCAAAAAAAGCGGGTACGGGGTGCTCCATTCTTGAGCAAATCAGGTGTGGTCATAGCCGGTCAAAAGTTAATCAAGATGTGTTATTACAGAAGACGACCGTGTCTGTCACGGCCGAGAATCCATAAGTCTGCCGGGTGTCGTCTGCGGAGTCGCCGTCGACCCAGTGGTGTTGCAAGATGTCTTGCCAGACAGTTTGCATGTGTGAGCAAACGTTCCCGGTATCGACTTTAGGATTTGCAAATCGTCTCCGTTACCGTCGGCACTCCCGAGTCCTGGAACATAACTCGGTTTTCTACATAATGGTGCCACTTCACCCCTAGCATCCTCCTGAGAGCCTTTGTAATGCATGTTTGCACCCTTTTTAGTGACGAATCACAGGCCGTGCCCCAGCAAGTGATTCCCCAGTTTAAAGTTGGAAGGACAATGGCCTTAAAAAGCCGCACCTTAGCTTCAAGGGATAGGCCGCTGCCTGGACGAAGGAGCCAGTCCATTTTGTCAAGTTTTGTTCTTGCTGATCCACAAACTCGATCAATTTGTCCCTTCCAACAAAGGCGACGGTCTAAGGTAACTCCGAGGTACGTCACCTTATCTTCGTGCTTGAGCCTATTCTTATCAATATAAAGGCTACGCGAGCGGCCAGGGCGGAGAGCAAAAGTGGCATGTTGCGTTTTGTCAACATTAAGCGCAATGTTCCATCGAGAGGCCCAGCACTCAAATTCGTCTAAGAATGTCTGGATGCGTCGGGACGCAGACGTAGTGGTGCTACCAGCTGCAATAAATGCAGTGTCATCTGCATATGTGGCCAGGAGTGTACCACGAGCAACTGGGTTTGGAAGATCCGAAGTGTAAATTGTATACAGGACCAGACCAAGTATGCTTCCCTGCGGGACACCAGCACGAATTGGGCGAAGTCCAGAACGGTGTCCACGAATGTCTACAGCAAACTCCCTATTATCTAAGAACGATACAACGAGATTCCAGAGCCTTTCAGGCAAAAGCGGCATTAGCTTGTAGAACAGTCCTTCGTGCCAAACCCTGTCAAAGGCCTGTCGAACATCGAGAAAAACGGCTGAGCAGTATTTGTGGTTTTCGAAAGCCCCCAGGATGTGGTTAATTACTCTGTGCACTTGCTAGATAGCACTATGGCGACTACGGAAACCAAACTGGTGGTTCGGAAGTGCGTCTTCAAAGGCGTTAATAGCTAGAAGTCTACCAAGCATGATCCGCTCAAAAATCTTGGTGTTTGTAAAGTTAGGAAGTTGGGATTTTAAGGGTTTTATATTTGGCCAATCAATCCGACCAACCAAATTTCATAAGGATCGGCCGACTATATCCCATAGCTGCCATATAACTGATTGATCGGAAGTGCCATAACTTTGGTGTTTTTAAAGTTAGGAAGTTGGGATTTTGTATGAGTATTAAGAATGCATCATATGAATAATTTTGGAGAATATAATTTACAGAGTATTCTGCAAGGGTATATCAACTTCGTTGATATATAGGGTATATCAAGGGATATATAGGGTATATCAATTCTCGTTGTTAGTGTAGTCAATAATTTCCGAGTGGCAAAAAGTTATCAAAATAGAGATGACTAATGGGATTTCCATCGTCTGTAAGAGATGAATTATTTAATATTATCTTTATGAATAACTCTTTTTCTGTTATTAATTATTACTTTGTTTGGTAATTTTGCCTGAACGATTTGTTTTTTTAATCTTGGACCTAGTTTGTTTCTTTCTCCGAATCTTTTTCCATATACTACTTCTCCTACGTGATATTTATACCCTTGCAGAGGGTATTATAATTTTGGTCAAAAGTGTGCAACTCAGTGAAGGAGACATCTCCGACCCTATAAAGTATATATATTCTTGAGCAGGATCACCTCCTGAGTTGATATAAGCATGTCCGTCTGTCCGTCCGTCTGTCCGTCTGTCTGTTTCTACGCAAACTAGTCTCTCACTTTTAAAGATATCGAATTGAAACCTTGCACACATCCTTCTTTCCTTTGCACGCAGTATATAAGTCGTAACGGCCGGTATCGGCCGACTATATCCTATAGCTGCCATATAACTGATTGATCGGAAATGCCATAACTTTTGTGTTTGTAAAGTAAGGAAGTTGGGATTTTCTATGGCTACGGCATAAGGATCGGCAGACTATATTCTATAGCTGTCATATAACTGAACGATTGGAAATGCCATAACTTTGGTGTTTTTAAAGTTAGGAAGTTGGGATTTTTATGAGTGTTAAGAATGCATCATATGAATAATTTTAGAGAATATAATTTACAGACTTGCTGGTGAATTGTGAACCGTTATCACACACCAGTTTCCTCGGGGCTCCGAAATGGCTGATGATCCGTTCGCGGAAAGCTCGTATCAGAGTCGCCGTGGTTGCCTTGCGTAGGGGTATCAACTCGACCCACTTGGTGAAGGTGTCGAAAAAGACGAGGAGTATGGTATTCCCCTCTTTAGAACGGGGCAGCGGTCCGACGAAATCCGCACACAGTATGCCAAAGGGCTCACTGACCTGTCTTGTTAGCATCTTTCCGGCTTGTTGTCGCTGTTCTGACTTGTATTTCTGGCACGGGATACATTGACGTACGTATCGTCGCACGTCGTGAAACATCCCTGGCCAGTAGTACTTCTGCGAGATCCTGATGATGGTCTTCCTAACGCCAAGATGTCCGGCTGTGGGTGCATCATGGCATTCATGTAGGATTCGAGCTCTATGTTCGGCTGCTACGCACAGCTTCCACGGTACATAGTCCTGGTCATCTGGACGGTGGCCGAGGTGGCGATATAGTTCTCCGTTTTCAATGAGTCGGGGAACTTCAAGTCGGGGAACTTCTGTGGGTCGTCTCGAACGTCCTTCATCTTTCGTTGCCGCCACTTGCACTGCTGCTCGCCTTGCGTAAGTCTCTGTAAGTGCTCCAGAGGTTGTCGGGATAGAGCATCGGCTACAACTTTATACTTCCGGTAATGTACGTCGTATTGATATTGCTGGAGTTCTAAGGCCCATTTAGCAATCCTTCCGGTTGGGTTTTCTATTTGGTCAAGCCATTTCAGGGCCAGGTGGTCGGTGATTACGTCGAACCTATAGCCTTCGAGGTAGCATCGCATCGGAATACGGAATTTCCCAGACAATGGGCAAGCATTCTTTTTCCGTGGGTGAATAATTCAACTAGGCGGCATCGAGCTTGCGGCTGACGTAGGCAATGACTCGTTCCTGGCCTTCGATCTCCTGGGTTAGTACTCCCCCGAGTCCGTAGTTGCTGGCGTCAGTCTGGAGTGTCATCTTGACGGAGAAATCTGGGCATGCCAGCACGGGTGCGTCTGTCAGTAAATTTATCAGGAGATCGAAGGCACTCTGTTGCTCCGGCTCCCACTTCCACCGCAGGTTGGTCATGGGCTGGACCACTGAGGCGAAGTTGGGTACGAATCGCCGGTACCATGAGGCCATCCCGAAGCATCTCCGCAGCTCCCGTAAGCTCATGGGAGGGCTCAGGTTTCGTACGGCGGCTACCTTGTCCGGATCGATGTGGATGCCCTGGTCACTGATCACATGCTCGAGGTAGGCCAGTTTTCTCTTGAAGAATGAGCACTTTTCCTGGTTGATGCGCAGGTTGGCTCTCCTCAATCGTTTAAAGACTTTGCGCAGATTGTCCATGTGTTCTCCTAGGCTGGCTCCGGTGACAATAATGTCATCGAGGTAGACGAACGCGTATGGATCCAGGTCTGGCCCGATCACGCTATCTAGAGCACGCTGGAATGTGGCCAGGGCCGAATGCAAACCGAAAGGCATGACTCGCCACTGAAATAGGCCGCGTCCGGGTACCGTAATTGCGGTACATGCCCGGCTGTCATTGGCCATGGGTATCTGCCAGTATCCGTTGCGCAGATCCAGGGTCGAAATGTATTTTGCGTTTCTCAGTCGCTCTAGGATGTGGTTAATCCGCGGCATCGGATATGCTTTCGGGATGGATTTTGCGTTTAGTTGTCGGACACGCACATGCGCCACTGGCCGGTTTTCTTCCGGGCCAGATCCAAAGGGGCACTGTGCGGGCTATGCAATGGTTCGATACATCCTTGCTCCAGCAAAGCGTACACTTGTTCGTCTATGATGCGCTGCATGGCAGGGTTCTTTGGGAAGTAGCGTTGTTTAATCGGCCGGTCGTCCCTCATGGTGATCCGGTGCTCTGCTATGTTTGCTTCTCCAGCCATTCCTTCAAATCGTGCTAGCTGTTCGTTAAGAAACGCTTGGACCTGTGGATTAGTCTCGCAGCCGAGTTCCTTGTACTTCTGATTGATTATTTGATACCCCTGGGTCTCGGTGTCTTTGTCGGGTATCCCTCGTGTATTCTCAGCGTGTTTCTCCTGCTTGTGATCTTTCTGATGTTCGCTTCTCACTGAACATTTTATAAAATGGAGGGAAAAAATCAAAAAACCCGCAAAAGTCGATTGCAGGAGCTTACATGTGAGGACAAAATAACATTAATACTATCTGGGGTGCCTCTTGTCAGTGTTTCTTAGGTCAAAAATGTACGAAAAAACACTATAAAAGTGTAGCTAAGAACTTTAAATTAGCAAATAATTATCAGTAAATTAAAAAAAACAATTGTTAAATTTAAATTGTATTGTTTTTTTAATATCTTTGTACAGCGGCAGACTTGTCTTCCCAACTACCTTGATAATATCTTTTAAAGGCTCTTTCCCGCAAATACGATATTTCAATTTTAACTGCTCGTCAACAAACCCAGCTGAGGGACAGTACGACCGTAGCACGCATAATTCTGATGAACTCTCGATCGCTCTCGGCAATCGCGGCTGAAATGTCCCGGTGCTCCGCAATTCCGGCAAGCATCCCGCACGTCGATTCGACGGTCAGAGGCGGTCACACGGTTAACCCTAGCTGGCGGGGCAGCTCTGGATTCTGGCGATGCATGTGGTGGGTTTCTTTGGTGAATTCTCTCAGCGAACGCAGGTTCCTGTGAGGGTGGGCGCTAAGCTGTCGCATTGTTAATGGCGTGGTTATAGTTGTTTCTCTCGAGGCTCCGCTTCTGGACGGCCTCGAGCTCAGTGGCTAACTGAGCCAGTTCCCTAATGGTCCGGAACTCGCTACGTCGAATATACATCTGGTATTTTTGCGCGACTTTTTCGTATAACCTATCCAGCTCTTGGGTTTCGTTGTAGATCTAGCATAAAGTCTTGAAACGTTTCCCCTTTCAGTTGCTCACGACTTCGAAACTGGTCGTCCCAGCGCTGGCAGTATCGGGGTGGAAGAAAAAACTCGAGGAATTCGCGGCGGAATGTGATCCAGTCAGCCCCTTGGAAGCGGCTTGTTTGGAACCACTTGTCCGCTCTGCTCTTCAGCAGCTCCGCCATGGCTCGAGGAAGCAGTCCTAGGTCGATCCCGTAGGATAAGGCTTTCGACCTGCTCGACGAAGGCTAAGGGGTCTGAATACCCATCGAATTGGAGGCCCCATTTACGGATTTACGCAAACGACCTCGCGGCGGTTCCGGTCGTGGCTCGGCTCCATACAAGAGGCTTGATCCGGCGCTTATGTTCGCGGCGGGGCCGCAAAGGCCTGATTTTTCTTCCCCCAAAGGTACGGGGCTCGGGGCACGTGAGGTAAATTGCCTTCCCAGGTCGGCGAGTCGAGCCCACACCTCTTGGGTTTGTTCAGAGTCTCTAACTAGGGTGACAAAGTTTCGCCGCAAGTCGTCGACGGCTAGTAATTCGGCCTTCAAGCGGGAATAAATCCACTGCGAGGGGACCCCAGGATTTTTAAGCAAGCGTGGAACGGACTCACCGGAAATTTTCTGGTCGGGATCCATGTTTGCAGCGCGTCTCTGATGTGTTGTCGTCTTGGAGTAAGGTCTTCGTTGGTTGGAGTCTTTATTGGACTTCTTGGGTATTTTCACAGACACTCGATCGCGTGGACTGTACGGGATCGCGAGTAAGCTCGTGGGCTTGATACCGGTCGCATTCACTAGTTCGTTGAGGTTATTTTCCACGGTCGGGGCACTTTTGCTCTATTTCTTTTTTTTTCGATTGTTTTTGCGGAATGTTTAGGTTATGTCACTCGTCCTGGGGCTACGCACTCCCCATACAGGTGGTAATTTTCCTGGTCTTTCTCCCTATCAGGTCCCTGCTCGGACGCCACTTGTCACGTAGTTCTCTGGCCGTGGTTAAACCTCAATCGGGGCCAAGGAACCTATACAAGAAATTTATAAGGAAGGGTGGAACCTGTAGTAGGAGTTTGTATGGGAGGTGTTAGACGCCTCGAGACG
Organism: Drosophila prolongata; assembly: GCA_036346975.1. Taxonomy (NCBI): domain Eukaryota; kingdom Metazoa; phylum Arthropoda; class Insecta; order Diptera; family Drosophilidae; genus Drosophila; species Drosophila prolongata. The sequence continues at coordinate 19,288,964 of JAYMZC010000387.1, read as the reverse complement.
GGTGCTATTCGATGGTGGCTACCGATCGTAAAGGTTTCCGCACAGTTTCCAGTCGTCTCGTATGCTTCCTTACGGGTAACCCCGTAAAAGGATCCGAGCGTACCGCGAGGTTGACGACCCGATATGTACTTTAGGACGCCGCCAGGCGGCCTGTAGAGGCAATAGGGCCTACTACACTGCTTGGCGCGAATCCCGGGAGGTTCCGGTTTGCGACGCCCTCTGGTGGCAGAACGAGGTAGTGAGGGGGCGATTGCATTGCTTGGTGGGGAACTGGGAGGAGTCCCGCTGAGAACGCCCTCTGGTGGCAGAACGGGGTCCTGAGAGGGCGATCGCACTGCTTGGTGGTGAACTGGGATGACTGCGGGACGGCGGGGTTTATCTACTCCGGGTTGACTCGGAGTCTACGAGGTTTCTACCCTCCGGATATTATCGGAGGCTACGAGGGTACTACACTCCGGATATTCTCGGAGTCTACGAGGGTACTACACTCCGGATATTCTCGGAGCCTACGAGGGTACTACACTCCGGTAATTTTAGGAGTCTACGAGGTTTCTACGCTACAAGGATTCTAAGGTGGGAGCTCTCGGCCGAGATGCGCCGCGTGGATGGGAAACCAAACACGCGTCGTTGATTTGGGTCGGGAGAGGGTAGGAGGAGAAGGACGGGGTGTAAGGGTAGAAATAATACACGGGGCATATAAGTTCAGGGCTTTTATTTGGCAATTGCTAAAAATAAGGGCCCTGGCTGCTTCCTTCACAATGGGTACCTTTGCTTACGTGAAATCTGATGCACAGTTCGGCGTTGCGCGGATCGACGCGTTTAGGTTAGGAATCAGAGATCGAACATCTGTAATTTGACTGGTAAGTCGCTTTGATCTATTTTATTAAACAAGATGTCGAAAGGTTTTTGGTTTGTCACTGAGTGAATTGTCAAATTGTAATTTTTGGCTGCTCTTATAATAATTTCAGAATAATATAGGAGGCGGTACTCGTCTTTAATACAACAAGCTATTTCTGTTAAGGTTGAATGAACTTTCAACTTGTCCGTTGGATAGGATATGTCTGGAATAGGAGCTTCTCAGATAGGGATTTGTGTTGGATTTCTATTGTATTTATTCGTCTTACAAATTTCGCAACTCTTTTAATTTTTTTTTATAAGTTTGGCCAATAGTATAGTCTACTGATTTGTTTATAATTCTCATCTAATCCTCTTGCCAAGGTATTTGATAATATCTTTTAATGGCTCTTTCCCGCAAATACGATATTTGAATTTTAACTGCTTGTCAACAAACCCAGCTGAGTACGACCGTAGCACGCATAATTCTTATGAACTCTCGAAATTTTGGTCACACTGGAAAGATTAAAGTTTTTACGCTAGCGTACTCGTTTGTCGATCTGAGTACTAGGCTTTAATGGCCTGGATTGCAGGATCATCAAGAGTAATTGAAAATTTTTTTGACATTCTTTTTGAAATTTTGTCCATTGTAGCGTTCTAAAAATCTGGTTAGGGGTTTGGCAATGGACGCGTAATTTTTTACGATTTTTTTATAGTATCCTGTGAGACCCAGGAAGCAACGCAGCTCTCTGAAATTTTTGGGAATTGGATTTTCCGATATGGTTTCTATTTTTTGGGAGTCGGTTTTAATAACGTTTTGTGATACTACATATCCTAGAAATGATGTTTCCATTTTAAAAAATTGGGATTTTTCTAATGACATTTTCATATTGGCTTCGTGTAGAAAGTTAATTATCGAATTGAGGTCATTTAAATGTGTTTTGAGGGAGTGAGAAAAAATAATTATATCGTCCATGTAAACATGGCAGAATTTTCCAATGTGTTCTTTAAGTATATGAGTGTCCCAAACTGTTTGTGTCAGAATTGACATTAATGAAGCCATCGGGGCATGATACAATAACATAAGGTAGTCTCGTCGGCAAAATCTGGTACCTCTACTATTATAACAATGAGTGCGAGTGAAATGGGCAATAGAATGTGAGGATTAACCCTTAGATGGCTCAGGTTTTTTTTTTGCCTTTCATAATAAAAGGATTTTAATTTTTTTTATAATTTAATTTTTAATAATTTGGAATTTAAAATTAGGCGTTCTTTTTGTCTTTGAATGCTAAGTCTTTTGTTAAGATTCTTAATTCTAAAATATGTTCTAATCTTAAGATTAAACTTTTTTATGTCCAAACTTATACTAACATTTTTGGCTGCGATTATTCAAGTTTCTTTTACATTCTTTGTTATTATAAAAGTATCGTCAATGTAGTGTATAAATATAAGTTCTAATTGTTTTATTTTTTCAACGGCACACATTGCAAAAAGTCATGTTGCTCAAGGGTTAATTCTGTAAAAAATTCGTCCGCAGACAATCTTTTCCTTCCAAAAAACGAACACGCACTGACCAAAACCCGAACGTTTAGACAGCCGACGACTACCTTATGTTATTGTATCATGGTTCGGGGTTTATATAAGTTAACATTAATGAAGAGTAATAAACTGTCGGTAGAACTCTTGGATGATTCTTGGATCAACCTAGTGTTTCTAGACGCAAACTCAGCATTCCCGTCTTTGGGGCCGTGCCTGGGTTCATTGGTTCCCGGTATGGTGAGTTATGGTCATTTTGCAATCGTCAGCGTTTTCCACTGACACGTGGTCCGCCTGCCGACCAAGCTAAGTTTTTACTACAGTTAAGACCCTCAGTTCTGTTTTACTTATTCTTGAATAAAGAGCACTTGGCTCATAAACCTTACTCCGGCCACCGCCTTTATATTATTATATTCGTCGACTGAGCTTAAGGCCAGGGGCATAGGGGGCAGTCACCCTCTCACCATAAACTTCACAGACACCAGCGAGCACCTTACCGGTGCCACATCACCTTCAGCCTGACCAGGAGCGGCACCGCCACCGGGCAACCTCAACTCTACCTGACCCGACCAGGAGCGGCACTGCCACCAGGCAACTCAAGATAACATAATCGAGCACCTTACCGGTGCCACATCACCATCGGCCTGACCAAGAGCCGACCAGGAGCGGCACCGCCACCGGGCAACCTCAACTCTACCTGACCCGACCAGGAGCGGCACTGCCACCGGGCAACTCAAGATAACATAATCGAGCACCTTACCGGTGCCAGATCACCATCGGCCTGACCAAGAGCGGCACCGGAACCTCAACTCTTCATAACCCGAACAGGAATGGCACCGCCACCGGGCAATTCAAATTAACATAATTGGCGCCTAACGTACAAAACTAGCGACCCTAAATTTTTTTTAAGGAAAACATGTAAGTGGGCTGATTAATTAATTTACGGCTTTGAAAAACAAATTAAAACTTGCATACATTAAATGTGCGCCTTATAATTGGCGAAAATAAATATAATTAAAAATAAAAAAAATAAAATAATATAATAATAATAATAGCTGCAATTGTGACTTACAGCTCATATAAAATTGTTTATTGTTTATTTATATATAAAATATATCAAGTGTTTACCAGCCGAACGGAATATTCAGCCATATATGAACCTCGTATGAATAAGGTGGCAAAAGTTCAAATTTTAATGAGCTTTCGAGGTCCGTATAGAGAAGTTAAAAGGGAAATAGTGAGTGACAGTGAAGAAGAAGGGATACGAGGCTTTAAACCAAGACAGACTCAAATTAAAGAGGAAGAAGACATAACGAACGCGAGTGAATTACAAAACATTATCCAGGGCGCCTTAGCGCAACAGGAAGCTAGGCTCCGAGCAGAATTTGTTGTTGTTAATAGGCAGTTACAAAACATGCACAGGTAGAGGCCTACCAAAGAGTCTCAGTACAGCCAGGAGCACCCCATGCGATATACCGCTCCACGTAATTAAGTCAGTACCAGATTTTAACGGTGAGCAAGACGCATACGAACTCTTTAAGCCTTACCAGGGAAGCTGTGCCCATTATCAAGACGTTACCATAATCAGGAATAAAATTAGGGGCCCAGCACGAGCGTTGCTGGTATCACACAACACTGTACTTAATTTCGACGCCATTTTAGCAAGATTAGACTGCTCCTACGCTGACAAAACTTCCACTGACCAAAGCCTAATGCAATACTATGATGAGGTTGAGCGTAAGCTAACCCTCGTCACAAGTAAAATTGTCATGTCCCACGACATTGAAGTGAGGGCGGACGCTCTACATGTGCTGAGGGCAGTTGTATTTCCGGCACAGCCAAAAGACCTTCCATCGGCATTGGCATTAGCTAGGGAGGCTGAAGCCAGAACCGCGCTCCCGATAAACAAGGGAACGAAATAATCCCCATTATTTTAAAAAACCAGATGGGAACAAACAAAAAAAATTCTGTGCGTAAGCAAGAGAACTGGGCCGACCGTGGCAAGCCACGCCAGGCAGCGGAGCCCATGGACTGGAATCCATCGTCGTTCAAGTCCAAGCAACTTCCACACTTTAAGCAAAACAATAACGCACAACTTCAAAACTCGCAGCAAAAAATTTCAAAAGACCAAACTCCTCAGATAGAATAACTGACCAAAGGCTCCAGCGGCTTGAAAACATCGAGCAGACCGCCAGTGCCAATGATAACGCTGCGGTTGCCGCGCTGAGCGCAATCAAAGACGACAGCGTCTCGGGCGACTCCCATGACCTTCCCAATTTTTTAGAGAGCGGTCCCGGCTTCCGTTCATCGAACGACGGTTGGCTGGAGAACTTTAAAAATTCTTATTGACACAGGGGCAGCGAAAAGTTAAATAAAGCCCGTAAAGGAGCTTAAAAATATAACGCCAGTCGCCTCACCGTTTCGCGTGAATTCAATTCACCGGTCCAATGGCATAAATAAAAAGTGCCTAAGAAGCGTCTTAGGGACAACTTCCCCATTTTGTATATCACATTCCCTAACAACGTTTGACGGGATCATAGGCTTCGACTTGCTAACTCAGGTGAGAGCCACCCTCAATATGCAAACTAAAAAAAATTTTGTATGGTTCCGTATCTGAGGACCTGCAGTTCCTTGACTGCGACAATGTGAACTTTACCACCATAAAGGACATAGTTGTTCCAGAGTCAGTAAAAAAGGAGTTCATCGAAATGATGAAAAAAAGATCTAAAGTCTTCTCCGAAGCAACTCAAACCTTGCCGTACAATACAAATATTGTGGCAACTATTCGCACTGAGGATAACAACCCAGTGTACTCTAAAACGTACCCATACCGAATGGGTGTTGCAGAGTTCGTTAATAAATAAATAAAAGACCTACTGAAGTCTAATATTATTACCCCGTAGAGATCACAGTACAACAATCCCACTTGGGTGGTCGATAAAAAAGGATTAGATGAGACAGGTAGTAGTAATCGACTTCATTTCTGATAAATACCCCTTGCCAAGCATCGAATTTATACTGGCAAACCTTGGCAGGGCCAAATACTTCATAGCCCTGAATTTAAAATCCGGCTATAACCAAATTTTCCTCGCGGAACAAGATCACGAAGAAACCTAATTTTCAGTCAACGGAGGAAAGTATGAATTCTGCCGTCTACCTTTTGGATTAAAAAATGCTGGTTGCATTTTTTAAAGGGCAATCGATGATGTCTTGAGAGAACAGATAGGAAAATCATGTTATGTCTATGTGGACGTTGTCATTATCTTTTCGGAAAACGAAAAAGAGCATGTCAGTCACATTGACTGGGTCCTGAAAAAATTAAATCAAGCCAACATGACCGTCTCACAAGAGAAAACTCATTTCTTTAAAGAATGTGTCCAATACCTCGGCTTCGTAGTAACCCGAAACGGGGCTACCTACTGACCCTGAAAAGGTAGCAGCCATTAAGGAATACGCAGAACCGAAAAGCTTATTCTCATTAAGATCATTCTTAGGACTCGCCAGCTATTATAGGTGTTTCATAAAGGATTTCGCTACAAAAGCCAAGGCACTTACCAACCTCCTTAAGGGAGCAAATGGTTCCGTAAGTAAACACATGTCTAGGAAAATACTAATAGATTTTAACGATCACCAAAGAGACGCATTCAATAGACTTCGAAACATTTTGGCATCAGAGGATGTTACTCTTAAATACCCAGACTTTAAAAAACCGTTCGATCCGACAACTGATACGTCAGCTTACGTCATCGGGGCTGTACTGTCGTAAGAAAAAAACCCATAACGATGATATCCAGAACTCTTAAAGACTGCGAGACCCGTTACGCAACAAACGAAAAAGAGTTGCCCGCTATAGTCTGGTCTCTAAGAAAATTAAGGCAATATTTGTATGGCACTCGTGACATAAGAATCTACACAGACCATAAGTCGCTAACGTTCGCTGTCTCGGACAAGAACCCAAATGACAAAATAAAGCGTTGGAAAGCATTTATATATGACTACGGCGCAAAAGTCATATGCACTCCAGGCAAAGAGAATTATGTCGCCGACGCCCTTTCACGACAAAACATCAATGCCCTCCAAAACGAACCCGAATCTGATTGTGCAACAATTCACATTGAAGAATCTAGCACAACGGAAAAACCTTTAAATTGTTTCAGAAATCAGATAGTCCTAGAAGAGGCAAAGTATTCCTTGAAGCGATACTTTATATTCTTCGGAAATAAGTCCCGCCATATTATACACTTCACGGAAAAATCCACCCTTTTAAAAACATTAAAACCAATCATCAACCCAAAAGTTGTCAACGCTATTCATTGTGACTTGCCAACACTGGCCAGCATTCAACATGCATTAGTGTCAAATTTTCCAATGACGAAATTTTGGCATTGCAAGAACTTTGTATCAGACACAGAGCTGCTCAGGAAAATATCAAACAAGTCCTTCGCAACAGTTTGCGACAGAGGTAGTGACAAACTGCAAAATATGCACTACAGCAAAGTATGACAGACACCCCAAGAAACAAGAACTTGGGTTAACTCCAATTCCGTCATATGTCGGCGAAATGCTGCATATTGAGATTTTTTCCACCGATAAGAAACTATTTTTAACTTGTATCGACAAGTTCTCAAAATTTACGACAGTACAACCAATAGTATCTAGGGCGATAGTGGACGTGAAAATCCCTATCATCCAACTAATAAACTTATTCCCAAATACCAAGGCTATATACTGTGATAACGAAGCGTCTTTCAGCACTGAAACGATCACGTCGCTACTCAAAAATCAGTATGGCATAGATCTTGTAAATGCACCCCCGCTGCACAGCAGTTCAAACGGACAAATCGAACGCCTCCACAGCACCATAACAGAAATAGCAAGGTGCATCAAAATGGATAAGCAAATTAATGATACAGTGGAGTTTGTTGTGCGGGCGACCGTTGAATATAATAAAACATTACATTCGGTCATTGATCAAAAACCCATTGATGTAATTCACTCTGCTTCCGACGAAGTTAAGCAAGCAATAAAAATGAATATTGCAAAAGCACAAAAGGATAATCTTGACAGATGTAACCCATCAAGACAAAATAGAGTATTTGAGGTAGGAGAAAAGGTATACTTAAAGAACAATAGAAGACTAGGCAATAAGCTAACTCCGTTATACACGGAAAAACGCATAGAAGCGGACACGGGGACAGCTGTCCTCATCGGAGGGAGGGTGGTCCACAAGGACAACCTTAAATAACTTTTTTCTCTAATATATGCGCACTTAACACACCCAACACAAACACACAATTAGTTTTCTAAGCTAGTAGACTTAACCTGTCATTTTCTTACAGGATCGCGGGAATCATATTAACAATATTTGCAGTAGTTAACGCCAGAGTGACAGACTACACTCACGCCCGGTACACCCCCATAACCGACGGAGTTGAATTGGTGTGGGAACATAGGAATTACTTTAGACATTCGAGCAAATTAACAGAGTTCTCAATTATGACAGACGAAACAACTAAATTGTCCGAGTTATTTCCACAATCACTCATGCGAAAATTTTTAGACGTTGATACTGATCATCTTAGAAATATTTTGTCCGTATTAAAGGTACACCACCGAATTGCCAGAAGCCTAGACTTTTTAGGCACCGCGTTAAAAGTTGCAGCGGGCCGTTCTGATGCAGCTGACCGTGAAATGTTAAAAATGCCCGAGTAACGGTTAATTGAGTCAAGACAAGTAGTAATTAACACCGAAACGCAAAGGCAGATTAACAAATTAACCGATGCCGTCAACGAAATCATTAAGGCAAAAAAGAAGGACCTGATTAACACCCCACATATATACGAAGTTCTTTTGGCCAGACACAGAATGCTAATTACAGAGATACAGAATCTGATGCTCACAGTCACACTTGCAAAGTCAAATATCATAAACCCGGACATTTTTAATCATGAAGATTTTAAGTCCGTTTTAGTTGATCTCCTCACAGAGGTCCCTATTATTAGCCTAATAGAGGCATCTAATATTAAAGTCCTTCAGTCCGATAATAGTGTTCACGTGCTCATTTCATATCCTAAGATAAAACTTACATGTAAAAAGATCACCGTCTTTCCCGTTTCTCACCAACACACCATTCTCCAACTACGGGACAACATGATAGCTGAGTGCAACCAGGAAGTCTTAGCGATCAGCGATTGCAGGTCGACAATGTTCGGAGCATTCTGCAAACTGGCACGGCGCATTGTGAAACGCAGGCTAGCCACCTAAGCCCCATAACGCTGGTAGACGATGGTATAATAATAATCAATGAGTGTCCGGCAATAGTCAGCACGGATGACGGCCCCAATATAGAAACGAATGGCACGCATCTAATAACATTTGAGCGACTAGCCTTTGTAAATGGCACCAATTAATTGAATCACCGTGAAAGCATAACAAAGACTGCGGGCTTGGCGGCTAAACATTATTGGGCATAGCCACGCGCTAAGTATGCCAATGCTTCAGAGGATGAACAATCAAAACCTGGAAGCAATCCCAACCCCTTAAGAATGAAGTAAAGTCGGCTGGATCAACGGACACCTGGATTGCTGCCGGCGTGGGAGTAAGCTTTCTAATCAGCAGTCTCATCCTGCTCCATCTCGTGTGGAAGAGAAGACGAGATGCATGGGCAATGCGCCAGGTTGCCGAGACATTCAAGGCGACCGAGGAGGTTCTTAGTTCTAAGGGGGGAATAGTTAACATTAATGAAGAGTAATAAACAGTCGGTAGAACTCTTGGATGATTCTTGGATCACCCTAGTGTTTCTAGATGCAAACTCAGCATACCCGTCTTTGGGGGCCGTGCCTGGGTCCCATTGGTACCCGGTATGGTGAGTTATGGTCATTTTGCCTACCGACCAAGCTAAGTTTTTCGTACAGTTAAGACCCTCAGTTCTGCTTTACTTATTCTTGAATAAAGAGCACTTGGCTCATAAACCTTACTCCGGCCACCGCCGTTATATTATTATATTCGCCCACTGAGGGTATGGTCAGGGGTATAGGGGGGCAGTCACTCATAAACTTCACAGATACCAGCGACCAGGAGCGGCACCGCCACCGGGCAACCTCAACTCTACCTGACCCGACCAGGAGCGGAGCTGCCACCGGGCAACTCAAGATAACATAATCGAGGACCTTACCGGTGCCACATCACCATCGGCCTGACCAAAAGCGGCATCGCCAACGGGCAACATCAACTCTACATAACCCGACCAGGAGCGGCACCGCCATCGGGCAACTCAAATTTACTAAATTATGTTAATTATGTTTAATTATGCTAGCTGTATTTTTATTTGTAAAACTTTCATGGTTAAAATATCTATCTAGTATATATTTTTTTAGGGGTTTCATTGTTTGATTCTAATAATTTTAATTTTTTATCATAATGCAATTGTTCAGTTTTCCCATATTTGCTCCTATATTTCTTAGTAAATTATATCCTATTATTAAATCTGCTTTTAAACCTTCTATTTCATAAAATATGTGTTTTGTTTGAAAAATTGTTATGTAGTGGTATATTTTAATTATTGAGTATCCAATGACTGTGGATACTCTCTTATAAATGGTTAATTCTATCCCGTTTTGGTAAATACCTTCTTTTATATAACAGGCTGTAGCTCCTGTGTCTATCAAAATAGTACATTTTTAAATGGTCTTCTTGAATATTATTTATGCGCATTTGTTTGTTTTTTGGTTGAGCTGATGACTCAACTTGTGTGCGTTTAGCTGGCTGTTCTGCTTGTTGAAATGGTTTTCTTTCTTGGTTATAGGAGTTTGTTTGGAAGTTATTATTTTTGTTTTGATACTGCCAACCTTTGGGAAATGATTGGTTATTAGGATTATAATTTGGAATTGGAATTGGATGCTGGCGTCCACTTATATTGGCTCACTCCTGTTTTGATAAGTATTGTTTGTTTGTGTCCAAACATTATTAGTTGGGTTTGAATCGAACCGAGCGTTGTTATAATGATAGTTATTATGGTTTTGATAACTATTAGTATTTTTATAGTTATTAGGGTTTTTATAGCTTTTAGTAAGTTGATAGCTATTATTATTTTTATAACTATTATTTTGATAGCCATGTTTGTTGGTGTTTTGGTAGTTATTATTTTGCCATTGATAATTTGTATGATTATCATTGGTACTATTTAGGCGCAATGGATTGCCCTGATTATTGTTGTCAAATTTATAGTATGAATCATATGAAGTTCGTGGATTTTCGTTAAAGCGGCGTTGAGGAGTGCTAAAACGATAAGCGAACTGTGCCCTCATCTGGTTGATTTCCATTTCTAGCTTTCTGGCTAATGCGTTTAGCAAGTTTGGAGGGTTAAGGGAAAATAACATGCCGGAAATTGAGCCGTTTAGCCAGTTATAAACACTCTCTAGGCATTTTGCCTATGTCTGAGGTTTGTTTCTGTGGTTATGGGATTTTCTTTCCTGTAAGTCATTATGGTTTTATTTATTAGTAAGGTTAATTTTTTATTAACCAAATTATAAAAGTCCATAACTGAGAATTTATTTTGCGTAAGGACGCTTATGTCGCTAAAGACGAAGTCGAGCCTGGCTAAAATTGCGTCAAGGTTTAACACCGTTCCGTGATTTGTCAAGGCATCATTCGTATTTCCTATTATTTTATTTATTAAAATGGTTAAAGCTACAAAATACCTGCGGATTTTGCGAACGTATAATCCCATTGTGGTTTCAGCGGCTTCCCACCAGCCTACATAATTTTCTAAGCTTCCGGAAAACTAGGGAACGGATTTTAATACCTCCAAAGTTTCGTCTCATGTTATGTTATCGTCAATCTGTTCGACTTGATATTCGGTTACTAAATTAGCTCTTAAGTCTAACAGGGTACGTAAATTTTTTATTTCGTCTTGCAAAGGGGTTATATTGCTAGCAATCAATCGGACAATTAAGTCTGTGGTTAATGTTCGGTCGTTTGATTGTTAGCGCTTCGGCTAGTCGACGGACCATTTGTATTAGTCATTTAAAAATTTTGTAGTGCGTTTATTAATTCTTCCAGGATTAATCTATCACTTTTAGCGAAATCTTTCTGTGTTTATTTATGAAGATTAGTTTCATATATTGATTATTATTTAAATTTGTAGATAATAATTTCTTTCTCATTTAAATATTTTTATAATGCTAATTCTACTCTCACGATTTGTTGTCGTGGTTCACTTCAATGATGGTTTTTAGATCCTGGGTCTTCATAGTCTTCTCTCAGTAATTTTGTTTCGTTCTTTTTCTTGGTACTTCTTGGTTTGATAAAATTGTTTGTGTGAGTCCCTTTCTTTAGTTTTTTGTGTTTTCTTGTAGCTTTTTGGATATTTTTTATTTTTTTTCTTTTATTTATTTTTTTATTTATTGTATTTTGTTTTATTGTATTAAAATTTTTTTTTTTTGTGATGATTAATATTTCCTTTTAGGAATATTAAAAATGTTGATGTAGTCTTGCACCTTTTTTATACTTGGCGTTTTGTAAATTTACTTTTTTTTATGATTAATATTTCTTTTTAGGAATATTTAATATATTTTTTTTAAGTTTTGCACTTTTTTTTATATTTTGCGTTTTGTTAATTTTTTTTTGAATGAAATATTTATGGTTTTGTGTAGTTTTGCACTTTTTGTATATTATGCGATTGTTTATTTTCCTGGATAATTTATATTTCCCTTAAGGAATATTTAATATTTTGTTGTAATTTTTCACTTTTATTATTTGGCGTATTCTGGCCCTTTTTTATTTCTTTATTTTTAGGTGTTGCACTTTTAATTGTGTTTTTATACCCTTGCAGAGGGTATTATAATTTCAGTCAGAAGTTTGCAACGCAGTGAAGGAGACATTTCCGACCCTATAAAGTATATATATTCTTGATCAGCATCACCAGGAGAGTCGATTTAGCCATGTCCGTCTGTCCGTCCGTCTGTCCGTCCGTCCGTTTCTACGCAAACTAGTCCCTCAGTTTGAAAGCTATCTGCTTGAAACTTTCCCAAAAGTTGTCTTTCTATTGCAGGCAGTATATAAGTCGGAACGAGCCAGATCGGGCCACTATATCATATAGCTGCCATATAACTGAACGATCGGAAATGCCATAACTTTGATGTTTTTAAAGTAAGGAAGTTGGGATTTTCTATGGGTTTTATTTTTGGTCGATCAGTCTGACCTACCAAATTTCAAAAGGATCGGCTGACTATATCCTATAGCCGCCATATAACTGATTGATCGGAAATGCCATAACTTTGGTGTTTGTAAAGTTAGGAAGTTGGGATTATCTATGGGTTTTATTTTTGGCCAATCAATCCGACCTGCCAAATTTCATATGGATCGGCCGACTATATCCTATAGCTGCCATATAACTGAAGGATTGGAAATGACATAACTTTGGTGTTTTTAAAGTTAGGAAGTTGGGATTTTTTATGAGTATTAAGAATGCATCATATGAATAACCGATCCGATTTTGGAGAATATAATTTACAGAATATTCTGTCCGTCTGTTTCAATACCGTTTGCGAGCTCAGTTTAAAAGCTAGCGATCTGAAACTTTCGCAGTCGTCCTAAAACAAGTGTAACTTGCAAGAATGAAAGATATTTCGCGATATTTAAAAGCTATTGACATAAATCTTTCCAAATCTTATTTTTTTATGCGTACCTTGATCAGGGTAAAAGCGCGTGACGATCGGACGTCTATATCCTATAGCTCCCATAGGAACAAAAGGGTAAAATCGGTCCAAATTTGATGATTACCAGAATATTTCGGGCAGTGTGTAAGCTACTAACATAAATTTTTCCATAGTATAGTTAGCGATACGGATAGTCTCAGCTTAATTTTGTTTTTTTCATGTGATCGGGCAACATTTAAACAATATGTGTGATTTTTTTCTTTCAAAAATATTAAAAATTGACTGAGGTACAGGCAATCTCCGGCGGCGCATCGAAGAAAACGCGTTTTGCGGTGTACACGATAACTGGTCACAGAATCATCTGATTTGAAAAAATCAAATTGCATTAGTTAAAGGACAAGATTCCTCAGGAAACGCTGTCGATTTTTTAAGGCACTTGAAAGTCAAAAACCCCGATTTTCGTCCAAAAAGTCGAGTAATTTGTTGCTCTAAAAATAATACATTAAAAAAAAAAAACTCGACAGCGTTACCTGAGGAATCTGGTAGAGAAATACTGTACAAAATCTCAAAACCGTTCAATAGATTTTGCAGGATCGTGTACACCGACTTTTAAGGGGGTCTTCTAGTCTAGAAATTTCAGAAAATCGAAAAAAAATTTTTATCCTAATTCGATAGTTTTTATATTCACAAATATCTCCCTAAAAGGATTTTTGAAAACTCAAATTATTTTCAATGCTATAGCCGTTTTAGAGACTTGGCAACTAGACCGGTTGAGGGAACAACTGGACTTTAAACGCGTTTTTCTCGAAACTACTTTTTTTGATACGGTCGCCACTATAACTCAAGTTCTAATCAGTCGATTTACTTGAAATTTGGCATGTATATTCTTTAAATATATCGCTATCGCCGGAACCAACAAAAAATACAAATTTTAAATTTATAATATTTTGAAAAATTCGACAAAGTGGAAAAATTAGTGAAAAAAATCGACTTTTTTCTTTGAGTTGCCGCCATTTCATGAAAAAAAATATTTTTTTTTTTTTTGGTGCTTCATGCCATAGCGACATTCGTACTCATTAAGAATCTATCATTGTTTTATTTTTCAGATAACTACAAGCATAGATATCATGGCGACGCGGACACGGCCTCTTTTTTCCCTCTTTTTCAAGAATGAATAACTTAATGAAAACTAATTTTTTTTTTTTAATTTATTTTATGTACTTCTTTAAGTTTAATAAACAAATTATAACAAAACGTATAGTAAAAATATCTATTGCTTTTTTTTTATTAATTGTTAAAAAAAGGTCGAAATTCGAGCCTCTAGACTAGAAGACCCCCTTAAATGGCCACTTTTCAGGAGAGCGTTTTAAAGTTTGGGACACCCAAAATTCAATATAAAACGCGCTTACTTACCTACGTTCAACTGCCCATAAGTTGGGAAGTTTTACACGGATCGATCTAAAATTTTTACACAATATTGAGGGTTCGCGGTGTTGGGATTCTTACTGATGTTTAGCCTAAAGTTTGGTTCGCCTTTGGCGGCTAGCTAGGGGGAATTTGTTTACGTCTGTCTCAAGCTTGGCTCGCCGTTTTCGAGGAAGCGGAATGTTTATATGATAAGAACCCGTGAGAACTCAGTAGCAAGCTCTGCCAAAATAAATTATTTAGAGTATTAATACGAATCTTTAATTAAAGTTATAGTTAATTTGCCTATGTGGATAATTTGACTTTGGTACTTAAGTAATTTGTATACTGCTTTTAAATAATTAAAAATTGTATAAGCTTTTAATTTAAGTGTAGAGGCCGAAAATTATTAACATATATTGGTTATAGGAGTTTGTTTGGAAGTTATTATTTTTGTTTTGATACTGCCAACCTTTGGGAAATGATTGGTTATTAGGATTATAATTTGGAATTGGAATTGGATGCTGGCGTCCACTTATATTGGCTCACTCCTGTTTTGATAAGTATTGTTTGTTTGTGTCCAAACATTATTAGTTGGGTTTGAATCGAACCGAGCGTTGTTATAATGATAGTTATTATGGTTTTGATAACTATTAGTATTTTTATAGTTATTAGGGTTTTTATAGCTTTTAGTAAGTTGATAGCTATTATTATTTTTATAACTATTATTTTGATAGCCATGTTTGTTGGTGTTTTGGTAGTTATTATTTTGCCATTGATAATTTGTATGATTATCATTGGTACTATTTAGGCGCAATTGATTGCCCTGATTATTGTTGTCAAATTTATAGTATGAATCATATGAAGTTCGTGGATTTTCGTTAAAGCGGCGTTGAGGAGTGCTAAAACGATAAGCGAACTGTGCCCTCATCTGGTTGATTTCCATTTCTAGCTTTCTGGCTAATGCGTTTAGCAAGTTTGGAGGGTTAAGGGAAAATAACATGCCGGAAATTGAGCCGTTTAGCCAGTTATAAACACTCTCTAGGCATTTTGCCTATGTCTGAGGTTTGTTTCTGTGGTTATGGGATTTTCTTTCCTGTAAGTCATTATGGTTTTATTTATTAGTAAGGTTAATTTTTTATTAACCAAATTATAAAAGTCCATAACTGAGAATTTATTTTGCGTAAGGACGCTTATGTCGCTAAAGACGAAGTCGAGCCTGGCTAAAATTGCGTCAAGGTTTAACACCGTTCCGTGATTTGTCAAGGCATCATTCGTATTTCCTATTATTTTATTTATTAAAATGGTTAAAGCGAATGGTTTTGCGAACGTATAATCCCATTGTGGTTTCAGCGGCTTCCCACCAGCCTACATAATTTTCTAAGCTTCCGGAAAACTAGGGAACGGATTTTAATACCTCCAAAGTTTCGTCTCATGTTATGTTATCGTCAATCTGTTCGACTTGATATTCGGTTACTAAATTAGCTCTTAAGTCTAACAGGGTACGTAAATTTTTTATTTCGTCTTGCAAAGGGGTTATATTGCTAGCAATCAATCGGACAATTAAGTCTGTGGTTAATGTTCGGTCGTTTGATTGTTAGCGCTTCGGCTAGTCGACGGACCATTTGTATTAGTCATTTAAAAATTTTGTAGTGCGTTTATTAATTCTTCCAGGATTAATCTATCACTTTTAGCGAAATCTTTCTGTGTTTATTTATGAAGATTAGTTTCATATATTGATTATTATTTAAATTTGTAGATAATAATTTCTTTCTCATTTAAATATTTTTATAATGCTAATTCTACTCTCACGATTTGTTGTCGTGGTTCACTTCAATGATGGTTTTTAGATCCTGGGTCTTCATAGTCTTCTCTCAGTAATTTTGTTTCGTTCATTTTCTTGGTACTTCTTGGTTTGATAAAATTGTTTGTGTGAGTCCCTTTCTTTAGTTTTTTGTGTTTTCTTGTAGCTTTTTGGATATTTTTTATTTTTTTTCTTTTATTTATTTTTTTATTTATTGTATTTTGTTTTATTGTATTAAAATTTTTTTTTTTGTGATGATTAATATTTCCTTTTAGGAATATTAAAAATGTTGATGTAGTCTTGCACCTTTTTTATACTTGGCGTTTTGTAAATTTACTTTTTTTTATGATTAATATTTCTTTTTAGGAATATTTAATATATTTTTTTTAAGTTTTGCACTTTTTTTTATATTTTGCGTTTTGTTAATTTTTTTTTGAATGAAATATTTATGGTTTTGTGTAGTTTTGCACTTTTTGTATATTATGCGATTGTTTATTTTCCTGGATAATTTATATTTCCCTTAAGGAATATTTAATATTTTGTTGTAATTTTTCACTTTTATTATTTGGCGTATTCTGGCCCTTTTTTATTTCTTTATTTTTAGGTGTTGCACTTTTAATTGTGTTTTTATACCCTTGCAGAGGGTATTATAATTTCAGTCAGAAGTTTGCAACGCAGTGAAGGAGACATTTCCGACCCTATAAAGTATATATATTCTTGATCAGCATCACCAGGAGAGTCGATTTAGCCATGTCCGTCTGTCCGTCCGTCTGTCCGTCCGTCCGTTTCTACGCAAACTAGTCCCTCAGTTTGAAAGCTATCTGCTTGAAACTTTCCCAAAAGTTGTCTTTCTATTGCAGGCAGTATATAAGTCGGAACGAGCCAGATCGGGCCACTATATCATATAGCTGCCATATAACTGAACGATCGGAAATGCCATAACTTTGATGTTTTTAAAGTAAGGAAGTTGGGATTTTCTATGGGTTTTATTTTTGGTCGATCAGTCTGACCTACCAAATTTCAAAAGGATCGGCTGACTATATCCTATAGCCGCCATATAACTGATTGATCGGAAATGCCATAACTTTGGTGTTTGTAAAGTTAGGAAGTTGGGATTATCTATGGGTTTTATTTTTGGCCAATCAATCCGACCTGCCAAATTTCATATGGATCGGCCGACTATATCCTATAGCTGCCATATAACTGAAGGATTGGAAATGACATAACTTTGGTGTTTTTAAAGTTAGGAAGTTGGGATTTTTTATGAGTATTAAGAATGCATCATATGAATAACCGATCCGATTTTGGAGAATATAATTTACAGAATATTCTGTCCGTCTGTTTCAATACCGTTTGCGAGCTCAGTTTAAAAGCTAGCGATCTGAAACTTTCGCAGTCGTCCTAAAACAAGTGTAACTTGCAAGAATGAAAGATATTTCGCGATATTTAAAAGCTATTGACATAAATCTTTCCAAATCTTATTTTTTTATGCGTACCTTGATCAGGGTAAAAGCGCGTGACGATCGGACGTCTATATCCTATAGCTCCCATAGGAACAAAAGGGTAAAATCGGTCCAAATTTGATGATTACCAGAATATTTCGGGCAGTGTGTAAGCTACTAACATAAATTTTTCCATAGTATAGTTAGCGATACGGATAGTCTCAGCTTAATTTTGTTTTTTTCATGTGATCGGGCAACATTTAAACAATATGTATGATTTTTTTCTTTCAAAAATATTAAAAATTGACTGAGGTACAGGCAATCTCCGGCGGCGCATCGAAGAAAACGCGTTTTGCGGTGTACACGATAACTGGTCACAGAATCATCTGATTTGAAAAAATCAAATTGCATTAGTTAAAGGACAAGATTCCTCAGGAAACGCTGTCGATTTTTTAAGGCACTTGAAAGTCAAAAACCCCGATTTTCGTCCAAAAAGTCGAGTAATTTGTTGCTCTAAAAATAATACATTAAAAAAAAAAAACTCGACAGCGTTACCTGAGGAATCTGGTAGAGAAATACTGTACAAAATCTCAAAACCGTTCAATAGATTTTGCAGGATCGTGTACACCGACTTTTAAGGGGGTCTTCTAGTCTAGAAATTTCAGAAAATCGAAAAAAATTTTTTATCCTAATTCGATAGTTTTTATATTCACAAATATCTCCCTAAAAGGATTTTTGAAAACTCAAATTATTTTCAATGCTATAGCCGTTTTAGAGACTTGGCAACTAGACCGGTTGAGGGAACAACTGGACTTTAAACGCGTTTTTCTCGAAACTACTTTTTTTGATACGGTCGCCACTATAACTCAAGTTCTAATCAGTCGATTTACTTGAAATTTGGCATGTATATTCTTTAAATATATCGCTATCGCCGGAACCAACAAAAAATACAAATTTTAAATTTATAATATTTTGAAAAATTCGACAAAGTGGAAAAATTAGTGAAAAAAATCGACTTTTTTCTTTGAGTTGCCGCCATTTCATGAAAAAAAATATTTTTTTTTTTTTTGGTGCTTCATGCCATAGCGACATTCGTACTCATTAAGAATCTATCATTGTTTTATTTTTCAGATAACTACAAGCATAGATATCATGGCGACGCGGACACGGCCTCTTTTTTCCCTCTTTTTCAAGAATGAATAACTTAATGAAAACTAATTTTTTTTTTTTAATTTATTTTATGTACTTCTTTAAGTTTAATAAACAAATTATAACAAAACGTATAGTAAAAATATCTATTGCTTTTTTTTATTAATTGTTAAAAAAAGGTCGAAAATCGAGCCTCTAGACTAGAAGACCCCCTTAAATGGCCACTTTTCAGGAGAGCGTTTTAAAGTTTGGGACACCCAAAATTCAATATAAAACGCGCTTACTTACCTACGTTCAACTGCCCATAAGTTGGGAAGTTTTACACGGATCGATCTAAAATTTTTACACAATATTGAGGGTTCGCGGTGTTGGGATTCTTACTGATGTTTAGCCTAAAGTTTGGTTCGCCTTTGGCGGCTAGCTAATGGGAATTTGTTTACGTCTGTCTCAAGCTTGGCTCGCCGTTTTCGAGGAAGCGGAATGTTTATATGATAAGAACCCGTGAGAACTCAGTAGCAAGCTCTGCCAAAATAAATTATTTAGAGTATTAATACGAATCTTTAATTAAAGTTATAGTTAATTTGCCTATGTGGATAATTTGACTTTGGTACTTAAGTAATTTGTATACTGCTTTTAAATAATTAAAAATTGTATAAGCTTTTAATATAAGTGTAGAGGCCGAAAATTATTAACATATATTTTTTATTACCAAAATTATTTAATATAAATCAAATAATTTTTATTAAATTAAAGTCTTCAAATATAGAATTTTATATTCGGTCATTATAAAATGACTTTGCTCAAATCAACAAAATTTCATATCTAGTTTAAATACTCAAATATTTTTAAGAGGGTCATTCTCTTCCTCTCTCACCCTCTCTTCAAGACAGTTTCGTTTTATAAATCACAGAGGATAACGAAATTCCGTTACCCTATCCATGCTACAATAACACATGATACAATAACTTGCTCACTTGTTCACTTGCTCACTTGCTCACTTGTTCACGTGTTCACTTGCTCACTTGCTCACTTGCAAGATTACAATTGAGCCCTGCATTTCAGAGTATTGAGTATTGAAACAAAATAAACGGAAGAATGAACAGGTTTGCGCAATCTGAGAAAACAGATGATTGACTGTATTACCGTATGCAAAATTCATCAAAAAAATAAATAAATACTTTTTGAACCAAAACCACCAGATGGCAACTGAACAAGTGAACAAAAAAGGGCAAGTAAGAGAGCAAAACTGAGCAACTGAACAAAAAGGAGCAAGTGAGCAAAACTGAACAAGTGAACAAATAAGAGCAAGTAAGAGAGCAAAACTGAGCAAGTGAACAAAAAAGAACAAGTTCGAAGGAACATGTTCACTCACTCAGTTCAGTGAGCAACTCTTTTTTGTTCACTCACTCATGAGCATTTCATACAACGAAAATGGACACAAAAGTTTCAACGCGGC
This sequence comes from Drosophila prolongata, assembly GCA_036346975.1. Lineage (NCBI taxonomy): Eukaryota > Metazoa > Arthropoda > Insecta > Diptera > Drosophilidae > Drosophila > Drosophila prolongata. Next base: position 19,268,681 of record JAYMZC010000387.1, on the reverse strand, counting down.
AGGCCCCAGGCAGTGTTGCCAGTTTAGCTTATTATAAGCTAGTTCTAGCATTTTTTAAATTGGAAAGGCTTGTAAAATTCGTATAGCTTTAAGAATAGCATATTTTAAAATTCATCTAGCATATTCAATCTTTAAATGTATTTGAGACATTAAGGATTTGTTTTGTTAAGCCTAGTACTCAGATCGACGAAAACTGTCCGTCAGTCATGAGAGAGAGAGAGCGAGAGGTAAACAGCTGGCGTACACTTTTCGTCAACGTTTTTTTCACCTCGGTCCTCAGATCGACGAAAAAAGTACCAGAAAATTGCATAGCGTTGCCAGTCTGCGGAAATGAACTTTGGGTGAACCCTAGCGAAAAGACTAAAAAATTTAATCTTTTGGCGAGCGCTTCTCACTAAAGCCTAGTATCCAGATCGACAAACGATTACGCTAGCGTAAAAACTTTAATCTTTCCAGTGTGACCAAAAGTTGGAGAGTTCATCACATTTAAGCGTACTACGGTCGTACTGTCAATCAGCTGGATTTGTTGACAAGCAGTTAAAATTCAAATATCGTATTTGCGGAAAAGAGCCTTTAAAAGATATTATCAAATACTGTGTACTGCTGTACAAAGAAATTAAAAAAACAATTCAATTTAAATTTAACAGTTGTTTTTTTTAATTTACTGATAATTATTTGCTAATTTAAAGTTCATAGCTGCACTTTTATTGTGTTTTTTCGTACATTCTGGACCTAAAAAACATTTTGCTCTGACAACAGGCACCCCAGATAGTATTAATGTTATTTTGTCCTCACATGTAAACACCTGCAATCGACTTTTATGAGTTTTTTGAGTTTTTCCCTCCATTTCTTATAATGTTCAGTGAGAAGCGCACGCCAAAAGATTAAATTTTTTAATCTTTTCGCTAGGGTTCACCCAACCGCAGACTGGCAACGCTATAGAATTTTCTGGTATTTTTTTCGTCGATCAGGGGACCGACGTGAAAAAAAGGCCCGACGAAAAGTGAACGCCAGCTGTTTGCCTCTCGCTCTCTCTCATGACTGGCGTACGGTTTTCGTCGATCTGGATACTAGGCCTAAGAAATTAATTGTGTGTCAAAAGAACTTCTATGATTGTACAGCCTAGTATCCTGATCGACGAAAACCGAACGCCAGTCATGAGAGAGAGCGAGAGGCAAACAGCTGGCGTTCACTTTTCGTCGGGCCTTTTTTTCATGTCGGTCTCCTGATCGACGAAAAAAATACCAGAAAATTCCATAGCGTTGCCAGTCTGCGGAAACGTGAACCCTAGCGAAAAGATTAAAAAATTTAATCTTTTGGCGTGCGCTTCTCACTGAACATTATAAGAAATGGAGGGAAAAATACTATCTGGGGTGCCTTTTGTCAGAGCAAAATGTTTTTTAGGTCCAGAATGTACGAAAAAACACTATAAAAGTGCAGCTATGAACTTTAAATTAGCAAATAATTATCAGTAAATTAAAAAAAACAACTGTTAAATTTAAATTGTATTGTTTTTTAATTTCTTTGTACAGCGGCAGACTTGTTTTGCCAAGGTAGTTGATAATATCTTTTAAAGGCTCCTTCCCGCAAATACGATATTTGAATTTTAACTGCTTGTCAACAAATCCAGCTGATTGACAGTACGACCGTAGCACGCTTAAATCTGATAACCTCTCAAACTTTTGGTCACACTGGAAAGATTAAAGTTTTTACGCTAGCGTAATCGTTTGTCGATCTGGATACTAGGCTTACAGGATGATTATTTAAATTGCATTTATGTATACATACATATATGGCAATGAAGCGTGATGTGAAACTTTTGTATATACCTTAAAAATGAATATCTGCGTATTTAATTCATAGTTTCGTTTTACATATTTTAATTAAAGCTAAAAACATAACTTTTAATACAAAACATATAAAACTGCTTGATTAAATTTAAAAATATTTCAATAAAGTTTTATAGATTTGAATATACTATGATTGTTAAACAAAAACAAAGCGAACTACATATGTATATTTAAATTGAATATATTTAAAGGATATTTAATTAAATATATTTCGCTTTATTTTTTAATCCATGGCTAACAATAAAATGGAAATAATAAATTTAATTTTTATTCAAATATATTAAACTTTGATCTAAAGCCTAGTATCCAGATCGACAAACGATTACGCTAGCGTAAAAACTTTAATCTTTCCAGTGTGACCAAAAGTTTGAGAGTTTATCAGATTTAAGCGTGCTACGGTCAGCTGGGTTTGTTGACAAGCAGTTAAAATTCAAATATCGTATTTGCGGGAAAGAGCCTTTAAAAGATATTATCAACTACCTTGGCAAAACAAGTCTGCCGCTGTACAAAGAAATTAAAAAACAATACAATTTAAATTTATCAGTTGTTTTTTTTTAATTTACTGATAATTGTTTGCTAATTTAAAGTTCATAGCTGCACTTTTATTGTGTTTTTTCGTACATTCTGGACCTAAAAAACATTTTGCTCTGACAACAGGCACCCCAGATAGTATTAATGTTATTTTGTCCTCACATGTAAACACCTGCAATCGACTTTTGTGAGTTTTTTGAGTTTTTCCCTCCATTTCTTATAATGTTCAGTGAGAAGCGCACGCCAAAAGATTAAATTTTTTAATCTTTTCGCTAGGGTTCACGTTTCCGCAGACTGGCAACGCTATGGAATTTTCTGGTATTTTTTTCGTCGATCAGGAGACCGACGTGAAAAAAAGGCCCGACGAAAAGTGAACGCCAGCTGTTTGCCTCTCGCTCTCTCTCATGACTGGCGTTCGGTTTTCGTCGATCAGGATACTAGGCTTAATGACTTAAAATGTTTTAAGTACTTATAAATAACATCATATCTAATATTATCAATCTGCATTTAAATCTATTCTTATTTAAGCCTAGTATCCAGATCGACAAACGATTACGCTAGCGTAAAAACTTTAATCTTTCCAGTGTGACCAAAAGTTTGAGAAGTTATCAGATTTAAGCGTGCTACAGTCGTACTGTCAATCAGCTGGATTTGTTGACAAGCAGTTAAAATTCAAATATCGTATTTGCGGGAAAGAGCCTTTAAAAGATATTATCAACTACCTTGGCAAAACAAGTCTGCCGCTGTACAAAGAAATTAAGAAACAATACAATTTAAATTTAACAGTTGTTTTTTTTAATTTACTGATAATTATTTGCTAATTTAAAGTTCATAGCTGCACTTTTATTGTGTTTTTTCGTACATTCTGGACCTAAAAAACATTTTGCTCTGACAAGAGGCACCCCAGATAGTATTAATGTTATTTTGTCCTCACATGTAAACACCTGCAATCGACTTTTGTGAGTTTTTTGAGTTTTTCCCTCCATTTCTTATAATGTTCAGTGAGAGGCGCACGCCAAAAGATTACATTTTTTAATCTTTTCGCTAGGGTTCACGTTTCCGCAGTCTGGCAACGCTATGGAATTTTCTGGTATTTTTTTCGTCGATCAGGAAACCGACGTGAAAAAAAGGCCCGACGAAAAGTGAACGCCAGCTGTTTGCCTCTCGCTCTCTCTCATGACTGGCGTACGGTTTTCGTCGATCAGGATACTAGGCTTTAGTCAAGCAGTTTTATTTGTTTTGTGTTAAAAGGTATGTTTTTATAATTAATTTAAATATATAAAAGGAAACATTTAATTTGATATGCAGATATTAATTTATTTTTATTTATCCATCGTTTTTTTTTGTATACCTAATAAATATTTAAAGCTAATATTATTATTTTATAAAAAGTTAAACTATTTATAACAACACGAATTGAATGCTTAATTATAAAACTAAGCTACAGGATATCCCATTTATATTTAATATTACGTACATACATATTTATAACTTTTTTCCAAGTTGTCGAAAGCGTTTTGTTATATATTTTAGAATGTTTTTTCGATGCCATTTTTTTTTAATTTTTCAGAAAAATATAATTTATTTTTTGGTGTCGCTTACAATTCATTTTAAATAAGTTTTTTGTTTACCCTTTGGGTTTCTCTTTTTTCTAAATAATTAAAATATTTAATAAACAAATATTTATATAAATTTAATTTATATTATGATAATAATTATACCCGTTACTCGTAGAGTAAAAGGGTATATTGTATTAGTGCAAAAGTATGTAACAGCTAGAAGGAAGCGTTTCCGACCCTATAAAGTATATATATTCTTGATCAGGATCACTAGCCGAGTCGATCTAGCCATGTCCGTCTGTCCGTCTGTCTGTCCGTCTGTCTGTCTGTCTGTCTGTCTGTCTGTCTGTCCGTATGAACGCTGAGATCTCGGAAACTATAAAAGCTAGAAGATTGGCATTTTGCATGTAGATTTTAGAAGTTCCTACGCAGCGCAAGTTTGTTTCAAAATGGTGCCACGCCCCCTTTAACGCCCACAATCGCTTATATACGATTTTAAAAATTTATATATTTCGGAAAAGTAAAAATGCAGTTTTATTGTGTTTATCAATACCTATCGAAATGTAGAAGAAATTTTTCAAATCGGACCATTCGTTAAAAAGTTATGCGTGATCAAAGTTTCTATCTCCATCTCCCTCGCACTCCCTTTACTTGAGTAACGGGTATCTGATAGTCGGGGCACCCGACTATAGCGTTCTCTCTTGTTTTATATAATGTTATTATAATACTTCTAAAATCTACATCCAAAATGCCAATCTTCTAGCTTTTATAGTTTCCGAGATCTCAGCGTTCATACGGACAGACAGACAGACGGACAGACAGACGGACAGACAGACGGACAGACAGACGGACAGACAGACGGACAGACAGACGGACATGGCTAGATCGACTCGGCTAGTGATCCTAATCAAGAATATATATACTTTATAGGGTCGGAAACGCTTCCTTCTAGCTATTACATACTTTTGCACGAATACAATATACCCTTTTACTCTACGAGTAACGGGTATAAAAATACGTCGCATGCTGAATACCCTAATGACAATTATTCCAATGTGAAGTCATGTATAAAATAAATTATGTTTTTTTTATACTTAGATATATTTGGTCATTACTAAAAAATAAAAATAGTTCACACGTCGCATGCTGAATACCCTAATGACAATTATTCCAATGTGAAGTCATGTATGAAATAAATTATGTTTTTTTTTTATACTTAGATATATTTGGTCATTACTAAAAAATAAAAATCGTTCACACGTCGCATGCTGAATACCCTAATGACAATTATTCCAATGTGAAGTCATGTATGAAATAAATTATGTTTTTTTTATACTTAGATATATTTGGTCATTACTAAAAAATAAAAATCGTTCACACGTCGCATACTGAATACCCTAATGACAATTATTCCAATGTGAAGTCATGTATGAAATAAATTATGTTTTTTTTTATACTTAGATATATTTGGTCATTACTAAAAAATATTATACATTCGAATAATTAATAAATAAAGTAAATATAAAGGCAATACAAAATAAGTATTTTTAATAATGTTATAATTTTAAAATAAAGAGTATATTTCGACAGCGCGCTGCAGCGAATTTCTTCGCTTGTGAATACATGTGCACACATACATTCGTCGGCTGTCGCAGTATGCGCGCAAAAGAGCGGCTGGCTTTAGAGCGCTCTCTCGCTGGCTTTTGGGCAGAGAGCGAAAAGCCAGTTGAAAAGCCAGCACAAAAAATTCGTGTGCAAAAATGTCGTATGGCGTTACGCATCTTGGAGTTTATATTGGTCTTTGGCCGAACACTCTGCTTATTGCCAGTGGACGACTTGTCGTGATTGTGCACAACAATCTCCTCTGAATTGATATTTTATCTTTCGGAAACTGTCGCATTGGAAATTTAAAGACCTAATCAATAATATAGGCCCCAATGATTTTTGCCACCCACATAAAAACATAATAAAGTTTCATGTTTTCTCTCATTTGGGTGTAGCTTGTTTTACCCTTTTTTTTTCGCGCGGAGTGCCACGGCCCACTTACCCTTGCAGAGGGTATTATAAATTTGGTCAGAAGTTTGCAACGCAGTGAAGGAGACGTTTCCGTATATATATTCTTGATCTATGTTGGTTTTGTATCGACCTTGTAAACAATAATTGTAGTGTTATTGAATTACTCGAGGTCATACGTTGGTTATATTTTAATTTCTTCTATAACACAACGATGTATTCCACTTAACTTTTATCACACTTACACTCCCTGAGGAGTGAACCCGACTATGATAGGACTAGCTAGTTTCGTCTGGACGTCACCTCAGACTCATCAGCTATCTACGGGGATGGAAGCAGAGCGTCAGAAACTCCCCAATGTTACGATCAGAGAAGCTTTTTTGGCAATTGTGAGTTGCCAAAGTTCATTGGTTTTAACATAGGTGAAGTTCTGTCGTTAAAGCTTCTATCAGTGTGTGAAAGTTTTCAGTGTTTTGTCTGTTGAAAAACCCTCGGTTTTTTCGATATGCAGACTGGTAAATACAACAAATAGTTGAAGATTGTTTTTAATTGCTGAATTTAGGGCGAGTGGATCCCTTTTGTTTATGTTGGTTTTGTATCGACCTTGTAAACAATAATTGTAGTGTTATTGAATTACTCGAGGTCATACGTTGGTTATATTTTAATTTCTTCTATAACACAACGATGTATTCCACTTAACTTTCATCACACTTACACTCCCTGGGGAGTGAACCCGACTATGATAGGACTAGCTAGTTTCGTCTGCACGTCACCTCAGACTCATCAGCTATCTACGGGGATGGAAGCAGAGCGTCAGAAACTCCCCAATGTTACGATCAGACACTGAAAACTTTCACACACTGATAGAAGCTTTAACGACAGAACTCCACCTATGTTAAAACCAATGAACTTTGGCAACTCACAATTGCCAAAAAAGCTTCTCTGATCGTAACATTGGGGAGTTTCTGACGCTCTGCTTCCATCCCCGTAGATAGCTGATGAGTCTGAGGTGACGTGCAGACGAAACTAGCTAGTCCTATCATAGTCGGGTTCACTCCCCAGGGAGTGTAAGTGTGATGAAAGTTAAGTGGAATACATCGTTGTGTTACAGAAGAAATTAAAATATAACCAACGTATGACCTCGAGTAATTCAATAACACTACAATTATTGTTTACAAGGTCGATACAAAACCAACATAAACAAAAGGGATCCACTCGCCCTAAATTCAGCAATTAAAAACAATCTTCAACTATTTGTTGTATTTACCAGTCTGCATATCGAAAAAACCGAGGGTTTTTCAACAGACAAAACACTGAAAACTTTCACACACTGATAGAAGCTTTAACGACAGAACTCCACCTATGTTAAAACCAATGAACTTTGGCAACTCACAATTGCCAAAAAAGCTTCTCTGATCGTAACATTGGGGAGTTTCTGACGCTCTGCTTCTATCCCCGTAGATAGCTGATGAGTCTGAGGTGACGTGCAGACGAAACTAGCTAGTCCTATCATAGTCGGGTTCACTCCCCAGGGAGTGTAAGTGTGATGAAAGTTATGTGGAATACATCGTTGTGTTATAGAAGAAATTAAAATATAACCAACGTATGACCTCGAGTAATTCAATAACACTACAATTATATTCTTGATCAGGATCAATAAAGGAGTCGATACAGCCATGTCCGCAGATCAATTTTGAAAAGCGTCTATAGCTCCCATAGGAACAATAGGGTGAAATCGGTTAAAATTTGATATTTTTCAGGATATTTCTATCTTCGGCTTGCCGAAGTTTTTTGCTCAAAAGTGTGCAACGCAGTGAAGGAGACATCTCCGACCCTATAAAGTATATAAGTGACGTATACGCAAATCCGACATAAACATTTAACAATTGTCAATAACATAAGTCCAGAGCCTACTATTACAGTTATTCAAATCAATCCAACATAAACATTTAACCCCTCAGACATAAATCTTTCCCACGCCTTCGATCGGCGGCATCCGAATTATAAACACTTCACACGCCTTTATCGACGACGGCAGACATAAACAATATTCAGACCTTTAAACAAAGGGTCCACCCTGAGAACCCATTCGTCAGCATAAAAGCTTTGGCCAATCCAAATTAATTAAACAAAAGATGCATCCTAGAAACCATCCCATCAGGCCACAGTTTTGACCAATTAAAATGATCTAATCAAAGTCCACTTTCGCTGCTCGCGCGCTGTCACCGGTACAAGCCACAGTTATAAGAATAATGCATTTTGTAAAATCAGTTTAAGATTGGGGATCTAACTTGAAAGAACTTTACCAATAAAGACTCCGCTATATATTAAAATAAAAATCGTTTTTTTTTAATATATTCCGAACCGAAAAACATAATTGGCGCAGCCGGTAGGATACAAGTAATATCCTCGCGAGTGACTACCTAAAAAGGAATTAAAAAATTACTTCGCGAAAATAAAACATTATTTGTATCTGCAAAACGAACTTCCTTAAAAAAAATTTTAAATCAACATTAGTTAAATCACGAATGAGGAGTTCTAGTGTCTAAACCAGTGAAAATAATCTAAATTATTTCGCCTAAATACAACCACTCAACTTAAAACATTAAATATGGATCTGCCATCAACATCAGCAGCAGCAGCAGCCGTAGCAGCAGCATCAAAAGCTGCACAAACCCTTTCAGATGTATCAATGAACCATTTCCTTCTGCAACTGAAGCAGATAAATAAATTTAATGGAGACCCACTCTATTTGGCTCTCTTCATAAAAGAAGTCGATGAATTAGTCCACCATTATCCTACAGCATCAAAATCAAATTATACAAGCAGCCATCAGGAACCTCCTAGTTGGACAAGCCCGATCACTCTTGATGAGAAATGTACCACAGGACTGGAAGGAATTGAGAAGCCTACTTATCGGCGAGTTCAACAGCGCAAGGCCTCCACATCGAATGATAGCCGAATTACGTGAGACTAAATATAAAAATAATTTACGTAAATTTGTTCAAGAACTAGAAGAACAGACAAGTAGAATTTGTTGTAAAATTGAGAAAATTTGATATTTCAACTCCTCTTAAATTAAAACAAGCTGCCCAAGCTGTAGGAAAGTTTGAAGAAAAATCCATAAATAAACGTTCGTATATGTCCCAAAACTCTCAGGAAGACGATGAATTTCAAGATTTTAAAACATCAAAATCATTCTCAAATACAAAACCCAACTATCATTCAGATAATAACCAAGAGGGTAGATTCCAAAATAATAATTATCAAAACAAATATAACAACAATCAAGTACTCAGAGAACCAATATTCCCCAAAAACGGCCCCGAGTTTCAGAATCAGATCAACAACGCAAGTCTGAGCCAATGGTCACATTTGAAAATTTTCAGACAACAGCCTCGGACGAAACACAACAGCCATAAAAATCAAAATTGATAATAAACTATGCCTCTGTCTTATCGATACAGGATCAAGCATAAATTTAATTAACGAAAACTTCTTTGAATACCCAATTAAAAATAATTCTACTAAAATTGAAACTATAGGTGAATCTGTAACTTTGAATAAATATATCCAGTTTAGTATTCCAAAATTATTTTCATCTAAACAAACATTTTATATAAACAACTTTTCAAATCATTATGACATTCTTTTTGGAAGAAAAATTCTAAAAGAATCATCAGCAAAAATTGATTTTATGAAAAACACTATTGAATTAAATAAATATGAATTCCCAATGGTAAATATAACGGAAAAACCTAAACAAACTTTTTCAAATGTAGTAGATGATGATGAATATATTTATGCCTAACAAACAGATTTATCTGACAATAACATAAGAGACGATCACTTAAATAATGAAGAAAAAACTGAACTTCATTATTTAATGTCAAAATATTTTGATATTCAGTATCATGAAGGTGAAAATTTGACTTTCACAAACGAAATCAAACACGTTATTAAAACAAAACATGAAGAACCAATTTATAGGAGACCATATAGCTATCCTTATATTTACGCTACAGAAGTAGAAAAACAAATTGAAGAAATTATAAGACAAGGTATTATCAGAAAATCCAAATCTCCTTATTGCAGTCCAATTGTAATGGTACTCAAGAAAAGGGAATCATCGGGCATACCCAAATTTCGTATGGCTATCGATTATAGAGGATTGAACGAAATAACTATTAATGACAAATTCCCTATTCCGAACATGGACGAAATCTTAGACAAGTTAGGGAAATGAGAATATTTTACAACATTAGATCTTGATAAAGTTCCATCAAATTGAAATGGACCCAGACTCTATTCAAAAAACTGCATTTTCTACTAAGAAAGGTCACTATGAATATACTAGAATGCCCTTTGGTCTTAAAAACGCACCCGCTACATTTCAGCGTTGTATGAATAATGTATTACACGACATAATAGGTACCCATTGTCTAGTATATTTAGACCACATTGTTATATTTTCTACCTCTTTACAAGAGCACATTCAATCTCTTAAAAAGTATTCGAACGTCTTCGCAGATCAAATCTCAAACTACAATTAGATAAATGTGAATTTATGAAACGAGAAACGGAATTCTTAGGTCACATAATTTCAACCGAAGGAATCAAAGCAAATCCAAATAAAATTCAAGCTATTCAAGATTTTAAAATTCCAAACTCTCCAAAACAAATAAAATCATTTTTAGGCCTTTGTGGATTTTATCGAAAATTTATAAAAGACTTCGCAAAAATTGCAAAACCAATGACTCTTTGCTTAAAGAAAGGATCAAAAATAAATATAAGCGATCCTAATTACAATGAAGCGTTTCAAAAATTAAAAACTTTAATAAGTAACGATCCAATTCTCATTTATCCAGATGCAAGCAATTGTGCATTAGATGCAGTTCTATCCTTAGAAGGCAAACCCATTTGTTTTGCCAGTAGAACATTAAATGAACATGAGTTAAATTATGCAGCTATTGAAAAAGAATTATTAGCTATTATATGGGCGACTACGTATTTCCGCCCCTATCTCTTTGGAAGAAGTTTTAAAATATGCTCTGACCATAAACCGCTTGTTTGGTTACATAACATGAAGGAACCTAATATGAAATTACAACGTTGGAAAATAAAACTTAGAGAGTTTGATTATGAAATAAAGTACATTAAAGGAAAAGAGAATTACGTAGCAGATGCTTTGTCAAGGATTACAAAGAAAGAAACTAAAGATAACAAAATTGAAGAAGTATTTCAAAATGAAGACGATTTAGATACTACTGCAGCAACGGTGCATAGTGCACAAGAAGATAACGGTGATTGCATACAAATTACCGAACGACCAGTTAACGTTTACAATCACCAACTTATATTTGAAAAGGGAAATCAAGACACTAACGAACTTACTCACTACTTTAATAAAACTATTAATAAAATAATTTACAGTGACATGACTGAAATCTTGGCAAAAGACATAATTATAAAATTTATATGTAGACACAATTTTGTTATGCACATTAATAATGACGAAGACTTTGCTATTTTTCAGCGAGCCTATATGAAATTAATTAAACCAAATACGGGAACGAAATTAATGAAAACTTCAGTTATACTTCCCAACTTGCACACATATGCAGACTTTCACGAGAAAATATTAGAAATACATGAAAAGACAATACATCAAGGTATAAAAAAAACTTATGACGATTTTAAAACTATTTCCCAGACGCACAAAAACTCATTCAAAAAATTATTAATAAATGTGAAATTTGTAATTTATGCAAAGCAGAGCACAGGAAAGTTGCTCTTCCTTTTGAAAAAACTCCAGAAACCAAAAATATTCGCGATAAATATGTTATAGACTACTACTTTATTGACCAACGTACATTTTTAACATGTATCGACATTCATTCAAAATGCATTTCTATCATATCTATCATAGCATATCTAAACCAAAACGACAGATTGGATTGAAAGTAAAAAAGCTTTTCTAAAAATTTTTAGTATGATAGGTAAATGGATCAAGATCCAGGCCTAGTATCTAAATCATTACAAAATTGGTTACAAAAGGAAAATATCAATATAGAAATAACAACTAGCAAGCATGGTAGCCGACATAGAAAGGGTCCATAAAACAATGAATGAAAAGCTTAGAATTATCAATACACTTACAGACGCAGAAGATAAATTAATGAATATAGAAAAAGCGACATACGTTTATAATCATTAAATAACCCATGATGCCACAGGTTAAACTCCTGCGAATTATTTATTTATGGCATAAAACCGAACAAAAATAAACAAAAACGGAAAGAATACAAGATAGATAAAATTAATAAAAACCGCGAGGAACATGAAATAGATTTGGAATACACTAAAGTTGAAAAAGAAATGAAACGTAAAGCTAAATTAGTAAACCCATTCAAAAAGACAGGAGGATTAGAACAAAAATATGAAAAGCACTGGCAAGAAACTATTAGGGATCATAAAGTAATAAAACACAGAAGTAAATTCAAAAAAGCTAAAATGCATAATATCTCTCATCATTCCAGGGAGACTGACAGTACTAACTCTGATACTGAAATTGATCATGATACTGACATGGCCGAAAATACCATTGATAACAGCTCAACAAATTAACATAACACCCATTACTTCGAACAACGGTTATTTACTTCTGAACACAGGGACTATAAAAATACCTCTAAATTATGAACACCATATGATTAAAATAAATCAAACTAATATATTTGAAACATATCAAGATTTTATAAAATACGAAAACCAATTTAAACACGTACCGGACATTGCTTTAACATTGAAACAATTAAAACATGAAATCAAGGGAATTACTTCGGGATTAATCAACTTTGTAGGGATAGCTTACAAATATCTATTTGGAACATTAACTGAAGATGATAAAAAGGAGTTGGAAGATAAACTAGAAAACTTACAGGAAAAAATAATTGAAAACAAAGAATTTAATGACATAATTCAAATAATAAACGAGCAATCCAAAGATATAAACAGACTCGTAAGAGATGAAGAAGAGGAAGATGCTTTGCTCATTTTTAGATACTCCCTAAATATATTTCTAGAATACATTGAGGATTTACAAATGAGTTTACAATTAACAAGAGTATTAATATTTAATCCTAAAATATTAAAACATGAAGAGTTAGAGAACATAAACGAAGAAAAATTACTATCAATCAAAACTTCAGCTTGGTTAAGCAGTCAAACTAAAGACACTTTTATTCTAGCTCATATACCCACTTCACTTAAAGAAACACAAAAATATAGAATTATAAAATACCCAGATAATATAGGACGACAAATTGACATTAATGACAATTATGAATATTTTATAAACGACGAAAAAAAGGTATTTTACTTGGAAAATTCACCAAATTCATTAACAAATATATTAGACCGAAAATGTATAATCACGGATCAATGTATCTCTCAAATCCTTACTAATCAATTAGAAAAATGTCAACACACCTTTGTATCAGAAAATGAATCTGTAAAATACATTGAACCTAACATCATTATTACTTATAATCTAAGTGAAATACAAATTAAGCACGATTGCGAAATGTTCAACAAAACAATTCAGGGTAACAATCTAATACAATTAAGTCAATGCTCCTTAGAAATAAGAGATATAAAATTTACAACTTCAAAGAATATAAATGAATATAAAATTATATTATCCAGCACTAATGTTACTTTATATGAACCAATAATATTGTTAAAACTTAAAATTCTATTACCCATCAACAAAAACAAGAATCAATCTATAAGTGGATTGTTTTTACGATATTAATAATTATACTTTTAAGCATCACAACTTACATCATATTTATGTACCTATAGGCGCCTATCCAACAAAAAAGAAATTTTGTTTAAATTCAACAAGGATGTTGAATCTTCTAAAGTAGGGGCGAGTGACGTATACGCAAATACCCTAGCTACCAAACCCAACATACAACCTGTGTATCCAGAGATACCCATTATTCCAATTGTCAATAACATAAGGCCAGAGCCTACTATTGCAGTTATTCAAATCAATCCGACATAAACATTTAACAATTGTCAATAACATAAGTCCAGAGCAAATTATTACAGTTATTCAATCCAACATAAACATTTAACCCCTCAGACATAAATCTTTCCCACGCCTTCGATCGGCGGCATCAGAATTATAAACACTTCACACGCCTTTATCGACGACGGCAGACATAAACAATATTCAGACCTTTAAACAAAGGGTCCAGCCTGAGAACCCATTCGTCAGCATAAAAGCTTTGGCCAATCCAAATTAATTAAACAAAAGATGCAGCCTAGAAACCATCCCATCAGGCCACAGTTTTGACCAATCAAAATGATCTAATCAAAGTCCACTTTCGCTGCTCGCGGGCTGTCACCGGTAGAAGCAATAGTTATAAGAATAATGCATTTTGTAAAATCAGTTTAAGATTGGGGATCTAACTTGAAAAAACTTTACTTTAAAGACTCCGCTATATATTAAAATAAAAATCGATTTTTTTTAATATATTCCGAACCGAAAAACATAATTTATATATTCTTGATCAGGATCACCTCCTGAGTTGATATAAGCATGTCCGTCTGTCTGTTTCTACCCGAACTAGTCTCTCAGTTTTAAAGATATCGAATTTAAGCTTAGCACACACCCTTCTTTCCTTTGCACGCAGTATATAAGTCGGACCGGCGGGGATCGGCCGACTATATTCTATAGCTGCCATATAAATGATTGGTCGGAAATGCCATAACTTTGGTGTTTGTATAGTTAGGATGTTGGGAGATTCTATGGGTTTTATATTTGCCAATCAATCCGATCTACCAAATTTAATAAGGATCGGCCGACTATATACTATAGCCTCCATATAACTGATTGATCGGAAATGCCATAACTTTGGTGTTTGTTAAGTTAGGAAGTGGGGATTTTCTATGGGTTTTATTTTTGGCCAATCAATCCGACCTACCAAATTTCATAAGGTTCGGCCGTCTATATCCTATAGCTGCCATATAACTGAACGATTGGAAATCCCATAACTTTGGTGTTTTTAAAGCTAGGAAGTTGGGATTTTTATGAGTGTTAAGAATGCATCATATGAATAATTTTGGAGAATATAATTTACAGAATATTCTGCAAGGAATATTCAGAATACAGAATATTCTTCGGCTCCGCCCGAAGTTAGCTTTCCTTTCTTGTTCTAGCTTATTTTTTCAAAAATCTAGCTTTTACAGGCGTTCAAAACCTTGCAACACTGGGCGCAACCTTCTTCAAAATGCGCCTCTCTGCGACTGAACGAACAAACTCGTGCAATGAGTGCGCGAGCATCAAAATGAGAATATTAATGAGAGCGCAAAAAAGAGAGCGCACACGAAGCGCCCGGGGCCTGCTGCTAAAAGCCCTGTGTCCATTTTCGTTGTATGAAATGACCAGTCTATAACGAAGCTTGGCTCTGCTGTCATTCGTAAACTTATTCAGAAGAAAATAAGAATTACAAGGAACGATAATCCCCAGTTCTAAATCAATGTATTATATATCAAACTATAAAATCCATAAATATTTTAGCGTAATATGTATACGCTATAAATCCTTATTTCTTAAATAAAGCTTATCACTGCTGAAAATTCCACTGTTTCTATTTTGTCGCTATTTTTTTGGTTTTTATTTTTTCTCCACCATTTTGCAATTAAACTTTAATCTTTGCAGTGTGACTGCATTTTCGAGAGTTCATCAAAATTAAGCGTGCTACGGTCGTACTGTCAATCCGCTGGGTTTGTTGACAAGCAGTTAAAATTAAAAAATCGTATTTGCGGGAAAGAGCCTTTAAAACTCCTGCAATCGACTTTTACGGGTTTTTTGATTTTTTTCCCTCCATTTTTTTAATGTTCAAATTTATGTAAATTTATTATTGGGTTCACCCAAAGTTCATTTCAGCAGACTGGCAACGCTATTTCTGGTATTATTTTCGTCGATCTGAGTACCGAGGTGAAAAAAAGCCAGACAATCTTTTTGGACAAGTTATCTGAACAGAAATATATAAATATATTACAACATATTGGGATTACACCATCAGGAGAGATCTCAAAGACTGCTTCTTTTATTTGACAAAAGTTAATGAGTTTTCAGTTCGCACTAAATAGACGTTTAAAGATCAGAGAAATTAGTTAAAATTCACGAATTGAACATGGTCAATGATTCAAGCCGGGAACTTTTTTAATGTGTTTAAATTGTGTTAAAAAAAAAAAAAACAATTTGTTAATTTCAATTATATAACTTTACCGCAGTGTCATAATTTTGTATACATATGTACTCTTTACTCTGAAGCACTCAAATATAATGTAAATGTACAAATGGTTAGTGAAATTTTAACAAAAAACCATGGTGTACAAATGAATACGATTTTTTATTGTTTTTTTATAAAATTAAAATTTTTAATGTATCCTCGATCCTAGATCCTGTCCAGTACTTTGCCATCTAAAAAGATAAAAAATTAAATAAACAAGAAAAGAAGCTGTTGAGAATACCAAAAGTCACACTTGTACGCATACACATTGTGTGTTTATGGGAAGGGGATGAACAATGAAGATCTCAGGGAGAGGCAAAGCTCTCTCTTCTCTTTGTTCTCTTCCTCTCTGTCTAAGAACGATTTTGATTCCTTTTTCTGTTTTGCACATGCGTAGCTTACTTGCTTGCAGACAACAAGAGCGTGCGGTTGTGAAAAATAAAATTAACAAAAACTACAATAAAAGTGATTTTACTATTTGGCAAATCTGGCTGGTGTGTTCCTGGAATTATATAAATATTATTTATATAATTTCCATAGGTTATGGGCCCAGTCACAATTTGCAGCTAAGAGCTACATATAGTAGAATGCTTTGATTGTTAACGAATAATAAAAGTGGAATAAAAAAAAATTGAATCAATTAAAACTTAAATCAAATCTAAACAAATTATTTTTTATTAAAATATGTGCTTATAAGTGAACAATATATGTATGTACATATACATATATGTATAACGACGCACCAAATTGGCGCAAATTTTTCATTTACAGTGCGAGTGTAAGAGCAGACTAGCAACAACATAAAATCTAAATTCTGAAAATTCTGAGAAGCGCATAGCAATCGAAAAAAAAGAACAGTTATTCTCGGAAGATGGAAAAAGGAAAGAGAAATATAAAACCTTTTAACGGGGAAAAATATTCCATATGGAAATTTAGAGTCAGAGCTTTGTTAGAGGAAAACGACTTGATAAGTGTAATTGATGAGGAACACAGTAATAAGGAAAGTGAGGAAGTGAAGCGAGCAGAAAGAAATTTTCCGCAAATACGATATTTGAATTTTAACTGCTTGTCAACAAATCCAGCTGATTGACAGTACGACCGTAGCACGCTTAAATCTGATGAACTCTCCAACTTTTGGTCACACTGGAAAGATTAAAGTTTTTACGCTAGCGTAATCGTTTGTCGATCTGGATACTAGGCTTTATAATCGAATATTTGAGTGAGGAGATTTTTGATAATCTGGATACTATTTACGGGCGTAAAAGCCTGGCATCTTAACTTTCATTACGCAAACAATTATTGTCTCTAAAATTGAAGGGTGATACTCCGCTATTGAACCACTTCCATTTATTTGATGATTTGGTTACTGAGTTAGTTGCGGCAGGAGCCAAGATAAATGAAATGGACAAAGTGTCTCATTTGCTTCTAACACTTCCAACTAGATATTATGGAGTAATAACAGCGATAGAAACTCTCTCAGAGAGCAATTTAACAATAGCTTTTGTAAAGACACGGCGTCTCGATCATGAAATAAATCTAAAAGGAGTTAGCTAGGATACAAGTGCTAAAGTGCTGCAGGCTATAGGCAATCGAGAGCCTAGGGATAGCACATACAAAAACAAAATATCAAAATTTGTGAAGAAACAATTTCAGAATAAGTCAAAGCCTAAGCTGAAGTGTTTTCATTGTGGCAAATTAGGCCATATGAAGAAAGACTGTTTCTTCTTAAAAAGGCAGGCAGGTGGCAACCAGAATGTTCCTCTCCAGAATAATGTTAGAGAGAGACGGGCTCAGATGGCAAAAGTAACGCAGCCAGAACGCTCGTTTGCATTTATGATGAACGTAGCTGTTAGAAAGAGACAGACAGAGATGGCAGCAACGCAGCCGAATTGTGCTACTGCATTTATGATGAAATTAGCTAATTCCACCGAAAAGACAGATGGCGTTGATTTTATATTAGATTCAGGGGCATCAGATCACCTAGTAAACGACATAACCTTATTTTCCGAGTATGAGAATTTAAATCAAAGTGTGGCGATTGAGATTACAAAGCGTGGAGAATTTGTGTATGCTACTGCCAAAGGACTAGTTAGTCTTAACAGTTCGGGGAAAAACATTGCATTACAAAATGTGCTGTATTGCAAGGAAATCCCGCACAACTTACTATCCGTAAAGAAGATGCTAGATGCTGGAATGTCCGTCGAATTTAATCCGGATGGTATTAAAATAATCAAAAATGGTAACATTGCATTTGAAGGGATATGTAAGTATAATGTACCGATTGTGAAATTTTATTTAAAAAGTAAAGTATATACATCGAGAATTTCAAATGATGCAGAATATCGCTTGTGGCATGAAAGATTGGGCCATATTAGTGTAGGAAAATTCTTAGAAATTAAACGAAACAGCTTGTTTGAAGGTGTTGAACTTATAAAAAAAACGTACAAGAGAATAGAAATGAATTATGTGAGGGATGTATTAACGGAAAACAATCTAGACTAAAATTTGAAAAATCTAAAAACAAAGAAAATATTGACCGCCCATTGTTCGTAGTTCATTCTGATGTATGTGGTCCGATTACGCCCTCAACTATTGATAATAAAAACTACTATGTAGTATTTATTGATCAGTTTACACATTATTGTGTGACATATTTAATAACTTATAAATCAGACGTGTTTTTTGTATTCAAAGACTTTGTGGCGAAAAGTGAGGCTCATTTCAACTTAAAAATGGTAAATCTATATATTGATAATGGCAGGGAATATCTCTCTAATGAAATGCGTGAATTTTGTGTCGAAAAAGGTATCAGTTATCATTTAACGGTTCTGCATACCCCACAATTGAACAATCACCGAAAAAGCTCGCTCTATGATTAACTGTACTAAACTTAATAAATGTTTTTGGGGTGAAGCTGTTTTAACAGTAACCTATTTAGCTAATAGGTCCCCAAGTAGAGCTTTGTAAAATATAAGAAAAACACCATATGAGATGTGGCATAAAAGGAAGCCAATATTAAAATATTTGAAAATATTTTGATCAACGGTATATGCACTAAATAAAGTGCGAAAGCGAAAATTTGATGAGAAATCGATCAAGACTATAGTCGTTGGGCGGAATCGAGAAAATTTATGATAGCTGGAGATGTAGTGGTGGACGAAAAAAGCATAAAATCTATGACTTTAAATGAAAATGACTCTGTGGTAAAACATAATGATGTTAGCAGAAGTCATGATTCTCCAATTGAAGAGAATGAAGAGTCAGTTTTTCCATTAGAGGAAATGAATGAATCAATGGATTCAAAGTCTGGTGAAGACTTAAATAAAAATTCCACTTGTCTCGAGAATACCGATCCAGTAGTTGAAACAGTACTAGAAAATGAAAATCAAGAAGTCAGACGCAGTGAGAGGATTAAAGATAAGCCAAAATTATCATATAGATTTTTAGAAAAATGTCTTATGAATACCCAATTGTGTTTAAGTGATATTCCCAATATATATGAGGAAATTAAATTTCGCGATGACAGAACCTTGTGGGAGGAAGCCATTCAAGACGAACTAAATTCTCATTCTGTAAATAATACATGGTGCTTAGTGCAAAGGCCTATGGGTAAAAACATAGTAGATTGCAAGTGGGTTTTTAGTTTAAAGCAAGACGAAAATGGTAATTTATTAAAATATAAGGCAAGACTGGTAGCAAGGGGCTTCACCCAAGAATATATGATGGATTATGATGGGACTTTTGCACCAGTTGCATGAATTTCTAGTTTCAGATTTCTTTTAGCATTCTCGAATCAATATAATTTACTGATCCATCATATGGATGTAAAAACAGCATTTTTAAATGGAACTTTAAAGGATGAAATTATATGAAGGTTCCAAAAGGTTTAAACCAGTACGATGGAAATAAAGTATGTAAACTAAATAAAGCTATTTATGGCCTTAAGCAAGCTGCACGATGTTGGTTTGAGGTTTTCGAAAGTGCACTTAAGAATTTCAGAATCTAGAAGTAGACCGATGTATATATATTTTAAATAAGGGAGATATAAGTAAAAAAATATTTATACTATTATATGTTGACGATGAGGTAATTGCCACCAGTAATTCCGAAAGTATGTCTAAATTTAAAACTTATCTTTCAAATACGTTTCAAATGACTGACTTATGTGAAATACGACATTTTATTGGTATAAAAATTGATCGAAAAGATGATCAAATTTGTCTCAGTCAATCTGCATATATTAAAAATGTTTTAAAAAAATTCAATATGGAAGATTGTAATCCAGTTAGTACCCCTCTCCCAAGCAAACTAAATTATGAGGACTTGCAATCTAAAGAATCATGTGAAGCACCATGTAGGAATTTGATTGGCTGTTTAATGTACATAATGTTGTGTACACGTCCGGACTTGAGTACATCAATAAGTATCTTAAGCCGGTATACTAATAATAATAACAAAGAATTATGGCAATGTCTTAAACGAGTTTTAAGATACCTAAAAGGAACTGTTGTCTTGAAGTTATCATTCAAAAGGAATATTAAAGTGGATAATATTCTAATAGGGTATGTCTATTCTGATTGGGCTGGAAATGAGACTGATAGGAGAAGTACTACAGGATATATATTTAAAATGTTTGGAAATTGTTCAATTTCCTGAGTACTATGAAACAAAAATCAGTTGCTGCTTCATCTACCGAAGCTGAATATATGGCCTTATTTGAAGGTGTTAGAGAAGCTTTATGGCTAAAGTCATTAATAAATGAAATTAAATTAAATTTAAATGACCCAATAGATATTTTTGAAGACAACCAAGGTTGTATTAGTATAGCCAATAATCCTACTTGCCACAAGAGAACTAAGCACATAGATATTAAATATCATTTCACCAGGGAACAAATTGAAAACAAACTAATCTGCGTTAAGTATATTTCCACAGATTTCCAATTGGCTGATATATTAACGAAGCCACTACCAACAGCTAGATTCACTGTATTGCGAGATCAACTGGGGTTGACTGGATCTTCAGCCTGAAGCTTTATATCATTTTTTTTGTTATTTTATAATTCACTTTAAAACCAAGGCAAACTGGGTCTCTTGGCATATATATATAGTGACATATCCATAGCACCACAAACCTCTATGTACATGTCTACACACCCACGCATACATACACACCCACACATTACTTTAAGACACCCTCAGAGAAATCGAAACCTAATTGTCAACAAACCATGGAAAATTTCCATGTTATTAAAAACTCCAGACCAATAGACTAAACAATTTAAATGAGTCGCTGATCTGACTATCGGCCCTTTCCCACGACTCAGGATACTCAGATTTCGGGACCGAAGTCATAAACAAGATTAGAACAAAGAACGGTCCAAAGTACAATTATGAATGTCACTCAATAAACACTAAAGCCACTCATTAGAAAGCTCCAAAGCTCAGAACCGAGGTTTGATCGTAGAAGAAGTAGGAGTTAGAGAACGAGTTCAGTTTGAGTCTTAAAACAGTTAGGACGGTGTTCTTCCAAATAACCATTGTACTAGTTGATAAATAAAAAATTAAAATAAAGTTTTTTTTTATGTAAAACTTATAGTGCAAACATTTAATTGGCGCAGCCGGTAGGATTTCAAGTGAAAGTTAAAAACGTCGGTTTTAAACTGGTCTTAGGGATTGTACTATACAACTAGTATATCCTGACTAGTAAGAAAATAAATCGTCGAACACACAAGTGAAATCCGCCAAAGAACTTATGTGCGAATCGTCGTGCGTAGACCAGTGAAAAATCCAATTCGGTCAATACCACTAAAAATTAAATAATTTAAAGTGAAATATTGAGAGACACATAAAACATAAAAATCCAATTCGGTCAATACCACGAAAACATTAAATAATTTAAAAGTGAAATATTGAAACTTTAACAAAACCAAAAATGGCAACCCCAATCCAATTATCGGAACTTCATTTGAATCAATTAATTGGTCAAGTAAAAGAGTTGCCCTATTTTGATGGCAATCCCGCCGACCTAGGTGGTTACATCGGGCGTGTCGAATACCTGTTACAATTATACCCGACCCAAGATGCCCGACAAATACATATCATCTATGGAGCCATCGAAAGGACCATCGTAGACGGCGCCAAAGCCGTAATTTCAGAAGAAAAAACTATGAATTGGCCATCTACAAAAGCAGCCCTAATCCGAGCATTCAAGGACCACAGACCATACGAGGACCTTATAGCACTCATCTACAGGACAAATTATAGAGGAAGCATCAGTAAGTTTGTAGATGAACTAAGGAAGAAATCATCAACTATTATAAATAAGTTAGATTTAGAAATTGACCAAACAGAAAAAACCATTTATACAGCATCATTAAACAAAACCATTACGAAATGCATAGAAAAAAATCTTCCTGATAGGTTGTATAATGCTTTATCAAAAAGAGATATTTCCACAATTAACAATTTAAAAGAAACAGCAATGGTGTTAGGACACTGGGATGCGGATCCCTTTGAGAACTATAGATCGGCGCGTTACGATAACCGCAGGAATTCGGGAAATACCCACCAAAATTATTATCATTAAAAGAATAATTCAAATTATTACCCGAGACACAGTAATAACTTTAACAGTCATTCAAATTCAAATTCGTATTCAAATCCAAATCCAAATTTAAATAATTCAACAATTCCTCAGTCCTCAGCGAATCAAAATCGCTATTATCAAGAATTTAGAAATTCTCTAGCTCAAGGCAGATCTCAAAATCCATTAAATTACCAAGCGTCAACATCAAATAATTCCCCAAATGCTCCTGTAAAAAGACAAAGAGAAAGTGAGAGCACACAGAATAGGATGGACGTAAATTTTCAGCAAATAGCCTCGGAGCCAGAAAATTCTACCCATATATCAGAGTAATCATTAAAGGTAAACTTCTTAAAGCCATGGTTGACACGGGTTCATCTATTAATATAATGAAAGAAAATTTTGGGAACTTTGAAGTCAATGACGAAAATTTAAAAGTTTATACTATAAATGGATCAATAAAATTAAATAAAAGCGTAATGATAAAACCAAGTAAAATTTGCCCAATAGAACAAAAATTTTATTTACATAAATTTTCAGACAATTATGATGTTCTAATGGGAAGAGATTATCTTAAAAATTGCAAAGCTAAAATTAATTTTGAAGATAGAACGGTAACTTTGGGTGAAGATAAACTGATAATTATGTATGGTGATGATGATAAAAAGGATAAGACCGCAGTAAAATGCCTTAATCCTATATCATCAGAGAAGAAAGGTGAAAAGGATAAGACCGCTGTAAAAAGCCTTAATCCCAAATCACCAAAGAAAAAGATTGAAGAGGATGAGACCGCAATAAAATGCCTCAATCCACCCTCATCTGAGGATCAATCTTTTAACTTCGCTGTTGAAAATGAAATTCGTGAATGCAACGAATTCAGATTAGAACATTTAAACGAAGAGGAAAAAGAATGCTTGAAAAAGGTTTTATTTGAATACAAAGATATTCAGTACAAAGAAGGCGAAAATTTGACTTTCACAAGTACTATCAAACATTCTATCCAAACCAAACATGAGGACCCTATTTATAAGAAGCCTTATAAATACCCTCAATCATTTGATGAGGAAGTCAACAAACAAATGAACGAAATGATAGAACAGGGAATAATTCGTAAATCGAAATCTCCTTACTGTTCACCTATCTGGATGGTTCCCAAAAAAGCTGACGCTTCGGGAAAACCAAAGTTCAGGGTAGTAATAGACTACAGAAGTTTGAATGAAATAACCATCAATGACAAATTTCCAATACCCAGAATGGATGAAATATTAGACAAATTGGGAAGATGTCAATATTTCACGACAATTGATTTAGCTAAAGGATTCCATCAAATTCAAATGGACCCTAAATCTATTGCCAAAACAGCATTTTCTACAAAGAATGGTCATTATGAATACACACGTATGCCATTCGGACTTAAAAACGCCCCTGCTACTTTCCAAAGATGTATGAACAATTTACTAGAAGAATTAATTTATACAGATTGTTTAGTTTACTTAGATGATATAATAATTTTTTCCACTTCATTGGAAGAACATATTTTATCATTGAGAAAAGTATTTGGAAAGCTACGCGATGCAAATTTAAAATTACAATTAGATAAATGCGAATTCATGAAAAAAGAAACAGAATTTCTAGGTCATGTAGTAACCACCACAGGTATAAAACCAAACCCAAAAAAGATTAGTGCCATTATAAATTTTCCGATACCAAAAACTCCAAAGGAGATAAAATCATTTTTAGGACTATGTGGATTTTATAGGAAATTTATACCAAACTTTGCAAATGTAGTTAAACCTATGACCATGAAATTGAAAAAAGGCGCCACGATAAACATTAAAGAAAAATCATACATTGATGCATTTGAAAAAATGAAAGTCTTAATTACTTCCGACCCTATATTAGTTTATCCTGATTTTGATAAAACATTCTCTTTAACCACAGATGCTAGCAACATAGCTATAGGAGCAATCCTATCACAAAACCATAAACCAATATGCTATGCTAGCCGGACATTAAATGAACATGAAATTAATTATTCAACAATAGAAAAAGAACTTTTAGCAATTGTATGGGCGACGAAATATTTCAGATCATATCTCTACGGCAGACCTTTTGAGATCTTAAGTGATCATAAACCTTTAGTTTGGCTAAACAATATCAAAGAACCAAATATGAAACTACAAAGATGGAAAATTAAATTAAATGAATTTGACTATCAAATAAAATATTTACCAGGAAAAGAAAATTATGTTGCCGACGCACTATCGCGGGTTAAAATAGAAGAAAACATGTTCGAAGACATCCCCGAAGAAAATTTATTAGGAGAAGATGCCAATAGTATAGATGCAACAGTGCATAGCGCAAATGAAGACAATCAGAACTATATTTCAATAACAGAACGGCCAATCAATTATTATTCCCGACAAATAGAATTTATCAAAGGAAATGAAGAAATCAGAGACGTACAACACTATTTTCATAAATTAAAAATCAAAATTACTTATACAGATATGACAAATACTTTTGCGAAAGATATCATCAAAGAATATTTGTGTACAAAAAAGAGCACAGTATATTTTCATGATGACTCAGATTTTCTTATATTCCAACAAGCTTATCTAGAAATAATAAGTCCGAATCATTTAACAAAGGTAGTGAGATGCACCAAAAGATTAGAAGACATCCTCACGTATGCAAACTTCAAAGAAAAAATATTAAAGAAACACAAAGAATTGCTACATCCAGGAATCGAGAAAACTATTAATTGGTTTAGAGAAGAATATTATTTCCCAGACTATCAGAAACTAATACAAAATATTATTAACGAATGCGAAATCTGTAACATCGCCAAAACGGAACATAGGAACACGAATTTATCTTTCGAAACTACCCCAGAAATACAAAATATAAGAGAAAAATTTGTTATAGATTTTTATATAGTAGGAAACCAACAATTCTTGTCATGCATTGATATATACTCAAAGTTCGCCACTCTTGTCGAAGTTACAAGTAAAGATTGGTTAGAAGCTAAAAGGGCCATAATAAAAGTATTCAATGAAATGGGAAAACCACAAGAAATTAAAGCAGATAAAGATTCGGCATTTATGTGTGTAGCTCTACATAATTGGTTAAATTCAGAAGGCGTCCAAATTCAAGTTACTACAAGTAAAAACGGTATATCAGATATAGAAAGATTTCACAAGACAGTTAACGAAAAATTAAGAATAATAGGAAGCGACACAGACATCGAAAATAGGTATACTAAATTTGAATTAATTCTTTATACGTATAACCATAAAACTAAACATAATACAACAAATAGAATACCAGCTGACATATTTTTGTATGCAGGAAGTCCCGAGTATAACACACAAGAAAGAAAAACGAAGAAGATCGACAGACTAAATGAGAAACGACATGATTTTGAAATAGACACACGATTTAAACAATCACCACTAGTATAATCAAAAACTACAAACCCATTTAAGAAAACAGGGAATTTGAGACAGATAGATGAAAAACATTTTGAGGAAACAAATAGAGGCAGGAAAATAACTCATTATAAATCTAAATTTAAGAAGAAGAAGAAAAATAATAAAAGCAAATATGACAATTCCAGGGAAACTGAACGGAATCAACAATCTATTTAAAATCATCATTTTCGCAATTATACTAATAACCATAACTAAAATGGCAGTGGGACAAAGCATCGAAATAAACCCAATTAAGGCCCAAAATGGATACCTTGTATTCAAAACCGGATCTATTGATATTCCAACAAATTTCGAATATCATTATTTAAGCATAAACGTAACAAAAACGGAACAAATATTTGAAAGTCTTATAAAAGAAGCCAACGAATTTAATAACATTATACAAATTCGCTATTTAGCTGAGAAACTCAAAAGAGAAATAAATGGCATTAAATTGGCCAAACGTAATAAACGAGGATTATTTAACATTATTGGCAAAACTTACAAATATTTATTTGGAACATTAGATCAAGATGATAGGGAAGAGTTAGAACAAAAAATAGATAACTTATCAGAAAATAGTATACAAAATACAGATTTAAATATGATTATTGATGTAATAAATAATGGTATCGAAATAATTAATAAGTTAAAAGAAGATGACGAAAGAGAAGAACAAGCTAGTGTCGTAATATTTAATCTACAACACTTTACAGAATACATAGAAGATATTGAGCTAGGAATGCAGTTGACACGACTTGGTATATTTAATCCGAAATTATTAAAACATGATGATTTAACTAAAATAAGTTCTGAGAAATTGTTGAAAATTAAAACTTCCACTTGGCTTAAAACAGACACAAATGAAATTTTAATAATTTCCCACATTCCTACAGATGTCATTAAAGCACCAATTTTTGAAATAATTCCGTATCCAGATGATACTAATACCATTCTGACAGAAAACATATTTGAAAAATATTACCTTCACGAAGAAAAGGTATTTAATAAAGAAACAGGAAAAGTATTATTTGACGAATGTATAAATGGCATAATAAAACAAGAACCCACAAGTTGCAAATATACTAAAACACATACAAATTTCCAAATTAATTACGTTGAACCAAATATATTATTGACGTGGAATATCCCTAAAACACTTTTAAATCAAAATTGTATTAATAAAGAAATTTCTATCTCTGGTAATAATTTTATTAAAATTCTTAATTGTTCAGTACAACTAGATGAATTCATACTTTCAAATACTATGCTAGAATATACACAGAGCATTTATGTAAGCAACAATGTAACTAAATGAGAACCGCTATCATATATTCAAACAAAAGAAATTATAGAAACACACACAAAATATAATAATGTATTCCAAATAATAACTGCAACCACATTTGTAATTACAATTATAAGCATTTTATTGTATCTATTCTATAAGTTCAAAAATATACCAAGAAAATTAATTGTAAAATATGTAAAACCAAAGGAAGAAACACCGAAAAACCTAGAAAATGTCGATCAACCTACTGTAAACATAGAAGAAAATATTTCATTATATCCAAATTTATCGTCCTGAGGACAGGCCAAATTCAAAGGTTGGGGGAGTGACATATCCATAGCACCACAAACCTCTATGTACATGTCTACACACCCACGCATACATACACACCCACACATTACTTTAAGACACCCTCAGAGAAATCGAAACCTAATTGTCAACAAACCATGGAAAATTTCCATGTTATTAAAAACTCCAGACCAATAGACTAAACAATTTAAATGAGTCGCTGATCTGACTATCGGCCCTTTCCCACGACTCAGGATACTCAGATTTCGGGACCGAAGTCATAAACAAGATGAGAACAAAGAACGGTCCAAAGTACAATTATGAATGTCACTCAATAAACACTAAAGCCACTCATTAGAAAGCTCCAAAGCTCAGAACCGAGGTTTGATCGTAGAAGAAGTAGGAGTTAGAGAACGAGTTCAGTTTGAGTCTTAAAACAGTTAGGACGGTGTTCTTCCAAATAACCATTGTACTAGTTGATAAATAAAAAATTAAAATAAAGTTTTTTTTTTATGTAAAACTTATAGTGCAAACATTTAATTATATATATATTTAACAATAATCAAACGAAAATAATTTCTAGTCTAACCATTACTGTTTGTATAAGCGAATCTTGTTAATTTATGTTTTTGATTGATCTGATTGGGTTTTACTGGGTTTCCCCAATTCTTTGCAGCAAATTCTGGATCATAAAAGAAAGAGACCCCAGAGTAAAGAAAGAAAAAAAAAAAAAAATATTACAACCATTTAAATATGCATATCTTAATTCGTATCAGTGTAACTTTTGAGGTGGCGTGTTGAGAATACCAAAAGTCACACTTGTACGCATACACATTGTGTGTTTATGGGAAGGGGATGAACAATGAAGATCTCAGGGAGAGGCAAAGCTCTCTCTTCTCTTTGTTCTCTTCCTGTCTGTCTAAGAACGATTTTGATTCCTTTTTCTGTTTTGCACATGCGAAGCTTACTTGCTTGCAGACAACGAGAGCGTGCGGTTGTGAAAAATAAAATTAACTAAAACTACAATAAAAGTGTTTTTACTATTTGGCAAATCTGGCTGGTGTGTTCCTGGAATTATATAAATATTATTTATATAATTTCCATAGAAGCAAACCTCGACAAGCCGAAGTTTATATACCCTTGCAGTTATAACAAAACGACTATATTTCGATTTCTATGCCTATATTACCATAAACAATGAAGCTATGTCGATTTTGCGCTGCATTTTCTCATCGTTTCTTGGCAGCTATATGACATTGTTGTCTGATTTTAACTAAACTAAAGGCGTAATTCTGTGTAGTAAATAATTAGTATATCTTAAATAAATATTTTGATATATAGATATATATATATAATATATATTTTTTTGTAATTTTTTGATTTTCCTATGGGAGCTATATGATATAGATGACCGATGTTAATTTATTTAAAACCGTAATTCCATAGTATTTAAATATAACCAAATCCCAAAGAACAAAGGTATATATAGATGCTCAGAAAATTGTAAACAATATTGTTACCTGGAATAAAAACACAACTTTTAGGTGAAGTTTCAAGCAGATAGGTATAAAACTAAAGGACTAGTTTGCAAAGAATCGGACGGACGGACATGGTTAGTTCGGCTCTCTTGGTTTATAGACGGAAATGTCTCCTTCACTGCGTTGCAAACGTTTGACTGAAATTATAGTTCCGTCTGCAAGGGTATAGAAGAAAATTATAAACAATTAAGGTATATTCTTGGAATCACAATCGACAGCAACAGCAAGTCATAGAGTCAGAATCTATGGAAATGTTCTGCTGCGAGCATATTAAACTAACTTTGCGCTTTCATCAGATCTACACTGGCAAAGTCACTCCACAGCGCGGGCATTTAATTTGAATTTTTTTTTCCTTTTTTCCCCACTGGCACACTTGCTTTAATTTAGAATATCCATTGAGGGCCCTTTCAAACCCAGCTGATTAATAGTAGCAAATGTAACTACATACATGCTTGAAAGGTTCATGTCTAAGCATACTGTATGGTTGGCGTTCGGAAAAGTTTGCTCATTTTGTGAAACAACTTTTTACCCATGGTATCAGATTTCACCAACAATTCATAAAATATTGGTTAATGGTTACCAGATTAAGGGGGGGTAAAGTTAATTCAGTGCAAAATCTGTCATTTTTTAAGAATTTTTATTGGCGATACGGGTAGTCTCAGCTCAATTTTGGTTTTTGGCATGTGATAGGGCAACATTTAAGCAACATGTGTGAATTTTTTCATCCAAAAATATTAATAATTGAGTGAGATACTGGCAAACTCCAGCGGCGCCTCGAACGTTTTTTGCAGTGTACACGATAACTGGTCACAGAATTATCTGATTTGAAAAATCAAATTGCAGCAGTTAAAGGACAAGATTCCTCAGGTAACTCATTTTAGTTTTTTTTTTTCGATTTTTTAAGGCACTTGAAAGTCAAAAACCCCGATTTACGGCCAAAACGTCGAGCTTGGTTCCACTAGGATTCTTAAGCGAAATGCCTCTGGAGCAACAAAGTTTACAAAAAAGATAGATTGATCGCATTTAAGCATAGCTCGCAAAAAACTGTTGACCGTTTTTCTTCTTGCGCTCTCGTTGCGAGCACAACCGAAAAAGTTCATACTCTCTCGCTCTCGCTCTGAGCAAGAGACTCTTGCTGTCTTCATTTATGTTTTCTGTTGAGCGCTTTTCGTTGAGATCTTTGTATATCGCTCTTTCAATGAGCAATGCGTAAAGAGCGGAATGAGAAACGGTCGCAAAATGAGAGTCAGCAAAATATCGATTGACCGAAAAACTCAAAAACTCGTTCTTGTGAAAAATAAATAATATAATTTGTTTAATACAGAATTTTAAATTTATTTTCAAATATTTTTGTTAACAAGTTCCATTTTGATTCCATATTCCATATATCTGGAAAACAGACGCTTAACGAAAAAAACGCAGAAGACCTTTTGCTTAACTGAATACGAGAAAACTGTCTTGGAACAACCAGAACCAAACAGAATAGAAATAAACGGTTTCGCTCTGAGCGTGAGCGAGCTCATTCAAGAACCCATAAATCGGTTGCTCTCCGAGTCTTTTCGTAAAAGGTCAGGAGAAGATACTTATTTGCAGACAACGAGAAACGGTCGACAGTTATTTGCGACAGTTATTTGAGCGACAGTTATCTGCTCAATTATATGGCTAATCTATTTCACAGAGCTATAGATTCCTCGGATCCATTATTGTCGAATATTTCTCTAAGGGAAAGAGAAAGAAAAAAAAACACTTCTCAAAAGAGGTATTAAGTCTTTTGGACCTTTCGTCTACGGCTGAAAATGAAAACGAAATAATATATAAATCTACTATCAATCAGTTTGAACGGGCGGCAAGCGTGGGCGTGGTCGCACTGCCCAATTTTTTTATCACAAATTATTAATGCCACAACAACAAAATAAGCGAGTTTGTAATTTTTCGACTTTATGCCAAAAAAACGGCATCTGGACCATAGTGCACTGGCGAAATTGTTTTTCGATCTGAGTACTAGGATTGACTGTTTTTACGCACTTTAAGTATATGATGACTGGTTTCAGTCATTGCCAACGCACAGCATTTTGAAGACGAGCTGGAATTTTTTTTTTTATTTCTCTGACTGACAGATTGCAGAATAATGCCTCGCTAGTACTATTACTCAGATCGACAAACGAGTATGCTAGCGTAAAAACTTTAATCTTTCCTGTGTGACCAAAATTTCGAGAGTTCATCAGAATTAAGCGTGCTACGGTCGTACTGTTAATCAGCTGGGTTTGTTGACAAGCAGTAAAAAGTCAAATATCGTATTTGCGGCAAAGAGCCTTCAAAAGATATTATCAAATACCTTGGCAAGACAAGTCTGCCGGTGTACAAAGAAATTAAAAAATCAATACAATTTAAATTTAACAGTTGTTTTTCTAATTTACTGATAATTATTTGCTAATTTAAAGTTCATAGCTGCACTTTTATTGTATTTTTTCGTACATTCTGGACCTAAAAAACATTTTGCTCTGACAAGAGGCACCCCAGATAGTATTAATGTTATTTTGTCCTCACATGTAAACTCCTGCAATCGACTTTTGCGAGTTTTTTTTGAGTTTTTCCCTCCATTTCTTATAATGTTCAGTGAGAAGCGCACGCCAAAAGATTACATTTTTTAATCTTTTCGCTAGGGTTCACCCAAAGTTCATTTCCGCAGACTGGCAACGCTATGCAATTTTCTGATATTTTTTTCGTCGATCTGAGGACCGATGTGAAAAAAAACGTTGACGAAAAGTGAACACCAGCTGTTTGCCTCTCGCTCTCTCTCATGACTGGCGGACAGTTTTTGTCGATCTGAGTACTAGCCTTTAGCTCGATAACACCATAATATACTGTATACACTCTTTCTAGTTTCCAATATAGTCAGCTATCTATTATTAACCATGATTAGCTTGCTGACATTACGAACAGCTGTTCCTTGCTTTGATATTACTGTGGAAGTAAAGATTATTATTATTGCCTACCATTTTGTATTACCTTTAAAATATTTGTGCTTGTGGTAATAGTACTACAGTGTGGTTGATCAGTACGTCAAAGAATTCTTAAATAATGGATTATTCCCTTAAAAATTAATCAAAAGTGACCAAAACTCTACTTACAGTGAGTCACAAAAGTATTCGTTGCAAAGAGGGTTAACTGAAAAATGCCAATTTTAAATAAGTAACCATTTTAAAATGGTAAGAAATGGTTTATGTTTCCAAATATATATATTTTGTGAAGTATATGACGAAAAAAGCCAAACAGAAAACGCTTTCCTTAAAAAGATATGGACAAAAATATTAATAAAGTATTTGTTGCACATACGACTTTTTTAGATTTTAGTATTTTTTGGGGTTAGCGCATTATGTTTTTTTGGCATTTTGGCTGCGTTTCTATTTTAAAGTTTGAATTCGGGAAAAAAGACAAACTTTTGGATTAGCGTCAAATTAGCGTCGGTGACTTAGCGTCGATGGCGCAACGGTGGAATTTGGAACATTGGGGCTGTTTTTATTTTTTTATTTTCTTGCTATTTAAGCACTTAATTGAAAACTTTTAGATGCAAGAATATTAAGAAAAGAAAATGCTAACAATATATGTAAGATTTAAGCACATTGGAGGTCTGGAAGTATTTCAAAAATGCATTTGAAAAATCGACTCCCCATACTTTGGAGAATATCTCAATTCACAGAGCGTGTGCCAAGTTGCACGCTACATCAGCTTAAAGGATGTTACTTCAAGGATATAAACTTAAAATTTTATAAAAATTAAACCCACAGTTTTTGAGAAGTGGGCAAGCATCTGAATCAGCCATACAAAAAAAGGACTACAAAATTGAATTGGAAATAAAGTCCTTCACAGAGCGTGTGCCAAAATGCCGTGTATATAGGCGTATGTAGGGATGTTTTAGTAATGTTTCTGGAAAATTTGATAAAAAAATTTCCCACAGTTTTTGAGAAAATCGCATTACAGTTTGCGTAGTTTAAAGGAATATAAAAGAGCCGCCCACTCTATTACTTGAACCAATCGTTAGCCATTGCATGAACCAACTTATTTTCTGTCGTTTAAAATACCAATCGACGCTAACATTTGAAAAATTCCTACGCCCCTTACAGAGCGTGTGCCAAGTCAGGAGATATTGTAATTAATTAACTTTGAGGAAATTTTCAATCACTTTGAACCCACAGTTTTCTTGAAATCAATACTTTCCCATGATCACGTCACACTTGAGCCGTTCAAGACAGCAACCATCACAAAATTGTCCTGTCCATGACAGCAACAGTCAAAAAATACCAATTCGACGCTAACTTTTGAAAAATTCCTACGCCCCTCGCAGAGCGTGTGCCAAATCGGGAAGTATTTCAAAAAACTTATAGGCAATCGAACTAACTTTGAGGAAAGTTTCAATCAATTTGAACCCACAGTTTTTTTGGAATCGAAACTTTCTGAAAAACACGTGGATGGCCACACTTGTGCCGTTACAGACAGCAACCATGACAGCAACCATCAAAAAATACCAATTCGACGCTAACTTTTGAAAAATTCCTTCGCCCCTAACAGAGCGTGTGCCAAATCGGGAGATATTTCAAAAAATTGATAGGCAATCGAACTAACTTTGAGGAAAGTTTCAATCAATTCGAACCCATAGTTTCCTTGGAATTAAAATTTGTTAAGTGAAGTGCCACACGGCAGCGTTTCCAAGACAATTACCACTGTGAATCATCGAAAGTAATTCGATATTTAGACAATTGACGCAATGTGCGCAGCCCTCGTTTGACTTTGCGGGACTTGCAACACAATATTTTTGACTATCAATTGAAAATGAACGGCCAAAATAAAAAGAAGGATGAAAGCCAGGGAAGGAAGAAGGAGGAAGGCCCGGAAACAACACAAATATTTAAATTTGAAAGATGCTCGGTAAGAATATTATTGTATATATAAACAAAGATATTAACTAAATGATTTACTTACACTGCAGAATAAAAAGTGGCTTCTAACTTTATCTTAGACGCCGCTTTAACTGCTTTTGTTTTTTGAATGAAGATGTGACAACAATAAATGTTCCATGTCAAATTAATGATTATGGATTCCAAAATGAAGAAATAATTAAATCAGCCTATGAAGAAGGAGGCCGCCATTTAATTGTTCCTCATTGCTACAATGATCATTTTTGTGTTTTATTTGTAGACATTTTTAAGCAACAATTTATATTCTTAGATCCTTTTGGAAACACCAAAAATGCGAAAAAGTTTATAAAATATTACAATAATAAACTAAGCCGCATAAGTAAAAGAAGATTTACTAGCGTGTCGATAGAGCACGATATTCAAACTGAAACATTTAATTATGGCATTTTTGTTTTGCAATTCGCTAAATGCTACATGGAGGACATTCCAATGACAAATGGCTGAGAACGTTAGAAATGTTGAGCCGACCCTACGGGCGCTCCTGACCAACTGTGCTCGCCAGAGTCTTCACCCACTTCTCTGATGCCTTCTTATAGCTTAAATCAATTGCAATGTTGAGCGCAGTTGTGCTGATTTGTGCCTCTGAATATCTTTACCATCCACTTTGTATTTGTTTGAGATATATCTCCTTGCATTTGTGTTGATTTGACTTATCTTTGACACGATAGGCTTATGCGCTCCAGAGCATTTGAAACTATTTTTGCTAACTGACTAAATCAATGAATTTGTGGACTAGGCCTAAGGGGGATACCACATAAAAAAAACGCGCCAATCACTCTACCTCAATGGTGGTGCGGAAAATAGTGAACCGTTCCTTACTGCACAAAAAACTTGTCCACAAAAAGGCAAAAATTATCACGATATCTCTCTAAAGAAATTCCCTAATTTGGAAATTGTAAACTTAAATATTTAATTGTATAAAACATAAAACGATTATTAACACCTATTTTTTTCACCGCCATCTCAGAGTCTGGTAACTACAAAGTCATCGACGAGAAGAACAACTCTAGGAACTACAGCTAATTACTTCATTTCGGTAAGAATTTGGAAGGAAATAGCTTTTCATCAAAGTTTACGTGAAAAAATCACCATGGAGCTCGAGGATGTTACAAGGTAAAGAATCATTTTAACTCTTGGTTGTTTACTAACTTGATTTCCGTCTTACAGATCATTTCCATGAAGATTGGCCACATTGTGATCAATAATCAACAAAGCCACTAAAATTATGTATTTCAAAAAACTTCGATATTTTTGCAAACGTTTGTTTATTTTTAAAAATTGTAATTAAACTAGCTAGAAAATACCAATGTTAAGGTAATCCCAAAAAAAAATTTCAAGAATTGTTAATATTATAAGAAATTTGAATACCCTTTAAAATGATGTATTTCAAAAACGTTTGTTTATTTTATGCCGTTTTTCAAAAGGTCTGGCAACACCATCTCGCCAATATTGCGGTCTCGCTCTTCAGAAAGAACGAGCACTTTGGATTGTAGGAATAGGTCGCCTTCTAGGAATTATGGAATCAGCTTCGATACCCACCAAATAAGACAACGGTTTCTACAATTCAAGTAGTTCCAAGAACATGTATTTATTTATGTATATTTTAACAAAATATCAATTGTTTTTTAGCTGAGGCTGTGATAAGAACAAGTAATTCCAAGATATGTATTTATTTATATTTTATTGTTATTTAAATTTTTCACAAAATATTATTTTGAGCTGTGGCCCGGCGCTTCATCATCCAGGCTCAAGTTTTTCACCGTTTAGCCCTCTTGTTCCGGTAGCGCGGGGGGCGAGGATGTTCTTCTTCGCTCTCTGAAGAGGACCTTTCATCTTTCCTCTTGAGAGCGCACCCAAAATTAAATGTGAAGTTCTGCAAAAATAATAATTATTAATATCTTTGTTTATATATACAATAATATTCTTACCGAGCATCTTTCAAATTTAAATATTTGTGTTGTTTCCGGGCCTTCCTCCTTCTTCCTTCCCTGGCTTTCATCCTTCTTTTTATTTTGGCCGTTCATTTTCAATTGATAGTCAAAAATGTTGTGTTGCAAGTCCCGCAAAGTCAAACGAGGGCTGCGCACATTGCGTCAATTGTCTAAATATCGAATAACTATCGATGATTCACAGTGGTAATTGTCTTGGAAACGCTGCCGTGTGGCACTTCACTTAACAAATTTTAATTCCAAGGAAACTATGGGTTCGAATTGAACCCATTTTGCGGGAAAGAGCCTTTGAAAGATATTATCAACTACCTTGTCAAGACAAGTCTGCCGCTGTACAAATAATTATAAAACAACACAATTTTAATTTAACAGTTGTTTTTTTAATTTACTGATAATTATTTGCTAATTTGAAGTCCATAGCTGCACTTTTATTGTGTTTTTTCGTACATTCTGGACCTAAAAAACATTTTGCTCTGACAAGAGGCACCCCAGATAGTATTAATGTTATTTTGTCCTCACATGTAAACTCCTGCAATCGACTTTTGCGAGTTTTTTTGAGTTTTTCCCTCCATTTCTTATAATGTTCAGTGAGAAGCGCAGGCCAAAAGATAAAATTTTTTAATCTTTGCGCTAGGATTCACCAAAAGTTCATTTCAGGTGGTTGGCAACGCGAAGTAATTTTCTGGTATTTTTTCGTCCATCTGGGGACCGAGGCGAAAAAAAAAGTTGACGAAAAGTGAACACCAGCTGTTTGCCTCTCGCTCTCTCTCATGACTGGCGGACAGTTTTCGTCGATCTGAGTTCTAGGCTTAAAGAGAAACACAAGCCCACACAAATGAAATTGTTGTTGGCTGGCTCGGTCTTATCAGCAGCGAATATTGACTGAAATACGAATGTGTAAAATTTTTTTTCTAAATATTCTGTCCTGCAAAGCTTTATACAGTGGCTCACAGCTTATTTGAACCACTTACTATCAATAACTTTATCAGCCTATAAAAACAAGAGTAAACAATATGTTCTTGAGCCCATAAAAATAATATGCTAGTTTATTCTGAAGGATAATTTAAATTCAAAATTTCAATTTATCCAAAGAAATAATTCAAAGCACACGCCCGTTATAATGTAGTCTTGGTTCATCTGGAATCGTAACCACTGTATGTTTTTGCCAGATCAGACATGCCCGTTACCTAACATTTTAATTCAAATCTCCGAAATATCGGTCAAAGCGTAATTTTGTAAACTTAATTATCAAAAGTGGCTCCAGAAAAAACATCAAATCCAATTTTTTTATTAAATACAATGGCGGTTATAACAAATATTTATATTATTTTTAATGGCCACGAACTTTATAGGGATTTGTAAAATAGTTCAATTGAGCTATGACCTTTTTGAAATTTTTTCGTTAATAATTCTTAAAAATATTTTTAAATACTTTGAACAAAGGAGCCACTGGTTTAAATGTAGGTTTTTATTAACCATGCTCTTCACAACCCTGCTTAATTTTTCTTAAAATCTTTTTTTAAACAAGTTAAGCATATAAAAAAAATGTTACAAACAAGTATTTTGAGGTCAATATTAAGGTAGCCTTCCAATAACACGGAAGAGTAAAGCTTTAAAAGCTGCTTTTGGAAGCTTTAAATCCACCTTTCGTTTAAAGCTTAGCCGTCATTTGATATTCCTTCAGTCAGCGTTTGTTTAGTGTATATATATAATGTCGCTTCTTTTTGTGTAGATTTAATAAATAATAATATAAACGAGAAGTTTTTGGATAAACGGCAACATATTTCGGATGGCAATTTGGAGCAGCTGATAAAATTTCTAAAGTAAATACAAATTTACATAAGTAATTATAATTAATCATTTCCACTTCTATTTGGATGAGTTATAATAAAAATTTATTTTTTTGGTGCCACTTCATTATTTTGTTTTTTTCTATAAATAAAAGTCTTATAAATATATGTATATTATTTATTGCAATTCGTTTGCAAATACAAAAATGCCTACTTATTCCTGTGCGTATGTTCATTTGTATGACACGCATGATTCGTACGAATCATACATACTTACACATGTATGTGCATACATATGTGCATACATTATACAATTGTTTGAAGAAATATTTGCTATCATTAATGTGTATAATAATCATACTACGTTATAATACTTATTTTAATATCCCATTTTATCTGACGAATTGTGCTTGTGTGTTTGTATGTAAATATTTTTATGAGGATCCACAATGCGTCGAGTTACGATGTTAAAGCCTAGTATCCAGATCGACGAAAACTGTACGCCAGTCATGAGAGAGAGCGAGAGGCAAACAGCTGGCGTTCACTTTTCGTCGGGCCTTTTTTTCACGTCAGTCTCCTGATCGACGAAAAAAATACCAGAAAATTCCATAGCGTTGCCAGTCTGTGGACACGTGAACCCTAGCGAAAAGATTAAAAAATTTAATCTTTTGGCGTGCGCTTCTCACTGAACATTATAAGAAATGGAGGGAAAAACTCAAAAAACTCACAAAAGTCGATTGCAGGTGTTTACATGTGAGGACATAACATTAATACTATCTGGCGTGCCTCTTGTCAGAGCAAAATGTTTTTTAGGTCCAGAATGTACGAAAAAACACAATAAAAGTGCAGCTATGAACTTTAAATTAGCAAATAATTATCAGTAAATTAAAAAAAACAACTGTTAAATTTAAATTGAATTGTTGTTTTAATTTCTTTGTACAGCAGTACACAGTATTTGATAATATCTTTTGAAGGCTCTTTCCCGCAAATACGATATTTGAATTTTAACTGCTTGTCAACAAACCCAGCTGATTGACAGTACGACCGTAGCACGCTTAAATCTGATGAGCTCTCAAAATGTTGGTCACTCTGGAAAGATTAAAGTTTTTACGCTAGCATACTCGTTTGTCGATCTGAGTACTAGGCTTTATGGTTGAAGGACTTCTATGGAACATCCCACAAATATATTTAATCGATCGACCCCATTATGTAGGTGTAAAATAATTTTTTTTTGTGAAAAGTTTAACTTTGTTCCCTTCCGTATTTTGCTAGAGATTTACACCAAGAATGACACCAAAAGTTTGTGTTTTTTCCCGAATTCAGTCTTTCAAATAGAAACGCAGCCAAAATGCCAAAAAAATAATGCGCAAACCCCAAAAAATACTAAAATCTAAAAAAGTCGTATGAGCAACAAATACTTTTTTTATATTTTTGTCCATATCTTTTTAAGGAAAGCGTTTTCTGTTTTGCTTTTTTCGTCATATACTTTACAAAATATATATATTTGGAAACATAAACCATTTCTTACCATTTTAAAATGGTTACTTATTTAAAATTGGCATTTTTCAGTTAACCCTCTTTGCACCGAATACTTTTGTGGCTCACTGTAAGTAGAGTTTTGGTCACTTTTGATGAATTTTTAAGGGAATAATCCATTATTTAAGAATTCTTTGACGTACTGATCAACCACACTGTAGTACTATTACCACAAGCACAAATATTTTAAAGGTAATACAAAATGGTAGGCAATAATAATAATCTTTACTTCCACAGTAATATCAAAGCAAGGAACAGCTGTTCGTAATGTCAGCAAGCTAATCATCGTTAATAATAGATAGCTGACTATATTGGAATCTAGAAAGAGTGTATACAGTATATTATGGTGTTATCGAGCTAAAGGCTAGTACTCAGATCGACAAAAACTGTCCGCCAGTCATGAGAGAGAGCGAGAGGCAAACAGCTGGTGTTCACTTTTCGTCAACGTTTTTTTTCACATCGGTCCTCAGATCGACGAAAAAAATATCAGAAAATTGCATAGCGTTGCCAGTCTGCGGAAATGAACTTTGGGTGAACCCTAGCGAAATGATTAAAAAATGTAATCTTTTGGCGTGCGCTTCTCACTGAACATTATAAGAAATGGAGGGAAAAACTCAAAAAAACTCGCAAAAGTCGATTGCAGGAGTTTACATGTGAGGACAAAATAACATTAATACTATCTGGGGTGCCTATTGTCAGAGCAAAATGTTTTTTAGGTCAAGAATGTACGAAAAAACACAATAAAAGTGCAGCTATGAACTTTAAATTAGCAAATAATAATCAGTAAATTAAAAAAAACAACTGTTCAATTTAAATTGTATTGTTTTTTAATATCTTTGTACAGCGGCAGACTTGTCTTGCCAAGGTATTTAATAATATCTTTTGAAGGCTCTTTGCCACAAATACGATATTTGACTTTTTACTGCTTGTCAACAGTACGACCGTAGCACGCTTAAATCTGATGAGCTCTCAAAATGTTGGTCACTCTGGAAAGATTAAAGTTTTTACGCTAGCATACTCGTTTGTCGATCTGAGTACTAGGCTTTATGGTTGAAGGACTTCTATGGAACATCCCACAAATATATTTAATCGATCGACCCCATTATGTAGGTGTAAAATAATTTTTTTTTGTGAAAAGTTTAACTTTGTTCCCTTCCGTATTTTGCTAGAGATTTACACCAAGAATGACACCAAAAGTTTGTGTTTTTTCCCGAATTCAGTCTTTAAAATAGAAACGCAGCCAAAATGACAAAAAAAATAATGCGCTAACCCCAAAAAAAACTTAAATCTAAAAGAGTCGTATGTGCAACAAATTCTTTATTTATATTTTTGTCCATATCTTTTTAAGGAAAGCGTTTTCTGTTTGGCTTTTTTCGTCATATACTTTACAAAATATATATATTTGGAAACATAAACCATTTCTTACCATTTTAAAATGGTTACTTATTTAAAATTGGCATTTTTCAGTTAACCCTCTTTGCACCGAATACTTTTGTGACTCACTGTAAGTAGAGTTTTGGTCACTTTTGATGAATTTTTAAGGGAATAATCCATTATTTAAGAATTCTTTGACGTACTGATCAACCACACTGTAGTACTATTACCACAAGCACAAATATTTTAAAGGTAATTCAAAATGGTAGGCAATAATAATAATCTTTACTTCCACAGTAATATCAAAGCAAGGAACAGCTGTTCGTAATGTCAGCAAGCTAATCATGTTAAATAATAGATAGCTGACTATATTGGAAACTAGAAAGAGTGTATGGTGTTATCGAGCTAAAGGCTAGTACTCAGATCGACAAAAACTGTCCGCCAGTCATGAGAGAGAACGAGAGGCAAACAGCTGGTGTTCACTTTTCGTCAACGTTTTTTTTCACATCGGTCCTCAGATCGACGAAAAAAATATCAGAAAATTGCATAGCGTTGCCAGTCTGCGGAAATTAACTTTGGGTGAACCCTAGCGAAAAGATTAAAAAATGTAATCTTTTGGCGTGCGCTTCTCACTGAACATTATAAGAAATGGAGGGAAAAACTCAAAAAAACTCGCAAAAGTCGATTGCAGGAGTTTACATGTGAGGACAAAATAACATTAATACTATCTGGGGTGCCTATTGTCAGAGCAAAATGTTTTTTAGGTCAAGAATGTACGAAAAAACAGAATAAAAGTGCAGCTATGAACTTTAAATTAGCAAATAATTATCAGTAAATTAAAAAAAAACAACTGTTAAATTTAAATTGTATTGTTTTTTAATATCTTTGTACAGCGGCAGACTTGTCTTGCCAAGGTATTTGATAATATCTTTTGAAGGCTCTTTCCCGCAAATACGATATTTGACTTTTTACTGCTTGTCAACAAACCCAGCTGATTAACAGTACGACCGTAGCACGCTTAAATCTGATGAGCTCTCAAAATGTTGGTCACTCTGGAAAGATTAAAGTTTTTACGCTAGCATACTCGTTTGTCGATCTGAGTACTAGACTTTAATCGATCGACCGTCATTAAGTAGGTGTAAAATAATTTTTTTTTTGTGAAAAGTTTTACTTTGTTCCCTTCCGCATTTTGCTAGATATTTACACCAAGAATGACACCAAAAGTTTGTGTTTTTCCCCGAATTCAGTCTTTAAAATAAAAACGCAGCCAAAATGCCAAAAAAAATAATGCGCTTACCCCAAAAAATACTAAAATCTAAAAAAGTCGTACGTGCAACAAATACTATATTTATATTTTTGTCCATATCTTTTTAAGGAAAGCGTTTTCTGTTTGGCTTTTTTCGTCATATACTTCACAAAATATATATATTTGGAAACATAAACCATTTCTTACCATTTTAAAATGGTTACTTATTTAAAATTGGCATTTTTCTGTTATCCTTCTTTGCAACGAATACTTTTGTGACTCACTGTAAGTAGAGTTTTGGCACTAACGATACAACATATAGACTGGTCATTTCATACAACGAAATTGGTCACAAAATTTTTCAATCGGGAGGCCCCAGTGCTGGTAACGGCAGACCCCTGACACTTCGTGTGCCTTCGGGTTTTTTTCGCTCTCGTTCTAATTCTTATTTTGACGCTCGCGTGCTTATTACTCGAGTTCGGTCGTTCAGTCGCAGAGACGAGCATTTTGAAGACGGTTGCCCTGCTCTTGAATTGGGCTTTGTATGTATGCGTGTTCATGCATTCTTATACAGGGGTGCATGTGTGCGATCATTTCATTTCGATGCAGCAAGAATATTTGTCTTTTGCTATTTTTCAGACTTGGTACCCTAACAATATGGACGTATTCACTATTGGGTTAATGATAAAAATAAGAATATTATATGTTATAGTATATTTTTTAATATTTCAGCATATATTTCATCTTGGTTTACAAATTCAAATCAGTGGTAGCAGAACATTTTTTTGCATATATGTATGTATCCCAAATAATATAAATCAATCTAATGAGATGGGAACAGGGCACATCGCAGTCGGTGTCTGCGCTTAGTGGTTCAGAAAACCTCAAACCAAATCAGCTTTGGTTGTTGTTCTGCGAGCGGATGGTGCCTACATACCCTACCGACGATTGAATTTTAGGGGTGGGGACAGAAACAAGAACGGCTGTTTGGCTTTTGTTTTGTTTACATTTTTTAGGACACTTGTTTTGAATTATATGTTTAATGAGTTTTGGTTGAACAAACAACAAAAATGGAAGTAAAGGTTAATTTGCTACAGCTTAAATATATTATTAGTATCCAGATAAATATGAAATTGCTAGGTTATTATTTACTATGTTAATAAAAGGTTAAAAAAATGAATTTTTGCTAAACATCTCCTTATCCGGGGACAGGGAATTCCAAGTGCAATGGTATGAGTAATCGCTAGTCACTCCAAGGGATCCTCTTTATGAATTGCAGGACAGAAGGATCATGGTAGGGTGGGCACTTCGCAGTTTCGCGTGGTAACTGGAGTGATGTTCGTCAAGTGTATCCCTTATACTATACTCTTATCCTTTCCTCTCTCTTTACTCTTTGCACTCTATCTCTGTCTCTTTGCCCTCTTTCCTATCAAACATATAGTACGCGAATTTTAGTTATTTTCTACTAACATAAGAGCATATAAACGTGGCGGTTCTTTATTAATTTTGATAATCCACCCCAAGCCGACCAGACAAATGAAAAGCCGAGGAAATCGCGTGCACCGCTAACACGTTTAGTTTCCACCAGCTCATTCTAAATAGATCGTTATATGCTACAGAGATAATTATGGCGCCCAACGTGAAGGCTCGAACTTGGCTGCCTCGTTTTAGGACAGAATAGTTACTAACATCTACACTAAAATATGGTCAGAATTTTCCTTTTCTTTACACTTTCTAACCCAATATTAATTGCACCTTGGCGAACCTTGAGAGAACGCTATAGTCGAGTGAATCGACTATTAGATACCCGTTACTCAGCTAAACAACTTAATATAAATATGCCTTCTTGTGTTTTTTTTTTTTTAACATAATGTGAATTATAGTGACCACAGGAAAAAAGGACTATATCAATAGTTCTTGAGATATAGTTCGGTATTGACAAATGAAAACCATCGCAATTTCCTTTAATAGAAATCCTTATCGAGAATTAACGTTGACTCTGTTGAGCACCTTGGCCAGCTGTTCCAAAGTCATCCGTTAGATGGCGCCACGAAAGGCGGAAATGTAGGCGCTAGACAGGCTTAAGCGTTTAATGGGTTTTTGGGCGTTAGAGTGGGCGTGGCAAACTTTTATCAGGCCAATCGATATTTATTGACGAAACAAATACATATCAATTAAAATTTTCATAATATCATCAAAACTGTGGCCACAGCTTGTGGCTTGTGGGCGTCAGAGGGGGCGTGGCACCATTTTGAAACAAACTTGCGCTGTGTAGGAACTCCTAAAATCTACACGCAAAATTCCAATCTTCTAGCTTTTATAGTTCCCGAGATCTCAACGTTCATACGGACAGACAGACGGACAGGGCTAGATCGACTCGGCTAGTGATCCTGAACAAGAATATATATACTTTATAGGGTCGGAAACGCTTCCTTCTACCTGTTACATACTTTTGCACGACTACAATATACCCTTTTACTCTACGAGTAACGGGTATAAAAAATGGGAAATCTTGTAACGACATCAGTTTAAATTGCTGGACTAACGTAACATAGGTACGT
Organism: Drosophila prolongata; assembly: GCA_036346975.1. Taxonomy (NCBI): domain Eukaryota; kingdom Metazoa; phylum Arthropoda; class Insecta; order Diptera; family Drosophilidae; genus Drosophila; species Drosophila prolongata. The sequence goes on along the minus strand of JAYMZC010000387.1, from coordinate 19,223,811 downwards.
TCCAGGTGTTCCAATTTGATATGCCGTTCACAAGAAAGAGCTAAGTCAAGTTTGTACCTGCGATTGGATGTGGATAACATAGAAGATTTCTATGTCCCGCCACGCTGCAAAAGCAAATACTTTTAGGCTCTTAGGGTACTATTGGATTAGATACTATTTAATAATAAGGGTTCTACCTTAATACTCTATTCTCGAAAGGTGCTTATTTATTCGATAACGTTATTCTAGAAGCCAACTGAATTGTAGCCAGGATATAATTACTTGGATATACATTCTTAACAGTGACAATATTGTTTTGGGTTATTTTTATTGTAGTTCAGTTATTACAGGCTGCCGAAAAATATAAAATAAAATATAAAATAAAATATATATAAAGTAGCAGAGCAGTGCCACTGAACAATTTTGGATCACTGGCTTGCGCGAAGGCTGATATGGCTGTAATAGCTAAGTTGTTTGTTTTTTTGTTTACTATTGATACACATTGACAGAAGACCATGATTACTAGGCACAAGGATTATCCTGATTCCCGGAGAAAATAAGTAATAATAAATAAGTAATAATGAATAAATAAAATAAAAATTAATAAATAAATAAAATAAATATATATATTTTTTTTTTTTGATAAGGTAGTTATGAAATGTCTGAAGATAGCTTTCCTGCAGAAAATATTTTAGGAGCAACAAACGTTGACTGCTTTATTTGCCTAAAAGAAAATCAATACAGTGTTCAAATACTAGCGACTAGCTGTGGTCATACTTTTCACCGAGCTTGCTTTAACACAAGGATTCGGAATCCCAAAATTTGTCCAGTGTGTAAAGCTGATTTAAAACCCCTAGGTGAAAATTATATCAATCCTGAGAGCGTTCTTGGTAATTTTCAAAAAGAGCTAGAAAAGGAACCAGCAGACAATTCTGCTACAGACGACAATAATATGGAAGAGTTACAGCAAATCGTAAAGGAGTCTCACAGACGAACAGAAGACCTTACAGAAACCATCAGTACAGGTTTTGAAAGAATGTTAATAGAAAATGAAAGGAAAGACTCTGCGTCAGGCATTAATCAGCCAGAGCGTGTTGATTAGCTTCAGGAAGACGGAAATTTATCTTCAGCAAGGAATTTTCCTTCAGCAGGAACCGAGTCGGAATCCAGGTTTTTACAAATAGATTCAAATTTGCGACCAGATAGTATCAGCCAGATAGTCATAAACTGGAAACTGCGGTTCTCAGGTCGTTCGAATATGTCGATTGACGATTTTATATATCGGGTTGAAGCACTTACATTTCAAACTTTAAATGGTAACTTTGACCTGCTGTCTCGCCATATTAGTTACTTGTTAGAAGGAAGTGCAAATGATTGGTTTTGGCGCTACCACAAAAGCGTTCGAACAATTCAATGGAGCGATTTGCGCGACGCATTGAGGGCTCAATTTAAAGATGAGCTTACCGACATTAACATTCGGTCTGCCATGGACAGACGTAAGCAGAAGGAAATCGAATCTTTCGACGAGTTTTATGAGGCGATCGTGTTGTTAGCCGATAAACTATCAGTACCCTTGACGCCGTTGGCATTGCTGGAAACCTTGCGCGCAAATTTGCAGCCTCAAATTCAGCACGAACTTCTTTATGAAAAAGTGACCAGCACAGCACAGCTGGGCCACTTGGTTAGAACACGTGAAGTGTTCCTGCAGGGTTTGACAAAAACCCAACCAACATTCCAAAAGTCACAGGTCCCTGTACGACGTGCGATTCACGCTGTAGAGAGACAGGCGGACTTTGACGAGCAGGCTAGCGAGGACGACGAGGATCTTGAAGTAGCAGCAATTAATTTGGTATGTTGGAACTGCCGCACAAATGGACATCGATACCAAGATTGCCTAAGCGATCGTCAGGTGTTCTGTTATGGTTGTGGGCAGCCAAATACATATAAGCCGTCCTGCACGAAATGTGCCGGATCAAAAAACTTAGCGCGTCGTGCACCAGATTAAGGGCAGAAGATCTAGCTTGCGAATTCGTACATATTATAAGAGAATTAAGAATGAAAAACAAGCTTTGATTTCTGCAATCGTAGCTCACGACGTAAGACCATACGCAGAAGTTATCATAATGGGAAAACAGATGACAGGTTTAATGGATACAGGGGCATCCATTAGTTGCATAGGAGGAGACTTTGCCAGAGAACTATCCGATCGAAATATTAATTACAGCCAATGTCATCAAATGTGCGCACGGCAGACGGCCAGTCGCAAAGCATATTTGGGAAACTTCGGTTAGATGTCACTTTTCGGGGAGCAACAAAATGCCTAACATTTTACCTTGTTCCTTCTCTGGTTCAGCCACTATATCTAGGCATTGACTTCTGGACTGATTTTGAAATATTACCTGAGGGCTTGTCCGTTCAAGGCGGCATATCCAGCCTATCCTGTCAAGAAAGAAAACCAGATGATAACATCAAGAAAGAAAACCAGATGATAACATCAGGCAACGCGAGCTGACAGACGCTCAGCGAATTCAATTGGGAAAGACTGTTAAGTTATTTCCATCATTTTCTGAAAAAGGACTGGGTAAAACCAATTTATTGTGTCATGAAATAGATGTAGGTAATGCAATACCTATCAGTTTCGCCTGCGATCGAAAAACTCATGTATGAGGAAATAGATCGGATGATTGGCCTAGAAGTCATTAAAGAATCCAATAGTTCATGGTCATCCCCAGTGGTGATCGTAAGAAAGCCAGGCAAGGTGAGACTCTGTATCGACTGCCGTAAGGTAAATGAGGTGACACGAAAGGATGCTTATCCCATGCCTCTAATAGAAGATATTTTGAGTCGTCTTCCCAAAGCTGAGTTCATCACCAGCCTTGACCTCAAAGATGCGTATTGGCAAATACCACTCGAGCCGGATTCCAGAGACAAAACGGCCTTTACAGTGCCTGGTAGACCGCTATATCAATTTAAGGTGATGCCGTTCGGCCTAACCAATGCGCCATCCACGATGTCTAAATTGATGGATCGCATAATCCCAGCCTACCTTATTATTTCCGACACCTTTGAACGCCATACAAATGTGCTGAAAGAAATTGCAGGGGCATTGGAAAAAGCGGGTCTCACTATTAATGTCCAAAAAAGCAAGTTTTGCGTACCTAAAGTTCATTATTTAGGCCTTATTGTCGGTCATGGGATTATATCCATGGATACTGTTAAAATTGCAGCCATAAAAGAGTACCCAACACCACACCCTCGCTAAAACAACTTCGTCGTTTTTTAGGCATGACTGGATGGTACAGTAAGTTTATTGCAAATTATGCGGCCATAACTTCTCCGCTGACAGACTCCTTGAAAAAAAGAAATGCTTTCGTGGCCTAGCGCTGCTGAACAATCCTTCCAAGATTTAAAAGCAGCAATGTGTAAAGCTCCTGTGGTTCATACTCCAGATTTTACACTCCCATTCTATATACATTGTGATGCGAGTCATACGGGAGTTGGGGGAGTTCTGATGCAGATCAATCAGGAAGGGGATGAAATTCCCATTGCCTTCATGTCACGAAACTCAACGAATGCCAGCGAAGCTACTCCGTGACTGAAAAAGAGTGTTTGGCAGCTGTACTAAGTATCAATAAGTTTCGGGCCTATGTAGAAGGACATTCATTTACTGTGATAACGGATCATGCCTCGTTAAAATGGTTGATGTCCCAATCCGATTTAAGTAGCCGTTTAGCAAGATGGGCACTCAAGTTACAGGGATATAGCTTTACAATTCAGCACCGAAAGGACGTTAGAAACATAGTGCCAGATGCTTTATCACGTATCTTCGCATTCGGATTTGTCGGCTATAGAGGTCAAAACGACAATAGATATTTATTCACCCCATTTCCAATCAAAACAGTATCAAGAACTTAAAGCTAAACTAATGGAAGTTCAGAAGCAGTTACCTGATGTGAAAGTTATTGATTACCGCATTTACAGAAGGACAGAACACGCTTCTGGGGAAAGGTTAGCTGATGATATGATATGGAAGCTGTGGTTGCCTCAGGAGTTAGTACCGATTGCACTGGAAAATGCACCCGATAGTCCATTATCTTCTCATTGTGGGATAAATATAACATTAGAGAGGATTAGAAGGCACTATTTCTGGCCAAATTTAGTAAACGAGGTTAGAGATTATGTCAATAATCAATATATTGATTATTTAGGGCCTTATCCTCGATCCAAATCAGGAAATGTGGGGATACTTGTAGTCCTTGATCACTTTACAAAAATTGCATTCTTAAAGCCAGTGAAAAATTTCACAGCAGAAGCTATCTTAAAGTTCTTAGAGGAAGACTTATTCCATTGTTTTGGAATACCGGAGGTTATCGTTTCCGATAATGGAGTACAATTTAAGTCTAACATTTTCAATAACCTGCTCAAAAGGTACGGCATACAACATGCGTACACAGCCGTTTGTGCACCTCAAGCAATCGCGTCAGAGAGGGTTAACCGCAGTATTATAGCTGGAATTAAACCTATGTCCATCCAGATCAATCCAATTGGGATGACAAACTGAGCAGTATATGTTGTTCCCTCCGATCTAGTTGGCATTCAGCTGTTAACAATATACCGTATCGATTAGCGTTTGGTCAACATATGATCACAGAAGGATCTACTTATAAACTGCTTACAGAATTGGATCTGTTAAAAGATCGTGCGATTCAAATTCGTCGAGAGGATGCAAAGGATATTTTTAGAAAAGTTGAAGTGAAATCTATGAGGCAACAGCAGAGTCGAAATGAAAAATCTTATAGCTTGAGAAGTCGAGAAGTGTCATATGCCGTGGGTCAGGAGGTTTACAGAAGAAATTTTCAGCAAAGCAAATTTGTGAAAGGCTTTAATGCAAAGCTAGCACCAACTTTTGTAAAATCTAGGATTAAAAGAAAGCTGGGTTCGGCCTATTACGAGCTGGAGGACCTCCAAGGAAAATTAATAGGAAAATACCACGCAAAAGATATTAAGCAATGACATTATTTGGCTCTCCAAGCTGGTGTCACACGTTGTGAGAGATCATCTCCCAAGTGCGATTTTAGCAGTGGGATTTGTAGAGGAGCTTGTTCGAGCTTAAATGGAAAAAATTCAAAAGAAAAAAATACGAACCATAGGCAATGCAAATTTCTCAGACTAGGACAGATAAATATTATTATTAAAATAAAACCAATTATATAAAAAATTGTTGTTAACTGTTATATATTTAAGTCTATATTCTAAATAAGATTTAGTCAGAAATATATAAGTGCAGCCCATCATGAACAGGTGGCGCCATCTATGGCGGGAACCCAAACACTGTCGTATTGGCAACTACCAAAATTACGATCAGCTGATTGGATGTCAGTGGATTGTCATTAGTGTCAACCTTGACAAACCTATATATCCGTTCTGGGGCAACTTCCCAAGGCAATGCGCCCAGCACATTCTTTTCCACTTCGACCGCCATCCAGATCAGTTGTCTGTCGTATTGGCAACTACCAATAGAAAATCCCAGCTTCCTAACTTAACAAACAACAAAGTTATGGCATTTCCGATCAATCAGTTATATGGCAGCTATAGGATATAGTCGGCCGATCCCGGCCGTTCCGACATATATACTGCGTGCAAAGGAAAGAAGGGTGTGTGCAAAGTTTCAATTCGATAGCTTTAAAACTGAGAGACTAGTTTGCGTAGAAACAGACAGACGGACAGACAGACGGACAGACGGACAGACGGACATGGCTATATCAACTCAGGAGGTGATCCTGATCAAGAATATATATACTTTATAGGGTCGGAGATGTCTCCTTCACTGCGTTGCACACTTTTGACCAAAATTATAATACCCTCTGCAAGGGTATAAAAAATGCAAAAAAAACCATCGGCGATTTAACTATATACATTTATATTCAAGAAACATTTTTCCAGCCGAACACCGAAGCCAAAGATCTTTCGCCGCCGGAATTCGACTGTAAGTTTTCATTTATTACATTATTTACATTATATTTCCTGATGCCAGTTATTTAATTATTTCGTAACCGGTCATAAAATATGCCCTAAAAATAGAATTTGAAGTAAAGTAAATTTGTCTTTGTTTTGATCATGCCATTTGAGCTTTTGAACTGTATTTCTGGCCGAAGCTCGCAAATTATCAAATTTTTGTAAACTGCGATAACCGTATGTCTGAGTAGGTTGCGAGGGTTGATACATAACTTTTGAATTGCAAATGCATTAAAAATAGACGTTAACATGAAAAACATATTTTCTATCTCTAATAATTTTTATATCAATTAATTTATATCTTTAAAAATACAAAAAAAAAAAATAACAATGCATATTTAATATTAATACGGATCTTTTCTAGCAACATTTATCTCTTGCCATTTATAAATATATAAATTTTTGTCGTTTGATATAAATTAATTTACTTTTTTTTTGTAATTAATTATTTTATTTTGTATAAGGAACAAACAACAAAAATGGAAGTAAAGGTTAATTTGCTACAGCTTAAATATATTATTAGTATCCAGATAAATATGAAATTGCTAGGTTATTATTTACGATGTTAATAAAAGGTTAAAAAAATGAATTTTTGCTAAACATCTCCCTATCCGGGGACAGGGAATTCCAAGTGCAATGGTATGAGTAATCGCTAGTCACTCCAAGGGATCCTCTTTATGAATTGCAGGACAGAAGGATCATGGTAGGGTGGGCACTTCGCAGTTTCGCGTGGTAACTGGAGTGATGTTCGTCAAGTGTATCCCTTATACTATACTCTTATCCTTTCCTCTCTCTTTACTCTTTGCTCTCTATCTCTGTCTCTTTGTCCTCTTTCCTATCAAACATATAGTACGCGAATTTTAGTTATTTTCTACTAGCATAAGAGCATTTAAACGTGGCGATTCTTAATTTAATTTTTATAACCCACCCCAAGCCCACCAGACAAATGAAAAGCCGAGGACATCGCGTGCTCCGCTAACACGTTTAGTTTCCACCAGCTCATTCTAAATAGATCGTTATATGCTACAATATCTTTTAAAGGCTTTTTTCCGCAAATTTTAACTGCTTGTCAACAAACCCAGCTGATTGACAGTACGACCGTAGCACGCTTAAATCTGATGAACTCTCGGAATTTTGGTCACACAGGAAAGATTAAAGTTTTTACGCTAGCATACTCGTTTGCCGATCTAAGTACTAGGCTTAAAGGCAAAACTTCGTTTATTTAATTAGGCTGAAAGCCTAGTACTCAGATCGACAAAAACTGTCCGCCAGTCATGAGAGAGAGCGAGAGGCAAACAGCTGGCGTTCACTTTTCATCAAGGTTTTTTTCACCTCGGTCCTCAAATCGACGAAAAAAATACCAGAAAGCTGCATAGCGTTGCCAGTCTGCGGAAATGAACTTTGTGTGAACCCTAGCGAAAAGATTAAAAAATTTAATCTCTTGGCGTGCGCTTCTCACTGAACATTAAAGGAAATGGAGGGAAAACTCAAAAAACGCACAAAAGTCGATTGCAGGTGTTTACATGTGAGGACAAAATAACATTAATACTATCTGGGGTGCCTCTTGTCAGAGCAAAATGTTTTTTAGGTCCAGAATGTACGAAAAAACACAATAAAAGTGCAGCTATGAACTTTAAATTAGCAAATAATTATCAGTAAATTAAAAAAACAACTGTTAAATTTAAATTGTGTTGTTTTTGAATTTATTTGTACAGCAGTACACAGTATTTGATAATATCTTTTAAAGGCTCTTTTCCGCAAATACGATATTTGAATTTTAACTGCTTGTCAACAAATCCAGCTGATTGACAGTACGACCGTAGTACGCTTAAATGTGATGAACTCTCCAACTTTTGGTCACACTGGAAAGATTAAAGTTTTTACGCTAGCGTAATCGTTTGTCGATCTGGATACTAGGCTTTAGTGAGAAGCGCTCGCCAAAAGATTAAATTTTTTAGTCTTTTCGCTAGGGTTCACCCAAAGTTCATTTCCGCAGACTGGCAACGCTATGCAATTTTTTGGTACTTTTTTCGTCGATCTGAGGACCGAGGTGAAAAAAACGTTGACGAAAAGTGTACGCCAGCTGTTTACCTCTCGCTCTCTCTCTCTCATGACTGACGGACAGTTTTCGTCGATCTGAGTACTAGGCTTAACAAAACAAATCCTTAATGTCTCAAATACATTTAAAGATTGAATATGCTAACAATCCTTTCCAATTTAAAAAATGCTAGAACTAGCTTATAATAAGCTAAACTGGCAACACTGCCTGGGGCCTGCCGCTTTATAACTTTTGTGTCCATTTTCGTTGTATGAAATGCTTATGAGTGAGTGAACAAAAAAGAGTTGCTCACTGAACTGAGTGAGTGAACATGTTCCTTCGACCTTGTTCTTTTTTGTTCTCTTGCTCAGTTTTGCTCTCTTACTTGCTCTTATTTGTTCACTTGTTCAGTTTTGCTCACTTGCTCCTTTTTGTTCACTTGGTCAGTTTTGCTCTCTTACTTGCTCTTTTTTGTTCACTTGTTGCCATCTGGTGGTTTTGGTTCAAAAAGTATTTATTTATTTTTTTGATGAATTTTGCATGCGGCCATACAGTCAATCAGCTGTTTTCTTACATTGCGCAAACCGTTTATTCCGTTTATTTTGTTTCAATACTCAATACTCTGAAATGCAGGGTTCAATTGTAATCTTGCAAGTGAGCAAGTGAACATGTGAGCAAGTGAGCAAGTGAAAAAGTGAGCAAGTGAACAAGTGAACAAGTGAACAAGTGAGCAAGTGAGCAAACTGAGTGAGTTGAATCATTAAAAAAAAAGAACAAGTGAACATGTTCACCCAAATGAGCAGTTTTTACCCAACACTAATGTCGCTTTATATCGACGTGAAGCCTGAAAACATATTTAAAATACTTAAACAAGAAAGAATGTTGTTATACCTTTGAAACTAAAACAAAAATGTATTAATACAATCCGTAAGAGTATAACAATTTTTGTATGTAGATAATGCATACATTAAACTAGAGTTTTAATACAACAAGAGGGCGCTGAGGGTGAAGTAGGAACGTCAGGTTCAGAATCGAGTTTTATTCCAGGACACAGGAGTTCTGAATATAACGGAGACGTTTTTTTACTGAGACACAAAATCCGCCTGGCTCTACATCGTGGCCGTAATAGACACGGCCGACTTCTATAACCACACCACGTGATTGACTGCCTATCACATCCTACAAAATACCCGAGAACATTTTTGATCTTTATTAAACTCTTTACAATACGCGAAATAAAGGACCATTCTTGTGTGACGTGTTAAATAAACATATTTGTTTTTAAACATGTACGATAACGTACATTTTTTTCGATTTTAAAAATAAGTTTTAAGCTTTTTTACAAATCGGAGAAAATATTAAATAGTTTCCAAAGAAACGATTGCAAAATGAATAGAATCAAAGGTTGTTTAAAGAATTTGATGATCTTTATGTCACTAAGACTATATTTATTTAGCCGTTTAAATTCCACCACATGGATTACATATTGACTCCATTTATACATTACAAAAAAAATTATTTTTATGCTTTATGGAATTTCAACTGGGATGCACATTGTATATTACCTTCTGCCTTAATTCACCCTCCTCTGTTAATTAATTTACCCTCCCTAGCCAACCGTAGAACAATGCTTCGCACTATCTTCATTTACAACCTTACTCGTGATGACATTGATACACCGACTGTATATGCAGGTCGGCTTAACTTCTCTGGCCAAAAATAATAACAAGAAATTATACTGATTTAACTATGTCTTGTAAGAGCCTTTAAGAGTATTTTGTTTTTTCATAAGGCTCGCTCCGGCCAAATTGCTGACACAGCGTCTGACCGGAAGCTCGTGTTTAGCCGGCAAACACTACCCATTGGAGTGGCCGCTATGAGTCTCTTTATATGAATAAAGAGCTGCTGCTCATACAAATTCTACTCCGACAACCGTCGTTAAATTCTTATTATTGAAAAACTGTCTGAGTCCCTAGGCCAGCAGGTAAAAAAGGGCAGTCACCCTTCCAACGTAATCTTCATAATTAATCTTGGAGAATTCTTCGGCCAGCCGGCCAACTACCACAGCGGCGGACCTTGCCACCCGCACCCCCTGGATAATCTGCAACTGCGAGGCCAGAATATTCTTCTGCAGCTCTGCTTTCATATTTTGGAGTTCATTTAAAAAATAAATACAACATTAATTAACATACTGATTATTTGGTGACATTGTGGAATTTTAAATTGTGGAATTATATGCGTTATTATTATATTTGTTTCTGTGTGTTGTTTGCATTTTTAATTGCTAAAAATATAAATATATCAGACATATGGAAATCTCATAAATCATTTTCTTGGCGACAGAGCTGTCTCATCGAATTGTGGGCATTTAATTTAGCCCTTATGTGTCGTTGTGTTTTTTGCTTATACCTAAAATTCTCTGTATTAGCTTCGCAACAATCTTGGGTTTTTTTGTTTTTTTACTGCTTCCCCGCTCCGCGCCGGTACGCGAACCCGACACCGCGCATTCACATTTCGACTCTGTTAGCTTCGCCTCTTTGTTTACCATAGCGGCAGCTCAGCTGCCACGACCCCTTTGCTAAACAATTTTGTTTATGTAAGGCTGCTTAGGCATGCAACTCTTGGTAAATGGAATTTAACATTGCTGTCCATGTCATTCCTAAATTATAGGGATACCAAACAAAATAGCCACTCAGAGTCAGACTCTGAGAGGCTTCTAATTACTTCTACACCGAGGCAGGCGGCTACCAGTGCCGCTCCCAATACAAACATGTCCATAAACGCGGAACAGCTCCAAGCTGTCATCCAGGCGGCTATCGCCAACGCACTAACAGAAAAGGCTGGCGAGGACCAGCGCAGGGAGAATGAAATGCGCAAAACTATAGAGGACTTAGCTAGGCAGGGGGTTGAGGCGCGGATATCACCTGCCCAGATAAAAACCCCCAGATTAAAGTTTATGAACCCATTGATATCACAGGCAATGTTCAATGCAACGAGCCCCTAGACGCCGTTAAATGCCTGCCCGAATTTACGGGGCCACAAGAGACATATGTCTCTTGGCGGCAAGCGGCAGTAGCTGCATATATTTAGAAATTATGTAAATGGCTAACGCCATTACCAGGCGGTAATTATTATTAGGGGCCCTGCTGATGCCGTGCTATCTTCGTTTGGCGCTGTATTGAATTTTAATTGCGATTATAAATCGCCTTGATTTTACATACAGAGATGGGCACTCTCAGGCAGGGAAATCTCTCACTGCTACAATATGATGATATGATATGATGAGGTCGAGAAAAAATTGACCCTCCTTACAAACAAAGCCACCATGTTGCACGACGCTTCGGCGGCAAGGGTCCTGTGCGAGAAATTCCGGGATGATGCCATTCGAATATTCATCTCGGGATTAAAACGCAGCATCCCAGATGACCTCTTCTCGGCAAAGCCGAAGGACATGCCAACAGCGCTTGCTTTGGCCCTGGAGGTGGAGGCAAACCACGAGAGGTATTCCTTCGCGGCTTCGTTTGAAAAAGAGCCAAGAGGATAAAGATAAGAAACAATATCCAAAGACGCAGGAGCGCCAACGTGCCACTCCTCAGAACAATTTCCAAACAGGTGCTTGCAAGAATCCATATTTCACAAAGCAGCACAAAGTTCAAGTCCACTCTGCTCCACGCAGTGATAGGCTTCGTGAGAATACCCCCGAGCCCATGGACATCAACCCTTCGCTGTCCAGGATGTTCAAGCCATCTCAGGCGCCGGCTTACCAAAACAGAAAGCCGGCCGTGTCCGATCGATCCGGCCCGCACAAGAGGCAGAGAGTTAGCAACAACGCGCAGAGCGCAGGCGAAACTGAGGAAAAATACACCGCCGCAGCATCAGGAGCGGTCCAAGAAATCAATGACGACGCCATGAATATGATTCGGACGTTATTAATTTTTTTAGGGGTAAGAGTAGCTGGAGTAGATATGAAGCTTTTGGTAGATACGGGCGCGGCAAAAAATTTCATCCGTCCATACGAAGGATTGAAAGGCGTCCGCTCGGTAGAATCGCCATTTACGATACATTCTATCCATGGCGTCACCACCATCACTAAGAAGTGCTTTGTCTCCCTATTCAACTTGAAGGCCACGTTGTTCATATTACAAGATTACCAGGCAGGGGCATCGCTTTGTCTAGCTTCCGGCCAGCTCAAATGGGGCTCCGAAGTAGAACAGTTAGAATTCCAATCGTGCCCGGACGTCAATTTTACCAACATTGATTGCTCGGACGCGACGTCTCTAGCTAGAGAGGCCTTTATAAAAATGCTCGGCGAACGAAAAAAAGCCTTTGCAAACCCTAACGAGGCCCTACCTTACAACACGTCGGTGGTAGCTACCATCAGGACGGTTAGTGAGGAGCCCATTTATGCCAAGCTTTACCCATACCCAATGGGGGCAGCTGATTTTGTCAATAACGAAATCCCCTACAACAACCCAATATGGGTAGTAGACAAAAAGGGCACTGACGAAGCGGGCAACCGCAAAATGCGGCTCGTATGAGATTTTCGCAAATTGAACGAGAGGACGATACCTGATCGCTATCCTATGCCAAATATCTCTATGATACTAGGGAATTTAGGCAAAGCCAAAAACTTCACTACACTCTATTTGAAGTCTGGCTACCACCACTCTGGCAGAGTGTGACCGTGAAAAAACTTCCTTTTCCGTAAACGGAGGAAAGTATGAGTTTCAGAAGACGATAAGGCCCACATACGGCACGTGGACTGGGTTCTTAAGAGCCTGCACGACGCCAGCATAAGGGTATCAACCCAAAAATCTTTTTTTTTTGAAAAGCGTTAGCTTTTTGGGCTTTATTGTCACCAACAACGGTGCCACAACTGACCCAGAAAAAATCAAAGCCATTCAGAAATTCCCCGAACCCAAAAATATATTCGAGGTGAGAACGTTCCTTGGCCTGGCCAGTTATTACCGATGCTTCATTAAAGATTTTGCATCAATCACTAGGCCCATCTCCGATATTCTGAAAATGGAGCATGGAAGTGTACAGCAACAGCTTGCTTTCCAAAAGTTGCGTAACATTCTGGCTTCAGAGGATGTCATCCTCAGCTACCCGGATTACAAGAAGGCATTCGATCTAACGACGGATGCCTCGGCATTTGGCATTGGTGCGGTACTATTCAAAGAGGGAAGACCCATCACCATGCTATCTAGGACCCTAAAAGACCGAGAGGTTAACTACGCTACTAACGAGCTGTTAGCCATAGTTTGGGCACTGGCCAAATTACGCCATTACTTATTACACTAAAAAGATATTGTTTGAGCACTTGGCGCAGTTATTAAAATTGTAAACTCTCTCTAGTTTTAAGGCGAGAGCGAGAGCCAATAAAGCTTTCCTTCGCTCTCGCGAATTCGCCCCGTCTCTCGCCCCCCTTAGATAAGCATAGCTATAAGAGAATATAATTGAAAATTAAAGCCAGTGTTAAATCGAACCCGATCCAAATCGCACTCCCTTTCGTCGCTTTCGTCTCCAATAAAATAGTCAAAGATCCAACCACAAGTCGCGTTTCTTATTAATACAAAAAAATATTAGAATTACAGATATAACCACCAGCCATTGACATTCGCAGTATCGGAATCCAATCCGAATGCGAAAATCAAACGATGGAAAGCTCGCATCGACGAGTGCGGCGCTTAAATGTTTTATAAGCACGGCAAAGAGAATCTCGTCGCGGATGCCCTCTCCAGACAGCAACTTAACGTTGTGGAGGCGGAAGTAGCTTATTCGTGTGCGGCCACTATTCACAGCGAAGCGTCGCTCACACACACCATCGAAGCCACGGATAAGCCATTGAATTGCTTTCAGAACCATTTTCTCCACTGATAAGAAATACTTCCTCACATCCATTGACAAATTTTCAAACAGTAGAGGATCTCAAACCGGCTTCACTACAATTCTTAACGTCTTCCCTAAAGCCAGAGTCAGTTACTGCGACAATGAACCCTCATTGAACTCGCACACCATTCGGGCCATGCTGGAAAATCACTTCGGAGTTAGCATCTCAAATGCACCGCCACTCCACAGCGTCTCGAACGGACAAGTGGAGCGATTCCACAGCACTCTGGTGGAGCTTGCCAGATGCCTTAAAATTGACAAAGGCATTAGAGACACTGTAGAGTTGATCTTGCTGGCCACGTCTAAGTACAACAAGTCTATCCATTCGGTCATCGATAAGAGACCGGCCGACGTGGTAGTCACACAATCAAGTGACCCGCAGTGCGATAGACAAGATAGGATAACGATGCCCAAAATAAGCTGAGAAGCAGGGAAAATACCTCCCGACAAAACAGAGTGTTCAATGTCGGCGACAAAGTCCTAGTGAAATCCAACAGGAGACTAGGCAACAAGCTTTCACCGTTATGCGAAGAAAAAACTGTGGAAGCGGACATGGGGACCACAGTCCTCATTAAGGGGAGGGTGGTCCACAAGGACAACCTTAGGTAGGCAAGTCACAAGCATGTTGTCATTCGCCTGATAATTTTTTACTATTTTTTATCCCTAGTCACTTGGCATAAGTTTTTGCCCTTATCACGTTTTATTATCATTATTCGTACTCATTACTCATTTACGCTTTATCTCATATGTTTTGGTGGTGGGCTACCCAAGCTTTATAAAATATTACAACAAATCCAAAATTACAGGTTTAAACCCATACCTCTGCTATTCCTTTTTGCACTGACATCGGCGCACGTCACGGACTACTCGCAAGCCAAGTACATTCCCATCATTGATGGACGTATGGGAAGAATTCGCATTCTTGAGACACTCAGCGAATCTCTCAGAGTATAGGCGCGTGGTGGAGGAAACTGGTGGCATGATTAACATGTTTCCCCAGTCACACATACAAAAGCTTTTGATCGCAGATGTCGCTCCCCTGCGTGACCTGCTCGAATCACTGAGCAACCACCATAGGGTAGCCAGGAGTTTAGACTTCTTGGGAGCGGCGTTAAGAGTAGTGGCGGGAACAAATATTAAAATATTAAATTTACTGAATTTCAACTTACCAATGTAAACAATAGACAGACAAATATTAACAACAAAGTACAGGAACAAATCAATAGTATTTCCACCACTGTCAACCAAATTCTGAGGTCGGCTAAAGAATCCCAAGTTGACTCGGGACACCTATACGAGATGTTATTATCTCGGAATAGGATGATTGCGATGGAGCTGCAAAATTTATTGCTAGCAATAACTCTTGCCAGAATCAATATAGTTAGCCCCAGCTTATTAGATCATGCAGACCTGGAAAGTGTGTGGATCGAGCAGCCCGCAGATACCCCCATTAGAATTATACTGTCCGTTGCGTCTGTCAAAATATTACAATCCGTTAACATTTTACATTTCATTATTAAATTTCCAAAAATTAAGTCAACATGTGTCAAGATCACAGTTTTTCCCGTGTGTGACACAGTACTCAGGCTGGAGGACAAGGTCATAGCGGATTGCAACGGAGAGATTTACACAGTCAAAAACTGCTCCGTGTCACCTGGAGCCACATTTTGTCATCTGGCGGTGAGAAGATCATGCGCCCAAGAACTCCACGCTGGGGGTATTGCGCACTGCGATATCCAACATAGCGATTTGCACCCTATCACCTACGTGGATGAAGGCATTATCATCATAAACGATCGCCCGGCTCGTGTGAGGGAGGACAATGGCATTTACGTCCACTTACGAGGAACTCACCTTATCACATTCATTGAGAGTGCTACGGTTAACGAAACCCGTTACGTCAATCACGACAAGGCCCGGAAAAGGGTACCAGGAGTGGCTAGCTCGCCTTCCCTGAACATCACCCTGGAAAACAACATACTCAGCCTTCCATACCTTCACCGCTTGAGTGAAAGTAACCTGGAACATATTAAGAAATTCGGGGAAGATATCAACGGCTATCGTTCACACCAGATAGTGCTAATCGCAGGAGCGATCTGCTGCGCGTTGATCTGCGTCGGCCTCACTTATCGGCAAGTCACTCAGGCCAGGAGATCCACGGCCCAACTAAGGGAGGTGATTGCCCAAATAGGGTCGGCCGAGGGCGGCCTTAATTCTGAGGGGGGAGTAGTTAACAAAGTTAACCGGGCGACGGCAAATTGCTGACACAGCGTTTGGCCGGAATCTCGTGCATAGCCGGCAAACACTATGAGTCTCTTTTTTGTTAGCTTTAAGTTTCAGTTTAGATTTGACTTTATATGCTATTTATTATTTATAAGCTATTGAAAAACTGTCTGAGTCCCTAGGCCAGCAGGTAAAGAAGGCCAGTCACCCTTCCAACGTAATCTTCATAATTCATCTTGGAGAATTCTTCGACTAGCCGGCCAACTACCACAGCGTCGGACCTTGCCACCCGAAACCCCTGGATAATCTGCAACTGCGAGGGACCACCCGTGGGATAATCAAATAAATTAATTTGTATATTCATATCTCGAATCTATCTTCACGAGAATCGTGAAATACGATACACAGCTGCGCCCGCCGGTCGGTTGGGCGAGTGTTGGGCCGTGGGAGTCAATATTTTTGAAAATCTTACAAATATTTAAAACGAAATTTCCGAATTTCCCTAATCGGGTCGATATATATAAAATAATAAATAAATTTAGTAGTAATAATGTGTTTAGTTTAAAAACGTTATTATCCTATCGATTTTTACGAAATTTTTAGGTATCGCTTAAAAAATAATTTAATGAACTTAAAAAAGGGTTTACCTGTACCTCAATTGGTATATTAAAATCGACATTGAATTATATCTTTAAGGTGTTGCCGCCAGAGCTAACACCAAATGTTTTCACAATTAAATAAGTTTTTAGTTAACGTACAAGCACCCTAAATCAATACATTTTTTTGTAACCCGTATTCCTAATTTGAACTTAAAGAGGTGGTCGATAAATATTATATACTAGTGATTAGTGTTTATCCAATAGTTGTAATACCCTTCCTCAATGTAAGCTCACATTTATAATTTAATACAAACTTAACTTTTTACTAATCTTACTATGTTTTTGTTTCTGAAGATTCTTTGTTGATATATATCTGCAATCATCTGTTTAGTTGAAAGAAAGTTGTAGATCTTTTGCCGATGCGAAATATCTGAGTACATGTTTTACTCCTATCCAATGCTCAACGTAAGGATCCTTGTTGCGCTGCGCTAGTTTAGATACTGAGTGTAGAATACCTGTCCTTGATGACAGCGCCAACCACATGAGTACACCTATGACCGCTTGATACGCTTGCTCGTTAACTCTTTCGCATCCTTCTTCGTCGCATGTAATTTGGAAACCTACATTCAGTGGAGTTACAGCTGCTCTACACTCCTTAATGCCGTGCCGCTGAAGCAGATTGTCAATATACAGACTTTGCAACTGGCCATGATCAAAACATTCGAAAGATTGAGATATTTTGCTTTTTTAGCTCATGAGATAATTATACCCGTTACTCGTTGAGTAAAAGGGTATATTGTATTCGTGCAAAAGTATGTAACAGGTAGAAGGAAGCGTTTCCGACCCTATTTATTTTTAAGTTAAATTGTTAACTTTAGCGCTAGGAAGATAAATAAATAATAATAATAAAGTATATATATTCTTGTTCAGGATCACTAGCCGAGTCGATCTAGCCATGTCCGTTTGTCCGTCTGTCTGTCTGTCCGTATGAACGCTGAGATCTCGGAAACTATAAAAGCTAGAAGATTGGCATTTTGCATGTAGATTTTAGGAGTTCCTACGCAGCGTAAGTTTGTTTCAAAATGTTGCCACGCCCCCTCTGACGCCCACAAGCCACAAGCTGTGGCCACAGTTTTGATGCTATTATAAAAATTTTAATTGATATGTATTTGTTTCGTCAATAAATATAGATTAGTTTGCCACGCCCACTCTAACGCCCAAAAACTCATTAAACGCTTAAGCCTGGCTAGCGCAACCATTCCCCCTTTTATGGCGCCATCTAACGGATGACTTTGGAACAGCTGACCAAGGTGCTCAACAGAGTCAACGCTAATTCTCGATAAGGATTTCTATTAAAGGAAATTGCGATGGTTTTCATTTGTCAATACCGAACTATATCTCAAGAACTATGCAAATCAAATCAAGTTAGCCAAATTGGAGGTCTGAGTCAAACAATGGCGTATGTGTGTATTTATGTAAGCATATACATATGTATGTATTTACATTGTACACAGTTGCAATTGCCCGGCAAAGATAACTCCTTTCAAAGAAAGATATTCCCTATACTCGTTACTCGTGTTGTGCAAACATTTAGACTTTAATATACATAATACTATTTAAGAATGTATGTGTTTAGCCAATATAAGTATGTATGTTTAATATTTCTAGTCAATTTATTTAGTTGTTTAGCTGAGTAACGGGTATCTAATAGTCGAGGCACTCGACTATAGCGTTCTCTCTTGTTTTTATCTTGAAAAGCTATGATCAGGTCGTCTATGTACGTATACAAGAATAAGTGCAAGATGCGGTCCACTAATGTATATTCGTGTAGAGACATGGCCTCGATTTACATGGATTAAAACCAAAGCTACGCAGAACTCTATCCAATTTACAGTTCCACTATATGCTAGACTGTTTACGGCCGTAAATTGCCTTCTTTAGCAAAAGCACCCCGTCCGCGTGATCTTTGTCCATAAATCCGCATGATTGTTTTATGTACACAGTGTCTCTTAAACTACTATTCAGATAATCCAAAGATCAATATAATGCAGGTTGATAATATTAGATATGATGATTCTCAACCTGCATTTAAATATTTTCATATTTAATCAAGGATTTTTATTTTAATTATTTAATAGTATATTTAATATATAAACTATTTAAATTATTTAATCAATTTAATAGAATATTTAGCATATTAACTATTAAATTATTTAGTATATTCAATAAATAAAATAGTTAATACTCAAAACAGATATAAATATTTATTATTTTTAGGTATTTTATAATTTTGAAAATTTAGCTACCTTAGGAGTATATTTAAATGTAATACAAGAACATTTTTTATAAGTTATCTATTTTTAGTATCATATCATATTCGTATTTGCTTTAAATATTTTAAGTCATTAAATCAAAGTTTAATATATTTGAATTAAAATTAAATTTAATATTTCCATAAATCATTAAATCAAAGTTTAATATATTTGAATAAAAATTAAATTTAATATTTCCATTTTAAAGTTAATAAAAAAAGGACATGGATAATATCCTTTATCCTTTAAATATATTTAATTTAAATAAACTTCGCTTTGTTCTTTTTTTAACAATCATATTCAAATATATTAAATTTTATTGAAATATTTTTAAATTTAATCAAGCAGTTTTATATGTTTTGTACTAAAAGTTATGTTTTTAGCTTCAATTTAAATATGTAAAACGAAACTATGAATTAAATATGCAGATATTCGTTATCTTGTTTACATCAAGCTTCGTTGCCACATGTACATACATAAATGTAATTTAAACAAGAGAGAACGCTATAGTCGAGTGCCTCGACTATTAGATACCCGTTACTCAGCTAAACAACTTAATATAAATATGCCTTCTTGTATGTTCCAGCTGTTCCAAAGTCATCCGTTAGATGGCGCAATTGTATTGCGCCATCTACCCCAAGACATTGGTACCACGGGCCATGAAAGGCGGAAATGTAGGCGCTAGCCAGGCTTAAGCGTTTAATAGGTTTTTGGGCGTTAGAGTGGGCGTGGCAAACTTTTATTAGGCCAATCGATACACAGACAGACGGACAGACGGACATGGCTAGATCGACTCGGCTAGTGATCCTGAACAAGAATATACAGATTTGGTCAAAAGTATTTGCACAAATAACACGTACTTACTCATAAGAAATGTGCAAATACTTTTGACCACCCTTGTATATACTTTATAGGGTCGGAAACGCTTCCTTGTACCTGTTACATACTTTTGCACGAATACAATATACCCTTTTACTCTACGAGTTACGGGTATAATAAACATCCTGTTCAATCATAGAAGTTCTTTTGACACACAATTAGTTTTTTAGTCCAGAAATGATTTCTGGCCGAAAATCGTCTTCTCGAACAAATACATACGCACTTGCTTATTCGTGCAATTCTACTTTTATATTTTTACGCTCTCAACTTTGTGCGAGCGGATAGAATTTTCGTCGCCAACAAAAAACAAGCTGCATATTGCAAAACCAATGTATGGCGGTTATGCATCTTAGAGATTATATTGGTCTTTGGATAAGCCGTACAGAAATCCATCTGGTGCATATATAATTTTAACTGTGCAGCCAGGGCAAGTATGAAACGAATGCTTTCGATTCGACAGACAGGTGAAAAAGTCTCAGAATAATTTATTCCATACTGCTGTGAGCAACCCTTGGCCACTAGACGTTCCTTATATCGCTGCACTTGCCCGTTGGCATTCCTCGTCACAGTAAAAACCCATTTGCAGCCTATAGCGTGTTCTGCTTTGGGAAGATCTACTATCTTGCAAGTATGGTTGTTCATAAGAGCTTCTCGAGTCATCGCTTTCAACCATAATTCAGAATCAGGACATCTAATTGCTTCTTCGTAGCTTAGCGGAATAAATACGTCGCTGTTAATTGCTGCTCCTAAAACATTGAATTGCTATCGCGGGCGTCCAGGTTTGCCCGTGCGAATTAGTTTAGGTCTGCCAGGACCCACTCGTTTTCCAACCTGGGCGTTGTCCTCATTCCCTCCGGTGTCATCATCCTCTGCGCTGTTCTCGTCTTCTGCACTGTCCTCATCTTCTGTGCTTTTCTCGTCTTCTGCGCTGATGAAATCGTCGCTGCTGTGATAATTTTTTATGCCCACCTTGTCTTGGTCGTATGAGCTTTCGTCGTCCGAACTGTATCCGTGCGACCCGGGGTTGACTTTGCCATCTGAGCCTACATAGTTGCTGCAGTTGTCCCTCTCAGCCTCAAAATTGTCGTCTGAAACACCACCGCCATATGGTAGGTCAAACGACACAAATTCAGCGTCTTTCGACAGGTTATCAGCTTGCTCGTCGAAAAGTACATCCCCCTTTTCGATAACTTGTCCTGTGCTAGGGTCGTAGAGCCTTTACCCTTTGGCTGTTCGAGAATAACCGACCATTCGGTATTCCTTTCCCTTTTGCTTGAACTTACATCGTGCGTGACCCTTATCTAATGCAACTGCGAAAGAACCAAAAACTTTAAAAAGAGATATTGATGGTTTTTTACCGTTCTACGCTTCCATCGGAGTCTTGTCTTTCAGCGCGTTTGTGGGCGATCTGTTTCGCAGATACACGGCTGTGAATATATGTACATAGCTTCTCTCCATTAGAACTCCACCTGGCCAGACTGCGTCAGCAGGCATCGGGCCATCTCTATTAACGCACGGTTAGCCCTCTCTGCTCCGCCGTTTTGCTGTGGGCTGTACGGGATGGTTAATTGCCGCATGATCCCGTTCGCCTTGAGGAAATTGTCAAAAGTTGCGTTTACAAATTTATATTCGTTGTATGCACTTCAGAACCTTTCCAGTATGGATCAGTGCTGCCTGAAACTCCCAAGCAAAAATTGCTAGATTTTTAAAAAAAAAGTTGATAGAAATTGCTAAAAATTCCTTGAAAATATCCAAAAAAAAATGCAAGATCAATAAGATTCAACTTTGAAACTAATTATGCATATATTTAAGGAAAAGATAAAAATTTAAAATACAAATAAATAACTAGTTTTATGTGTCTTAATGAATATGACGATAAGATATGAATTTATATTTAAAGAAAACAAAAATTAAATATAAAAACATAAAACTATAATACAAATTAAAATTAAAACGAGCATGATTTCAGAATATTATCATATTATTAATAACTTAATTACAAAATTCTTATAATACTATCCAATTCGTCAGCTTTTTCTCCTTTAACTCGTCGTCGAGCTGCATCCCGAAAATGTTGTTTATAAATTGTAGACATCTTAACCGACACAACACAGCACGGAGTGATCAAATGTGTTCAAATGATTAAACCACTGAGTTCTAGAACTAGTTCCGAAATCTTTGTGATCCATTTTTAATAGTAATTGGTTCAGTAAATTGTAAAAGGTATAAAAAACTTCAAAATGATGAAGAATAATAAAAAAATGTCTAGTTATACCCGTTACTCGTAGAGTATTCGTGCAAAAGTATGTAACAGGTAGAAGGAAGCGTTTCCGACCCTATAAAGTATATATATTCTTGTTGAGGATCAGTAGCCGAGTCGATCTAGCCATGTCCGTCTGTCCGTCTGTCTGTCCGTCCGTATGAACGCTGAGATCTCGGAAACTATAAAAGCTAGAAGATTGGCATTTTGCATGTAGATTTTAGAAGTTCCTACGCAGCGAAAGTTTGTTTCAAAATGGTGCCACGCCCTCTCTGACGCCCACAAGCCACTAGCTGTGGCCACAGTTTTGATGATATTATGAAAATTTTAATTGATATGTATTTGTTTCGTCAATAAATATCGATTGGCCTAATAAAAGTTTGCCACGCCCACTCTAACGCCCAAAAACTCATTAAACGCTTAAGCCTGGCTAGCGCCTACATTTCCGCCTTTCATGGCGCCATCTAACGGATGACTTTGGAACAGCTGGCCAAGGTGCTCAACAGAGTCAACGTTAATTCTCGATAAGGATTTCTATTAAAGGAAATTGCGATGGTTTTCATTTGTCAATACCGAACTATATCCCAAGAACTATGCAAATCAAATCTAGTTAGCCAAATTGGAGGTCTGAGTCAAACAATGGCGTATGTGTGTATGTATGTAAGCATATACATATGTATGTATTTACATTGTACACAGTTGCAATTGCCCGGCAAAGATAACTCCTTTCAAAGAAAGCTATTCCCTATACTCGTTACTCGTGTTGTGCAAACATTTAGACTTTAATATACATAATACTATTTAAGAATGTATGTGTTTAGCCAATATAAGTATGTATGTTTAATATTTCTAGTCAATTTATTTCACTAAAAAACATAAACATAAACATAGCTGCTGGTGCAGGACAAAAGCTGCAACTAAATAGCTAAACTGGGAGCCCTGGTAGGGATGTTAAAAATATATCAAAACTAGAGCACCGGGCGCACTTTGTCTCGCCCCAATTTCACGACTTCATATAACCCCAAAGTAATAATAAAACACTGGTAATTCAAATTTCATAAAAATTTATTTGACCCGAAATCAGTGGAGAGCGATGTGATAAACAATATTTTTCGTTTTGTTATCCGGTGCAAAAATAAATAATGATGACGGCTTTTCCACACGCGAACAGGCTACGTATAACTGCCCATGTGAAAAACAGACATCCAACGACTGGCCTTGCGATTTATTGATTGCCATCGCAAATGCCAATCGAACTGGGAACCGAATCCTCTTGAATTGGAATGGAAGATCTGTTGGAATAATCGGAATTCGTGGGATAAGAACTTCGTCTCCTTTAAATTTGCCCTTAATAATCGTAGCATGAATCATGTTGTTCATCAGTTTTTTAACGGACAACCGCGTACCGTTGCATTATCTCGGATGATTTAGATTCCGCAGCATTATAATAATTGATCCCACTTTCAGTTGCAAATTATGCGTCGGAGTTCCTGGCACATCCAGTGAGTTCAAAAATTCTGTCAGATAGTTGGTCGCTTCATCCTCGTCGGTCACGCGATCTGTATGAATGCAGTTCTCCAGCGATTTGACTTTGAATAACGAAATTCAAACTATCTACGTCCTTATTCTTCGCTGCTAGTATTGCCCGTTAACTAATCCAATCGAGATTTTTATAATTTTGTGCAATGTCGGGAAACACTTTTGTGTTGAGTTCCTCTTTCATCGTTCGGTCAAAGCCTCCAAGGCTCGTTTGTGCGCCATCGTGCACATCCCAAACGATTATTTCGCATTCTCGCATAAATTTCGCTGTCGCCGAATTCTTGCTCATCGTGCACGTTGGCTGGTCAACTGTCAGAAGATTCATGGGTAGCTTCAAAGCGGAATGTGCAGTTCGACCGCCTTCCAACAATGTAGCAGCAATGCCAGATGATGCAACAGCCAACGCAATTTGAGATCTTGACCGAATCGTTGCCAGAATCAACGAAATGACGAATGTCTTGCCTGTCCCACCAGGGAGCATCGAGAAAGTATAAGCCTCCCGTTTCATCGTCAACAACCTTCATTATCGAATCGTACACGTTCTTCTGTATGATGTAGGGCCTCTAATGTTCACCAAAACAAGCGAAGATAGAAGCATTCGTCTTGGCGTGGATGAACTGTGTATATTCGTCCGAGCACATCAGTCGAATAGACACCAGCGAAGCCAGCAACAGCATAACCTTTCTTCCGGCGTTGAAACTTCTTCGATGCAGCGTTCCATATATAATAGCGTGGCATCTCTGAATAGAGTAAAGTCCTTGCGAACGGATCGCTTTCGCATGTCCACTGATTGTTTCAGCCGTCAACGGACGGGGAAATCGTTTTGTGCAGTTTCCGTTATCCATACATACTGATTCTGGGTTGTGGACTCCGCAAGGGCCATGAATCATGCTCGTTGTCACAATGGAATGCAGCTCGGGTTCAGTTTGTTTATCTGGTATTTCGGCTGAAATAATCGAATCAATTTGATCTGGTCGGATCTTGTCGAACATCCAAAGCAGAATGTGCGCATGTGGTAAGCCACGCTTCTGCCACTCAACCGAGTACATCCAACAACGAACTGCGCCAAAAACCTTCTCCTTAACGATGTAATTCATAAGTACTGTGATCTTTTGCTTGAATACTTGTGCAGTGATGTCAGGTCGATCGCTAGATGTTTGACCTGGAAGCAACAGATTCGTAATTTCGGGCCATTTCGGATTGCATGTGAACGTGATGAATTAATCCGGGCGTCCGTAATTACGGTCATACGTCATGGCATCTTGAGCGTACTAAAGCAAATGGCGCGGGCTTCCAACATAATGTTGTTCCGATGTTGTTGTTTGAAATTAGGCGTTGTTTTTGTCTTTGAATGCTAAGTCTTTTGTTAAGATTCTTAATTCTAAAATATATTCTAATCTTAAAATAAAACTTGTTTATGTCCAAACTTATACTAACATTTTCGGCTGCGATTATTAAAGTTTCTTTTAAATTCTTTGTTATTTTAAAAGTATCTCAGCGATTCCTCCCTCAGCGCTCTTTTTTCCAAAAGTTTCGGTGCCTTTAAAAATTTTACGCTATCGACGTGTTTGCGGCACACATTGCAAAAAGTCATGTTGCTCAAGGGTTAATTCTGTAAAAAATTCGTCCGCAGAAAACCTTTTCCTTCAAAAAACGAACACGCACTGACCAAAACCCGAACGTTTAGACAGCCGACGAGACTACCTTATGTTATTGTATCATGTACTCGTCTGAGCGCAACTTCGACTGATTGAAACGAATAAAATTGAGACGCTCCGTTTTTACTTTGACGTACATGTTGAAACAAACGGCGGTATTTTTTTTTGTTTTTTTTTTTTGTTGTTAGTGGTGGTCTAAAGCATCGAAAGCCATCTCGGAGCTGAGATAGTTTGCCGAAGTCTGGGACTCTAACCCAGTAAAAACTCCACCCCCTCCCCGCTTCCCCGGCGGAACTGCCGTTAGGTATTACTTCGCCGGAGGGGGAATGCCCTTAGGGCTCTCTAGGATTCTATCCTATTGGAATTTCGCAGTCTTTCTGCGTTGCGCAGCTTTTTGAGTACTATTGTGGCCATATTGCATACTGCAGACCAATTTTCTTCTGAAACGAGCATAATGTCCACCATGTTACTAGCGGCGTCCTCCCAAATCTAATGCTCAGAATTCTTTGTTCATTTTCAAATCTCGGACAGACAAAAAACACGTGTTCTGCGTCTTCGTTATCCGACTCGCAGAGTGGACAGTGCGGAGATCGAGATCGCGCCCGCTGTCCTACCCGCCCTGCCACTAGCGTACGCTAGATGATCTTTGAAGGTTAGCCGGTGGTCAATCATAACACCCAAGTATTTTAGGCTTGGGCGAGATTTGATTGTAGCTTCTCCAATTTTGATAGTAGCCGTCTCTACTATATGCCTTGTGCTTATCAGGACTGCTTCCGTCTTGTGCGCTGCCAAAGTGAGTCCCTTGGCGCCGAGCCATGCGCTTGCTCGTTCCCCATCTTCGTTGCAGATTCTCTCTGCATCTGGTAGCTTCTTTGCAGTGACTATTATGGCTACATCATCGGCAAAGCCAATGAGTCGTGCACCTTCGGGCATCGCGATCCTAAGGATCCCATCGTACATGGCATTCCACAACAAGGGGCCTAGGACTGATCCTTGTGGGACTCCCCTGCTGACCCTGTGGGTCGATTGCCCAGAATCAGTTTCGTACAGGAGCAGGCGGCCTTCAAAGTAGCTCGCTATTACTCTCTGTATATACATTGGAACATTAAGATTTCTCAATGCATTTAGTGTGTGGTCCCAGCTAGCGGAGTTGAATGCGTTTTTAACATCCAGCGTTGCCGCTATGCAGTACTGCTTTGTGCCGTACAACCACCTTTTCCCCTCGATCGCTTTATCTGCGACCCTTTCGAAAACCATACTGCATCTCTGAGAGGCCGTTGGTTTCGTCAAGAGCACCTTCTAGCCGGGAGTGGATTATTCTTTCAAGAATTTTACCCACCGTGTCTAGCATGCAGAGTGGCCTATATGAAGAAGGCTCCTCCGCTGGCTTGTCCCCCTTTGGTATGAGTACCAGCCGCTGTATTTTCCAGCGACTAAGGAACACACCTTCTGTTAGGCATGCGTTATACATGTCAACTTACTCTTTTGTTTTGCCTTAATAGCAATTTTAAGGACTTTATTCGGGATGCCATCTGGTCCCGGTGCCTTGTCGTCCAGTATTGTCTTCAATACCCGGTGGACTTCTTCGGCACTTGTGAGCATTGATGTTCGCAGTATTCACGATCTGTGAGGTTCGCGCCATACTCTCTTGCTCTGGGAATAGTGTTTCCACTATCCTCTTTAGGCCGGCTGGGCATGTCGGCGATGGCCTACTAAATACCCGAAGCCGTTTTGTGACGAGTTTATATGCGAAGCCCCATGGGTTGGAGTCTATTTCTTCGCATATATTATTAAAGCACCTGCGTTTGTTCTCTTTTATATTTTTTTCCAGGGCTCGTCTTCTTTCCCTGAAAAGTATTTGAAGTGCCTCAAATTCGGGCCTTCCTCTTGAGCGTTGGTATGCGCGTCTTGCCCTGTGGCAGGCTTTCCTGGCTTCCGCAATGGATTGGTTCCACCAGTATACAGGCCTTCTTCCTGATGGGTTTTTCCCCTTTCTCTGCATACATATCGTGCAAATTATTGCTGCATGGTCACTACCCATGTAGGTGTCACTAACCTCCCAGCTGGAGCCTGAGGCCAATCCGGCGCTCGCGAATGTGAGGTCAATGATGGAACTGGTTCCGGCTCTAGAGAAGGTCGGTTTCGTTCCAGAGTTCAGCAGCACTAGGTCAAGTGCGGCGTAGCTCTCTAGTAGTGCCTTTCCCCTCGCATTTGTTCGGGGGGAGCCCCAGTCGGTAGCCCAGGCATTAAAGTCCCCTGCTATTACGGCTGGACGGTTTTCCCGGGCATCTTCTGCAATATCTTCGAGCACAGATATTGCCTGGGGAAGGCTATGGCTTGGCGGCAGGTAACAGCTATAGAAAGCTATACCATTCACATGGGCCCTAGCGAAGCAATTTCCGCTTTTTTCCTTGCTAATCTGAAGGTTTGGATTTCCGCAGCTCCATATTGCCGACTTTTTGCTATTATTTGATAGCCATTCTCCGGAATTTTTATTCCGCAATGTCTACGTTTTCCTCGATGACATTTTGCTCCAGCAACGATTGGGCAACCTCACAATGGTTTAGGTTTATCTGAAGGAACTTCATTTACCCCTAAGCCCTTGCATAGCCCTCCTGAAGTGCGGGCATTTCCCACTCATGGTTGGGTGGTCCAATCTTTCTCCTTCTTGCGTTTGCAAAGCATGCAGCACGCCTTTGCCTTGCAGCCTCTAGCTTGGTGATCCTTTGCGCCGCAGTTGTAGCAACATTTTGCGCAGTCCTCCTGGATCCTGCAATTACCTGCTATATGGCCAAACTACATACACTTAAAACACCTTTTAGGTGTTATCTTTGGGCGGATTCTACACGAAGTCCATCCCAGCCTAATTTTTCCCTTCTCTATGAGCCGTCTCCCTATGTCGGGCATGACTCTAAGTGTGGCGGTTTGGGTGCCCCCGTATGCCGCCCTTAGACTGACCACCGAACAAACGGCGGTATCTCAACAGATGATTGTCAACATCTAGTCGAATCATCAATCGATACGCATAAAAATTCATAGAGCTGACCTTCTTTTTCGTTTCTTCTCCTAAAATTTGAATTCAAACTTAGTTGTAGAATCAAAAAGAAGTGATGACTTGTAAACAAACCTGTCGTTGGATTGACCATCTCTATGTTGAAGTGATAGCCATCTTCTCCACGACAGAACATCAACGGGTATTGAAGTGCATCATATGACCGATGAGTCTCATAAACTCGCTGCAATTGGCCACCATCCCGACGCTTGAGACCAATATCGCGTGATTCCACATTCTCGCCAACAATCACCACAACGACTTCATTGCATGGCTTCCAGTGGGCCTTTTGTCAGCGCTGATAATGATTTTGTGGTCGTCAGAATGCATTGTATCCAATGCGGTTTTTAACAATCTGACCAATTAATTACGCTCATGCAGAAGATTTTGCAATTATTGTATAATTTCACGTTTAGTTGCAGTGAAAATTGCACAACGCTGATTTAGTTCATCTTCCGAATCACCAATGAAGTAGATCTGAAGGAATTTATGATCTTTATTTGGAGGTGGTAACAAAGCGCCCGCTCGATGGTGAATTTTCCTTGAATCTGAATGTTGGGATGCAATTTTGAAAAAATGAGATAATAAAGCGACGCCATTACCTTATAACTCGGATTGTAGCCTGATTGATGAACAACCTCGGCTCCAAATGACGTCATTTGAAAGCATCC
This sequence comes from Drosophila prolongata, assembly GCA_036346975.1. Classification (NCBI taxonomy): domain Eukaryota; kingdom Metazoa; phylum Arthropoda; class Insecta; order Diptera; family Drosophilidae; genus Drosophila; species Drosophila prolongata. The sequence goes on along the minus strand of JAYMZC010000387.1, from coordinate 19,194,694 downwards.
GTTATATTTTTGTGCAAGCTTTAGGAAGCTGTTTGATTGGGCTGAATTTCCATATAGTAGCGAATACAATGGCTCTGGTGGATGAGCCAAAACGGGCAATTTAATTTTGCCACCTGCACAACATAAGCCGGGGGTTTCCAATCGAAACTTCAGTGCATTGCAATGCTGACATACGACTGACAATGAACCAATAACAACGCAGCTATGTTCATTGTAGGGTGTTTCGGAATTGTATGCGAATGCAGCGCGATTCAAGTTATCATTTGCGGCTGGTCTTCTTCTACTCACATTTTGTCGGGCTTGAGGTGGTCTTTGTGCAGCTGTGCAATTCGGGCACGAGCCGATGCATTTATTTCTGCACGTACCTCTTGCGTTTGATTATTACGGACATTCTGAGAATGTATCGCATTGCGTGAACGCCGTCCAAATCTTGATCTAAAAGCAGGCATTATTTCCAATTAAAACTATGGCAATGTTTCGTTTACTCGATTTTTTACAGTTTTTTGTACAACAATGAAGGCATTATTTCCAAAGACTGCTGTTTTAACAGTTTTATGTACAACAATGAATACATCTCTTGAGCCGATAGCGACTTTTCCGGCAGGTTTTTCCAAAATTTTCTTATGTATTAACTTTTTCTGGCAATTACAAACAACTGAAAAAAAATTTGAGCCAAATCGGCCCAGCCGTTCTCTTGTTTTGCGATGGCGTACATTTTTTGCACCATTTTTATACCCGTTACTCGTAGAGTAAAAGGGTATATTGTATTCGTGCAAAAGTATGTAACAGGTAGTAGGAAGCGTTTCCGACCCTATAAAGTATATATATTCTTGTTCAGGATCACTAGCCGAGTCGATCTAGCCATGTCCGTCTGTCTGTCTGTCTGTCTGTCCGTATGAACGCTGAGATCTCGGAAACTATAAAAGCTAGAAGATTGGCATTTTGCATGTAGATTTGAGGAGTTCCTACGCAGCGTAAGTTTGTTTCAAAATGTTGCCACGCCCCCTCTGACGCCCACAAGCCACAAGCTGTGGGCACAGTTTTGATGCTATTATAAAAATTTTAATTGATATTAAGTGCAGCTATGAACTTTAAATAAGCAAATAATAATCAGTAAATTAAAAAAAAACAACTGTTCAGTTTAAATTGTAATTTTCTGGTATTTTTTTCGTCGATCTGAGGACCGAGGTGAAAAAAAAGAGTTAACGAAAAGTGAACACCAGCTGTTTGCCTCTCGCTCTTTCTCATGACTGGCGTTCAGTTTTCGTCGATCTGATTACTAGGCTTTATGCGGAAACGGCTGAACATGTATTTTGCTCAACATACATGTTTTTTTTTGCTGTGGTAATTACATTACCTTCAATTCCACTCACCATTTTATTTTTCACAATATCTGCCAGACTGCGATAGTTAATGTGACCGTGTGCCATAAAATACCATCGGCACTAGAAGCAGCAAAACACTGATTGGACTTTCCATCGAATGTATGCAGATTTATAGTTTTCTTTACTTGAAATATACAATCGCCGTTATGAATAATCTTTGCGTGCCTTTCGTTAAAGTGCACCAAATTGCATTTAGAAAAGGTTTGACTTACGGACATAAAATTTCCCTTCATCGTAGGAACAAATAGTTCATCGTTTAGTACTAGGGTGTATCGATCTGTTTTCAGCGTTTATTTCGTATACTACGTGTCCAAATTAATATTATTTGGTATTATCTATAAATCCAGATGTTTATAATAATCGTACTTCTGAAATGGTTCTCGTTACATCAATTTGAAATAATTCATGTTTTGTGTCTATTTTATGAATGATCCACACTTAGTTGGTATGCTAATTTGTTCGTCTAGCCTTCAGGTAATATGTGTGTTAAAATTGGCTGCAGAAATTTGCAGATGTGCCTACCATCGTAAAAATACTAACACCTTCATAACTTTTTCAAGGGCAAAACTGGCCGAAGAACAATTTTTTCCGATTTTACTTTTTGTGCTGTTGCTTTGTCTTCGTCTTTCGTGATTGTGAATAATTTTTTAACACTAAATATTGAATTACTAATAGATTAAATTTTTGTTTGTTTATTTCCTTGCTTTTAATTTTGATAGGTGATATATTGTTGGCTTGAGTGAACTATCAAAGCGAATTGGCTACATGTGTAAAAGGATTGTAACGTTTTGAGAAAATTACAAACGCAAGAAATCGTCCATTCTCCAATATCAAGCTAATTGGATGAATGATAAAGAAAAAATTCCCTTAAGCTGTGCCCAAAAGGTGTCTCAATTAACATCCAAATCTTCTGACCGTGGAAGACAGAGCTACCAGAATGGTTTCACCAAAACCAAAGTTGATGAGTAAAATTTGTTGTTCAGCGCGCGAAAATTTAGAGGGTTTTTTATCACTTAAATTATTAAAGTTTTGATTTATAAAACCTTTTATTTTTGTTAACTTAAGAAATAAATTAAAAATCCATTTTTCTGTATGCTAGCATAAGAAAAATGATAAGCGAATATTAGGAAATATTTATTTCCTAAACTCTTTTCAATTGTTGCCTGTGACCAAGATGAGTTATTTGGATTCGTGTAATCCCGAATGTATACTTTTTGTCCCTGATTGAATGATTCTAGACGTTTCCCTTTATAACTTTTTATGCTTTTTTTTTGGTGTTTCAAAATTCTTGAACTGACTGTGGGTGGACTCATGAGACTTCTACCAAAGAAAAGCTTTGCTGGGGTTTCTCCCGTTGTACAATGAGGTGAATTTCGGTAGTCTGCTAAGAATCTGTTTGTAATGGTTTCTAAACTTCCGTGACATTCCTTATCGAGTGTTGCTAGAATGGATTTCTTTAAGACCTTAACGAAACTCTCGTGACAGGATGACCTGGAGCGGTTAAAACCTGTTTTATTCCATTTATTTCCATGAAAGTTTTAAACTCCTGCGATGTAAATTGACGCCCGTTATAAGTGACTAAGACATCTATTAATCCATACCTACAAAACATTTCTCTTAACTTTTGCACTGTAAAGTTACTTGTAATTTGTTTTGTGATTACAACTTCGCTCCATTTCGAATACGAGTCGACCACAACCATGAAGTAATGCTTTTTGATAGGCCCAGCAAAATCGACATGAATTCGTTTCCATACTGAGTCTTCAGGGCTCCATGGAATTAAAACGCTTTTGCTGGGACTATCCATGAGTTTTTGACATGGATCGCATTTGCTAATCATGTACTATATGTCCTTGTCTAACCCTGGCCACCATACGTAGTTCCTGGCCAATGCTTTGGTTTTAACAATGCCTAAATGCGATCTATGTAAAGATTCAAAAACTCCCTTATAAAGTTTCTTGGGTACAATGGTACGATATCCTCAAATTAAACAGCCGTATTCAATTGATAGCTCTATGTGTTTCTGAATGAAGGGATGAAACTCTTTGTCCAAGGATTGAATGGTACCATGTTTTATTGCCTTTATTACTTTTGACAATGTAGAATCACGGCGGGAAAAAATTTAAATTTAAATGATTATTCTGAGTTCACATAAATGCACTCTTAGTCTGTGTCTGTGTTCATGGAACTTGCGGAATTCTCGATAAACTGTCTGCCTCATTCACTGATCCCTTCACATATTCTACACTATAATCAAACCCTGATAAATTTAAAGCCCATCTTTGTACTTCAGTAGGGTTGTCGAAAGTTTTAAAAATATCGTATCGATAATATTTTTTTTTATAAAAAAAAATTATAATATTTAAAATATCACATGAAAATGTCGATATCTTTGATATTTTTTGTGTTAAATGAAAAACAAGACAGGAAAGCTAACTTCGGGCGGAGCCGAAGTTGATATACCCTTGCAGAATATTCTGTAAATTATATTCTTCAAAATTATTTATATGATGCATTCTTAATACACATACAAAATCCCAACTTCCTAACTTTAAAAACACAAAAGTTATGTCATTTCCAATCGTTCAGTTATATGGCAGCTATAGGATATAGTCGGCCGATCCTTATGAAATTTGGCAGGTCGGATTGATTGGCCAAAAATAAAACCCATAGATAATCCCAACTTCCTAACTTGAAAAACTTGAAAAGTTTTGGCATTTCCGATCGTTCAGTTATATGGCAGCTATATGATATAGTAGCCCGATCCGGCTCGTTCCGACTTATATACTACCTGCAATAGAAAGACAACTTTTGGGAAAGTTTCAAGCAGATAGCTTGAGGGACTAGTTTGCGTAGAAACGGACGGACGGACAGACGGACGGACAGACTGACAGACGGACATGGCTTGATGGACTCTCCTGGTGATGCTGATCAAGAATAAATATGTTATTTTGTTTTTGAAAAACATGCACTTTTCTTTATGTAAGTGTAACCTTGCTGACTTAAACTTTCCTAAAACCTTTCTTAATGTGTCCAAAGAGATTTCAAATCTAAGCCACTGATGGTTATGTCATCTTGATAAACGACAAGATAAGGAATGTTTCGAAGCAAAGATTCCATTGTCTTTTGGAATATCGATGCTGCAGAAGCGGGTACCTAAACTCATTAAGATATTTATTAATGGTAACTTTGTAGTCTGCGCAAGCCCTTAATTCACCATTAGGTTTCAGTATGGGAGCAAGAGGGGTCACCCAATCTGAACTATCTACTTGCTCAAGCATGCCCTGCTCTACCAGCTTTCTTATCATTTGCTCTACCTTTGACTTCCACATGAATGGTAAGGGTCTTGTGAAAGATAGGTTTAGCTTCTTTCGAAAGTCGAAGTTTGACCGTTTCACCGTGATACGCTCCTAATTCATCTGAAAACTCATTTTGAATTTGATCTACTAGCGTTTTAGTGCTTTCACTGCTCTCCATGGCATTGACTTGACATATGGCATATTTTTAGACTGGGTCACGACAAAAATAGAACTGGCATAGGTGTCTTTTTCACCCAGAATCCTTATCGGGTCACCATTATAATTTACATATGGTGTTTCGCAAGATTTTAACTTGGGCATTTTCATTTCTCGAAATAGATCTACAGGGATCAGGTTACAAGGTGCACCCGTGTCACATGGTGCATCAAATTTGATGCCATCCACTTCAACCGTAAGTGTGTACACTTCCTCTGAACCTTTACCTAAGATACTGAAAATGCTATTATTAAAAATTTCGTTATGATTATTTAGGTGATTTGGATCAGATACAAAGTTTACATTTCTGCCTTTAGTTGCTTTGCATACAGTTGCAAGATGTCCAATTTTGCCACATTTATGACAAGTACTGTCCTTGTATTTGCACTCCTGTGATGAATGATTTCGCCATCCGCATCTTGAACATGGCTGCCGCTTTTTGCCTTTCGACACTTGCTTATGGTGAGTCTTGTTTACGAAATTGAACATTCCGTCTGACCTGGTCCTGCTTTCCTCCATGGTACACGCCTTAGTCGCCAACTTGGTCTCGTACAGTAACGCCTTCCTTAGTGCTACATCCAGGGATATAGTCCCGTCTTCCTCGCAAAATCTTTCAAACAGCTCGTTGGGCATTCCAACGATGAATTTGTCTAGAACAAATGCTTTTAGATGCTGTCCAAAAGTGCAGCTGAGCACTAGTTTTTTTACCCTTGCAAACCATGCTGCCACCGATTCTTCAGCGAGTTTACGAGCCATATGAAATTGCCTGCGTTCGTAGAATGTGATTATTGGCGGTGTATGCTGGGTGTGTAGCATGGCGCATAGTTCTTTGTATGTTTTTCTTGTCGGTAATTCTGGGCTGCAGAGACTGTGTAATACACAATAGGCTTCCGAGCCAACTGTCTTCAGTAATGTCGCTTTTTTGGAGTCGTTCAACGTGATCGCTACTTCAGTGAAATGCACCTCTAAACGCTCTAGCCACATCTGCCACGTGGATTCGCTCGATACGAATTCTGGAAAATTCACAGCCTGCATGATGGTGAGGTTAGATTGAGCCATTGCCGGAACTTGAGCGTCTGCGAGCTTTTGCTTATTGTCAGGCATTTGGTTTTGTCCTTGTAATACAAGGATGTTATTCACTTTGTAAAATTTGCGTGGTTAACCTTAAAACTTAAGGAATTCGTTTTTCTCGTCGCCAATATGTAATGTATTCCAGCATGGCTTTATTCAAAGTGTGGCCGTCACTGTTTAGTGCCAAGATCTCCTATATCGATTACACAGGCCAAGACATGGATCGATAGCTTAACTTACGATATGTACTAAATATGTGCTATATAACAGATACGTTCAATTATACACATTTTATTTTCAAAATCAGGATCCAAACCTTCCAGAAAATCTAATGTCAGCTTTCAAACCATTCCATCTAAGCAAGAATCTGGAACAGGCGTTAGAACCGTGCTACCCTTCTAGGTTAGATGTGGTTCTTTAACTGCTATGAAGTTGGGCCTTTAATATCTATGCCTGTGAGTTAGCTAGTGTCAGTTCGCGGCTTTATATTTACTTATTATTGTCTCGATATGCTTTCTGCCGATTTGTGACTGCATTTGCCAAGGTCGGTGCAATTCTGGGCCAATTATTGAGCGCGTTTTGGTTTAGCTGGGTTTTAAAATTCATTAAGCTAGCTGCAGCATGGATTATACAGCACAATCGGTTCACTTGGACAAAATGTCCAAGGAAGTACCCGCAGTCGATTAGTGTGTGCTCATCTAATCTGTATTTTACACATTTAAAGCTTTGTCCAGCTAATCAAAATGATCATGCATCCGAATCGCGTCCAGTTTAACGATCTGTTTTTATTAAAAAAATTAACAAATATCGCTAGCACCATTAGAAATCGTTCGTAGAATCCCCACATTTGCAGCCTTGGACAGTGTTTCTTTAACTGCCCTCTGCTATGAAGTTGGGCCTTTAAAGGGTTATCCGGGTCTTGACACTTAAAAATTTTTTTTTTTTTAACTTTTTTATATAATAGTACAAAGTGTCAGGAATGTTATGTGAAAATTTCAAGTCGATCGAAGCAAAACTGTTGGAATGGGAGAAATTTAAAGCCCAGCGTACGAATGAGTCACAACTGGCAATGCGGGCTCTGACGTCGAGCAGATGCGGCACTTTAAACGCGTTTTTCTCAAAACCACTTTTTTGAAGTCGGTAGTCACGTTTTCTCAAAACCTATTGCACCGATCGACTTCTGCTTTTGCACACTTCTTTTAGACATGTTTTTCTTGTCCTTAACGGAGGGATTTTTTTTATTTTCAATTACAACTCATTTTATTAGCCAAAACATGGCCAACATTTACGTAAAAAATTACACTTTTTATGAAAAGCGCTACAAAAAATTCATTTTTTAATTAATATTCACTATCAGAATAACTTTGGTTTTTTGATTTTAGATAAAAATTGACGGAGATATTTTGCCTACCGCAAGGACACAATGTTTTACGTGGTCAAGTTCAAGCCTGCCAAAAGGGCTCAATTTTAAAAATTGTTGGTTTTAAACATTAATATTCAATAAATTCAATTTGTGAAATTGTCGTAAGATCTTTTAAAAAATTCACGAAAATATGATTTGTTTCGTGCTTCAAGACCCCGAGAACCCCTTAATATCTATGCCTCTGGCTTAGCTAGTGTCAGTTCGCGGCTTTATATTTACTTTTTATTGATGAACTGCTTATTGTCGTGACCCGGCGCTTCGGAAGGGCCGAGTGATGAACTGCTTGCTGCGGGCTTCGGCGCTGCGGATGGGCCGAGAAGTCGCTTCGGATCCGCGGAAGGGCCGAGAAGTCGCGTTGGCGCTGCGGAAGGGCCGAGAAGTGGACTGCTTCGTCGTGCGTACGTCGGGTTCGTAGTGTTCTGGGTCGTTGGGAGAGATCTACTTGGATTTCTAGTGGGATTCGGGAATGTAGGGCATCGTTAGTTTCGGTCTGCCAGGCATCGTTATGTTCGAACTGCCGTTTCTACATCCGTTTCGATTCTGGGTCGGGAGCCGGAAATGTGACTTCTGGGGGAACTCAATGAGGTGGGCCTGTATTACGAAAACCTCAGTGATCACGACTGGGTCTGGTCTGATTTCTAGGAAACCACACCGGGACGCCAGTGATCCTCACCAGGTCGTAGAACCGATTTAAAAACCGAGTTCTTACGGATCCACTACTAATACCAAGACTATCTACCAGAACACTTACCCGGATATTCCTCCTTGTTGCTGATGTTTCCTCGAAGATCGTCGGAACGCAAGTGACTCATCTGGGGTCTTGCCTCTGCTTATATAGGCCCCGTTGAGTGTACCCAGAGCGGTCGATGTTGAGAATCCCGATATCGATAACTCGTTATCGGGTCACGAATATAGCGATGGTAGTCGACTATCGATGTATCGGTGGAGTTAGTGTGGCCAGGTTTATCGTTTTGGGCGCGCGTTTTGAAAGTGCGCGATTATTTGTGACGCTGGGTCGTCACAATGCTTTCTGCCGATTTGTGACTGCATTTCCCAAGGTCGGTGCAATTCTGGGCCAATTATTGAGCGCGGTTTAGTTTAGCTGGGTTGTAAAATTCCTTAAGCTAGCTGCAGCATGGATTATACAGCATAATCGGTTCACTTGGACAAAATGTCCAAGGAAGTACCCGCAATCGATTAGTGTGTGCTCATCTAATCTGTATTTTCTACATTTAAAGCTTTGTCCAGCTAATCAAAATGATCATGCAACTCCTGTTGGTTAAGCTCCAACATCTCTCAGCGATTTTTCAGAAATCCGAATAAGTCGTCAATTTTAAAAGACTCCGAATCGCGTCCAGTTAAAAGATCTGTTTTTATAAAAAAAAAAAAACAAATATCGCTAGCACCATTAGAAATCTTTCGTGGAATCCCCACATTTGCAGCCTTGGACACGGTTAAATTCATGAAGGATTTTAATAACAAATTGAGGAATTGACAAGGCCCATAGTAGCGCTCTACCAAGCGTGCCGATGCTGCCTCCATGATAGGCAAATTAATAATCAGTCGGAGCGTAAAGCCTGCTAAATACGACTTTAGATATTGGAATTTTTGTCCATTTCTTAAAGAGTCCTTTAAGTGGATTGCGTTTTATACAAATCTTTAAACGCATGCCCATTCCTTATAACCGCCACCATAGGTTTTAATCTGCCTTTTGCATAACTACACCTCTCTAACCTAGCGCGGTTCGCTCTTGGTCTTAGCTTGGCTAAGTCCAATGACCAAATTTTGGAAGTGTATTGGAAAAAAAGGCGAATGTCTTTGCTTAGGTCAATGGATAGCTAAAGAGAATTTAATTACTTTAAAAGTGCCCGGGAATTTAAATTAGGATTAAAATTTCTTATCTACTCTCGCCTTGACATAATCTTTGAATTTTCGGGATTATCGCCGCCGACAATTATTGGCGAACCTACGGCTAAGTCCAAGCGAAGCAACCCATAAGCGCTACACTAAGCAAACTCCGGGGGAGAAACACCCTAAGGATCGGCTGTAGCCACAAGCAGCAATTATGATTCCCTCGGTGATTTCGTTCCGGTAAGGAAGAACACGCACCGATGTGGTGCCATCCGAATTGTGTGGCTGAGACAAAACATAGCGTATACCTCAAAACGGGACCAAGTTCGTCCTTGCTAGTTTTGTCGCTGCAATAAGGGACTAGCAGCCACGCCTCTACACTGCCACAGGCCCTGCATGGGGTCCGGCCGGTGTGGCGTTCATAAATTAAATAATAAGTAACTAGTTTGTAACATAGTTATTGTGCCTTTTGCCTGTCTTTGCGATTTCGCGAGCTTGAGTCTGATTTTTCGTAACTCAGGGTTTGCATTGATAAATTTGGCTCAGCTGAATTAATAAAACGCATTTTATTTGAACTACCGATCCCCTAATACGGTCTTGTAGCTCCAGCAGGATAAAAGGTGGTGCCTCTTAAGTCGCGTCTGGCAAAATGAAACACTTTTCCGGACCATATTTCTATTTCAAAGGCGTCCTTGTAGTCCAGACCCGGGTAGCTGTTTTGCACAATCAGCCAGAGTATGTCTAAAACAGCAAAATGCTTAAATATCTTATTTAAAAACTGGTCGTAGTCCGCCCTGGCAGAGACTCCGTCCATTGACGATTGGTGGTGCCCCCAAGAATCCACTGGACATTATTCTAAAAGTGTCCGATCAAAGTAGTTAGCGAATGACTGACACAAAAGTGTCCTTCTGTGAGCGGAACATCTCATGAGCTAAAACATATTTGAATGTGCTTGCTCACTTCACGTTCATATCGAGGCCGTAGCATGACGAGCCACGTGTTTCTAAATAAGTATTTCTCCCTAGGATGAAAAATTCGGCAGCTCTTATAGTTATCTTAAATTTAAAGACGCAGCACTATTATCACATCAGTCTGATATAGTACAGCAAAATACATACAGCAGCTCACAGCATATTTTAAACAAGAAATATCCATAACTTTAAAAGCCCATCAAAACTAAGCTGAAATGGTTATCAAAATAACGTTAATGTTAAAAATTATTTTCTCAGCTTATTCCAACAGATTATAAGGTGTTATCATCCTTATGTTCAACAACCACCAGTATTTTATGTAGCTTGTGGGTTTTGGTTTCCCCTCTCCCTTATTTGAAAAAATATACTCTCAAACGATATTTTAAGATTACGACTTAAAATTTTGGATAACGGGTATATCTGGGGATTGATCTGGCCAAATTATCAGAAGGAGACGTTTTTAGATTAGACGCCCACACTTTTGGTCTCAATAATTTTGTATAGTATTTGAGCTTTACATTGCTAGATTTTGACTTTGTGACTCAACCGCTGCTAAACCTTTTCTCAAAATTTAAATTGATACAAATCCGCCCAGTATGTTGTCACTTCCATGTGGTTACGCAATTCTGGCATAATTGGGTATGAACTCTAGGCCATACTCTTCACATGTTTTGATGACTTCTTTAAGGTTCAACAATGCCTCTCTTTCGTCGCTCGAAGGGATGATCGTCGATTTAGTGCAACGCGATGCCTCTCTGAGTTAGAGGTCGAAAAATAGCGTTGATATGACGCTGAAAAACTCCGGGCGAATTCGACATTCCAAACGGGACCTTCCTAAACTGATATTGACTATTCTGCGTCACAAAAGTCACAGCAACTGCCACGTTAAAAGATCAATTTTTCAGATCTATAGTGCTTAATATGTTTGCGTTCTGTAGTCGATCTAACTGTTCATCTATGAGAGGTAATGGAAAGTGGTCCTTGATAATTACCCTATTTCTGCGTTTGTAAAACAAAGTCGAGGAGAACCATCACTCTTTTTGACAAGAACAAGTGGACTCGTAAAATCAGAATTAGATTCCTCCATAATCTCGATTCAGCAAATGGTAATCGTCGCGGTCGTTGTTGTTGTTTTTACTTGTGGCTCGTAGTTTGATATTAGCTCACGAACTTCTGTTTGCGCATTCGCACTGACCGCTTTGTTTATATTTATTTCAGTTTCGGACACTATGTCGATTTTTATCAGGTTTATTTCAAAATCTTCAGTGTTGAATGAACTTTTTTTTTTAATTGCCACCGAATAAAATGTCAGCGTGTAAGCATAGTTTTTATCCGATTATTAATTTTATATCGACTCAGTTATGTGGCACCACGTAAAAGTTTAGAAAATATTCATTTCCATCGATTTCAATAGCATGAAGTGCCCAATAGGGCGAATTTTGCTGTTACTATTACCGAAACCGATTATAAAAACAAGAGAGAAAGCTGTGGTCGAGTGCCTCGACTATTAGATACTCGTTACTCAGCTAAACAATTTAATATGAGATATATATATAAGTATTAAATAGTATTATGTATATTAAAGTCTAAATGTTTGGACAACACGAGTAACGGTAATAGCGAATTGCTTTCTTTGAAAGGAGTTATCTTTGCCGGGCAATTGCAACTGTGTACAATGTAAATACATACATATAGTGACATATCCATAGCACCACAAACCTCTATGTACATGTCTACACACCCACGCATACATACACACCCACACATTACTTTAAGACACCCTCAGAGAAATCGAAACCTAATTGTCAACAAACCATGGAAAATTTCCATGTTATTAAAAACTCCAGACCAATAGACTAAACAATTTAAATGAGGTTTGATCGTAGAAGAAGTAGGAGTTAGAGAACGAGTTCAGTTTGAGTTTTAAAACAGTTAGGACGGTGTTCTTCCAAATAACCATTGTACTAGTTGATAAATAAAAATTAAATAAAGTTTTTTTTTTATGTAAAACTTATAGTGCAAACATTTAATTATATGTATATGCTTACATACATACACACATACGCCATTGTTTGACTCAGACCTCCAATTTGGCTAACTTGATTTGATTTGCATAGTTCTTGGGATAAAGTTCGGTATTGACAAATGAAAACTTAAGCGTTTAATGGGTTTTTGGGCGTTAGAGTGGGCGTGGCAAACTTTTATTAGGCCAATCGAAACAAATACATATCAATTAAAATTTTCATAATAGCATCAAAACTGTGGCCACAGCTTGTGGCTTGTGGGCGTCAGAGGGGGCGTGACACCATTTTGAAACAAACTTGTGCTGCGAAGGAACTCCTAAAATCTACATGCAAAATGCCAATCTTCTAGCTTTTATAGTTTCCGAGATCTCAGCGTTCATACGGACGGACAGACAGACGGACAGACGGACATTTCTAGATCGACTCGGCTAGTGATCCTGAACAAGAATATATATACTTTATAGGGTCGGAAACGCTTCCTTCTACCTGTTACATACTTTTGCACGAATTCAATATACCCTTTTACTCTACGAGTAACGGGTATAATGACACAGCTTTCGAGTTCATCTTGATATACAAGTCTTCGCGTATTATGTTAAACTTGCTGCCCGTATCGAGTAGAGCTACACATTTTTTGCCATTAAATGCCACTTCTTTGCTAGTGATGTCGTTCTTGGGTTGGACACGGTTTATAATGAATTTATTTTCAGCAGGCTTTTCTTTTTTCACGCATTTTCGAAATATAACCGAACTCGTTGCATAGGAAGACTTAGGGGCTTTCTTTTTGTTTTTGCAGTCGTTGGAAACGTGTCCCGTTTCTCCCCAATTGTAACAAACGCACTCTTTTTTGTAACTGTTTACTGGACTGTTTTGGTTTTTCATTGAGCTAATTGATTTCGATTTTTGTTTGTCACTTTCCGTTCGGTAGTCCTTAAGGTTATTATACCCTTGCAGAGGGTATTATAATTTTGGTCAAAAGTGTGCAACGCAGTTAAGGAGACATCTCCGACCCTATAAAGTATATATATTCTTGATCAGGATCACCTCCTGAGTTGATATAGCCATGTCCGTCTGTCCGTCTGTCTGTTTCTACGCAAACTAGTCTCTCAGTTTAAAAGATATCGATTTGAAACTTTGCACACACCCTTCTTTCCTTTGCACGCAGTATATATGTCGGAACGGCCGGGATCGGCCGACTATATGCCATAACTTTGGAGTTTGTAAAGTTAGGAAGCTGGAATTCCCCATGGGTTTTATATTTGGCCAATCAATCCGACCAAATTTCATAAGGATCGGCCGACTATATCCTTTAGCTGCCATATAACTGAACGATTGGAAATGCCATAACTTTGGTGTTTTTAAAGTTAAGAAGTTGGGATTTTTTATGAGTATTAAGAATGCATCATATGAATAATTTTGGAGAATATAATTTACAGAGTATTCTGCAAGGGTATATCAACTTAGGCTCCACCCGAAGTTAGCTTTCCTTTCTTGTTTTTGAATTCACTTGCGCCGTACAATATTCATTTATTAACTGATAGTTCTTCGATCCCGTCAATGACGTACTGCATAAGCGCTTTTATTTCGACACTCCCAGGCGAGGCGATGTCCTTTAGTCGGTAGAAGTATTCGTACCCAGTTTCGTCTTTGCGGCGTTTGGTTTTATCTAATTGCTTGTGAACTAGCTTGGGGCTTACATTAGACCGGAATTCATAAAGCAAAGCATTTTTATGGATTTCCATGTGTTTAAACCGCGATTTTTTAGCGAACACTAATTTTTGCAAGTCTCCACGGTGCCATAAAAAACACGAAACGACTCCTCAACGTCACGAAAACTCAAAGCAAAAAGGGGAGAGTTCTTGTTCTCTCTCTTCTCCGAAACACGAACTACGACATTTTCCTGATTTTCCCGCTCGTTCCTAAAATTGGACGACTTTTTCGCATTCTGTTGCACACTCGTTTCGTTGTCGTTTTGCATTATGAATTGGGCACTATTGAAAACATGAGAGTTAAAAAGGTTATTTCTTTCTGGATTGTCTTCATCTACTGAATCCTCGTCATTCTCTTCATCACTTTCTTCGTCACAAGTGGCTTCTAGCAGGCTTTCACTTTGCAGATTGTTGAAAATGTGAGAAATGTGAGAAAATATCATTCACTTCATGGGTTATTTTCAGAACACCACAAATGCTGACGAAATCACGGACACTTAGGTTTTCGTTAATAAAAGCAAATTAGCGCCTCTACTCATCACTTTCTTTGCTAATGGAAAAACCATTAAATTCGCGAAGCCTCTTTCGGTTGTTTCTGTCTCCTTCACTTTGGAACACAAACTTGTATAATGCTCGTTTTGCTGCCGGATCTATAATTTCACCATGTTGCGGCATTTTGGCACGGTAATGTTTTTAACTTCTTTTCATTTAATTTACACTTGCAAAATATGGTTAAAGTTTATTAGAATATTTAATTGAGGTTTAGGATAATAGAATAAAGCTTCTGCAAATATAATGTCAAGAGGTTTTAATAAGTTTTATTTAATCGCGAACGTCGTTGCTCTCGTCTTGATGCGTCGTCTTCGGCTTCCTTCATAACAGTCTGCGCTGGTTTTTTTGTTGCTTTATCTCGTCGCCTCGTCCTTTTGCTCTCTTCGTCCTCTTTGTCTCGTCTTTTTCGCAATCCTCTTTAGGTTTTCCCTTTGCTGCTAGGCTTGTCGTTACCTTTTCGTTACTTTAAAAACAAAACTGTTCGTTACTTTTCAAATGGATCATCAGACAAACAATTCCCACATTTAACAGCATGGTGAAATGGGGCCATTATCCTCAACATTGGAGGAAGTCAGTCATCACAATGATCCATAAAATCAAGTAGGCCATGTTTGCGCACTTGGCGATTTGATTTCAAAAAAACTATTGTAAGGCGAGAGCGGGAGTCAATAAGATTTCATTCGCTTTTGCGAATTCGCCCCGTCTGTCGCCCCCTTAGGTTAGCATAGAAGAGAATTTATGTAAAATTTAAAAAGTCAGAGTGAAATCGAATTCAATCGAAGAAAATAAATTTTGTAGCTGCTGCAACACAAATACTCGTTTTCGTTTAATACAAAAGAGAATTAAAATGTCATGGTGTGTCTGACGTGGTTGCAGTAGCGCTCGCGACTTACCGACACGCCTCGGTATGCCAACAATTGTTTAATCGCCATTAGAAGTTTCTACCGAGCCCTTTTGTTGCCTCTTCTGCTTGTCTAATGGATTCAAAGGATGTAGCAAACCAAACAGGTATAGAGTACTCAAAGTTGAAAGTTAATCTGCGGCGTTTTGTTAATTGTGTTTGGTCCATCTTTCAACTTTTTGCATTCGTGTTAAAATCGGTGGATAGTGAGCAATCTAACTAAGAAAATAAAATTGCATGTACTAACAATTTTAAGTCTGTCATATATACATAAATATTTCGAATTATACATAAGTGAATCGCTTTGGACATTAAATCACAAAAAAAATATTCTTCGTCGACCCAATTAGTGCCAACTTAATTTCCCTATTTTGTCGTAGTGAGCTCCAATTTAGGGTATTACGAAAAATCTGGAAAAAAGTGTCAATTTTAAAATTGTCAATCCGAGAAAATCGCGTCAAAAATCGTGTCGCAGAATTTTCCAGCGCCTTTTATAATTTTTCCCGCGCCTTTCAGCATCAGGCTTATTTATTCGTTGCCCTTAGTTATCGGTCAGTGCATTATTCTCCGTTTGCATTTGCATTTGCCTAGGAGTTGAGCCGCTAGCCGCGTTCACATACACACGCACACCGTCACCACCGTCTGTGTCGTTTTCGTTCTCGATCGCGGCAGCAGTAGATTTGCTTTTATGCTTGTTCATTGGTTTAAGATACGCTTGGGCGTTGGCGTGTTCTCCCCTACAGTGCGTTCATTCGGCAGAGTACTGTCGTAGGGCTTATATAACAAATATAAAACCTCTAATTAGGATTTTATTTTACTTCTCTCAGCCCTTATGTAGCTCCTTCACACTGCGGCATATATTTATTTATTTACTGTATGTTGCGAGTATCGTTATAAGACTGATTTTTATTTAAGTTTATAATACAAAAGAAGGCTTGCTTTTGAGTAGTGTACATAAGCTGTGTTGCGAAACCCCCTAGGTCAGCATTTTCAGCCGGATGCCTGTGGCGGTACGATATCCGATAACGGGCATCGCCGTTAGTGGTACATTGCCCCAGGGTTTGGGTGAAGGTGATGTCATAAATAAGACATCGGCGGTAACTCCTCCCCCCATAGCTTGGAACGATGGGCTTAATGAAGGTATGGCGGGAGTGGCAATGGCTATGAGTGGTGAAAAAATTACCTCACTTCCTTTAAAGGTCCAGGCGACCGTTGTAATCAGGATTGACAATGCGACGAGTGTTGGGACTCCAAGTTTAAATAAATAGACCAGCGTATTATATATTTAATTATTTTTTCTTTTATTAAGCACAGCACAATCAACCACTGCTTACGAGACCAGAAATAAGAGAGAGATTAATCGCGTGGTTCACGTCTTTGGTGTTACCAGAGATCGATAACATTATAATGCTGGTTTTGGTATATACTAGAAATTATAATGGGGATATTCTTAGGTATATTCAATACGCCCCCTCAAAAATAGCATTATAAAAATTAAAATTTATATTACATGTTTCAACTTAATCTATGTGGCTTGTGCTTGCTTGTGTTCATTTTTTTCTTTTCTATTGGGAACGTACAATTCTGTGATCCAGCATTCGCTGCTAGGATTGGGAAAACCCAAAAAAACCCAATCAGATCATTTCTTAAAATGAAATAGTAATGGTTAAAAAAAAATATTCATATTCATTATTGTCTTGTGGCTCGGATCATTCATTATTTGCTCCATCCAGTCCCATTTTTCTTCTTAAATTCATAAAGCGTGGAGCGGGTAACGGCTTAGTTAGAATGTCAGCAAGTTGGTTCTCTGTGGAAATATACTCAATACAAATTACATTATTTTCTATTTGCTCTCCCGTAAAATGATATTTTATATCAATATGTTTAGATCTTTTATGGCATGAGGGATTATTAGCTATACTAATACATCCCTGATTATCTTCATATATTTTTATAGGTCTTTCTAATTTAATATAAACACTTTCTAAAAGGGATCTCAACCATAAAGCTTCTCTTACAGCTTCGAACAAGGCCATGTATTCTGCCTCAGTCGATGAAGCAGCTACTGAATTTTGCCTTTTTGTATTCCAGCATATAAGATTTTGGTTAAACATTTTGATTAAAAACCCAGTTGTACTCTTTCTATCGATTTCATTTCCTCCCCAGTCAGAGTCTGCGTACCCTACAAATATATTTTCAAAACTCGAATTCCTTTTAAATTCTAACTTCATGTCAATATTCCCTCTTAGATATCTTAGAATCCTTTTCAAACATAGCCATAATTCTGCATTATTTTTATTCTTATATCGAATTAAAATATTAACAGCAGTGGCCAAATCTGGACGTGTACATAACATAACATACATACATCAGACAACCAACTAAATTCCGACAAGGCGCGTCATGCCATTCATCTGAATTTAGTAATTCATAATTAAGCTTGCTTGTCAGTGGAGTACTGACTGATTTACAATCACTCATTTTGAACTTATTCAAAATCTTTTTAATATAAGCAGCTTGACTTAAAAGTATTTTATCATCATCCATTTCTATTCTCATTCCAATAAAATATCGTATTTCTTCCAAGTCAGTCATTCTGAACTTGTTCATTTAATATGATTTGAAACATTTAATTTTCTCTAAGTCTGATGTGGCAATAACTAAATCATCTACATAAAGAAGTAAATATATGTTTTTCTTCACGTCACCCTTATCAAGAACATAAATACATCGATCTACCGGTGAATTTACAAATCCACATTCTTTTAACGCTTGTTCAAATACCTCAAACTAGCATCTTGCTGCTTGTTTAAGGCCGTAAATAGCTTTATTCAATTTACATACACTATTAGCACTACGTAATACACCTTGGGGCACACTCATATAGATTTCTTCTTTTAATTTTCCATTTAGAAAAGCACTTTTTACATCCATGAGATGTACCTTTCAATGATATTGGACTGAAATGGATAATATGAAACGAAAACTTGCTATTCTAGCCACAGGAGCAAATGTTTCTTCATAATCTATAAGATATTTCTGAGTAAACCCACGTGCCACTAATCTAGCTTTATATCTTATTGGATTTCCAAATTCGTCAGACTTTAACGTAAAAACCCATTTACTGTCAACAATATTTACATTGTCAGGCGGCTTAACAATCAACCAGGTATTATTAAAGTCATGGGCGTCCAATTCAGTTTTAATAGCAGGCTCCCACAGACATTTGTCACTCCTACTTTGTATTTCTTCGAAAGAATTTGGAACATCACTAAAAATTGAATGAGCGTTTAAAATATAGTTATTGTAATCGATTTCATCTTCTTTGTAAGATATGTGTGGCCTGTTCTTTAGCCTATCACTTCTTCTAGAACTACATTCATTACTTTCATTAGGGTGTTTTGTGTCAAATCTTTTGTCCATACTGCCATTCTGGATATTTATTTTATCATTCAAGAAATTCATTTTATCACAATCCTTACTCTCATTCAGGATACTAACATGATCACTCTCCTTACTCTCATTCAGGATACTAACATGCTCACTCTCCTTACTCTCATTCAGGATACTAACATGATCACTCTCCTTACTCTCATTCAGGATATTCGTATTATCAATCTCCTTACTCTCATTCAGGATATTCGTGCTATCAATCTCCTTACTCTCATTCAGGATATTCGTATTAGCAACCTCCTTACTCTCATTCAGGAATTCCACTCCACTTTTAACAGCTCTTGAATTGATCATGTTTGTTTCATCTACGATTACGTCTCTTGCAACAATAAATTTGTTATTATTTTTGTCCCATACTTTTAAACCATTTGGTTCATAACCAACTAAAATAGTTTTGCATGATTTTTCATCAAATTTTCTTTTTCTATTCTTAATATGAATACACTGTTGAGCCAAATATTTTCAAGTATTTTAAATTAGGCTTTCTATTGTGCCATGCCTCATAAGGAGTTTTTGAATTATTATCAAGTGCCCTAGAGGGAATCCTGTTAATTAAATAAGTTGCTGTCAGAACAGCTTCACCCCAATAGCTTTTATCTAATTTAGCACCATTTACCATACTACGAGCTTTTTCAGTAATCGTTCTGATCATCCTTTCTGACACGCCGTTTAATTGCGGTGTATATGGAACAGTCAGATGGTAACTTATCCCTTTCTGTACACAATAATTACGCATATCACTAGATAGATATTCCCTACCATTATCTATATATAGATTTACAACTTTAAGGTTGAAATGCGCCTCACTTTTCGCTACGAAATCCTTAAACATTGCAAAAACATCTGATTTATGTTTCATTGAATATGTTACACAATAATGTGTATATTGATCCACAAAAATAACATAGTAATTTTTGTCGTCAATCGAAACAGGTGTTATCGGCTCGCATACATCAGAATGGATTACAAATAGGGGTCTACTAATGTACTTTTTATTTTTCAAAATGTAATCTGGCTTGTTTGCCATTTAAACATGCTTCACATATCTCATCAACTGGATTAACGTTATCTAGAAGATTATTGTCAACAAATAAATTATTTTTTTTAATTTCAAGCAATTTCCCTTTACTAATGAGACCTAATCTCTCATGCCATAACCGATATTCATGATTTTTCTTTTCCACATTTAATGTATATGCTTGAAATTTAAGAACTGGTGTATTGAACATACCTGAATTCTCAGCCACAACAGATCCATTCTTGAATATTTTTACACCGTTACTGCCAAACATAACTGTCATACCAGCCTCTTGCAGTCGCTTGACAGAAATTAAGTTTTCTGCAACTTCCCGGCAATAGAGCACATTCTCAAGCGTGATTTGGTTTCCATTGTGCAATCTGATAATTCCACGCTTCGTTGCAAAAATGAATTCGCCATGCTTGGCGACAGCAATTTTTATTGGCGATTCCAGGTCGATGTAGTCCATGAAGAGTTTCTCGTCATTAACGAGATGATCTGTAGCACCAGAATCCAAGATAAATTGCACCGTTTGGTCGCCAGTTTTGGACACATTTTTATCAAATCGATTTAACATAAACGCGAAGCCGGGTTGAGTTGTTGCTATTTGTGCGTTTTTGTTATTTTCTTTATTTTTATCGTTTATTATTCTTTTGTACGCATAACAATCTTTCTTAATATGCCCTTCCTTGCCACAGTGATGACACTTGATATTAAATTTGCCCTTTCCCTTAAATGGCTTTCGAATTACACAGTTATTATTTTTAAATGATTTATTTTTATAGCTGCTGTTATTATATACCGTTGCTTTCATAACTTTCCTACTTGTATCGCTGCTATCATTTTTGATTTTTATTTCGTGATCAAGCAATCTGTTCCTTACAAAAGCTAAAGTAAGGTTTTCCTCAGCCAGGGTCTCAATTGCAGTTATTACCCCGTCATATGACAATGGCAAGGTTAATAACACTTTGTCCATTTCGTCGATTTTTGCTCCGGAAGCTAACAATTCACTAATTAATTCGTCGAAAATATTGAAATGGCATAACAGTGTTGTCTCACTCTGCAACTTCAGGGAAAGCAATCGTTTTCTAACAGCTAACTGCGTCGCGAGACTCTTTCGTTCATAGATGGCGTCCAAATTTCTAAGAATTTATCACGCCGTGTTGTCGCTTGTCGCAAAATTTAGAAAAGAGTCACTAAGATATTCTACCAAAGTGCTCTTTGCAACACGCTCTGCCTTTTTCCACGAATCGTCAACTTCATCAGGAATATTCTGGTCAATTACTTTTAAAACATCCAATTCGGCGAATAGAGCTCTGATTCTGAATTTCCAAACCGAATACTTTTCTCCGTCAAAAGCCTTTATGTTGCGTCTTGTCTTTTCCATGGTATTTAACACACACACACGCAGCTATATGTATGGATGGGAAACCGAATTTCACAAGGTTACGCAAACCAAAGCTATTTCACAAACTAACTAAAATTTCACTGGTCTAAGTATATTATGCGTAGCCTGGGCCCATAACCTGTTGGGATTCCAAGTTTAAATAAATAGACCAGAAATAAGAGAGATCAGAAATAAGAGAGAGATTAATCGCGTGGTTCACGTCTTTGGTGTTACCAGAGATCGATAACATTATAATGCTGGTTTTGGTATATACTATAAATTATAATGGGGATATTCTTAGGTATATTCAATACATTTTTTATGACTGAATGCTGATAGAACAGTTGTCATATTTTATGAGCATGCCCCCTTAAAAGATCTTTCTCGAGTTGCAGTTGGAAGAGATGTTCAAGTTCTCCACGTTGAGGATAACCAGCCATCCCTTTATCGGAACGAAGATTTGTGGTTGGTGTTCACTTTCTATTGTGCTGCAGGTTGCTTACTTTTCGTCCAGAAGGTTGTAGAGGCTTTCGGTGTTATTCGGTGTCAAAGGAGTTTCGCAAACATATGTACTACCCACTTTTATACAAGGTGTATCTATAATATTGATTTCTACATCATTCTTAATTATAACATTTGGTGGGTTTACATTACATCGTTTTGTTAATTGGTAATGCAATAAGGTGGTACAATTGTTGATTGTAATTGTAAAATTGATGAGACAGAATCGGAACTTTTATGTTAAATATGAGTGTTTTGTTAGGTGTATTCTAATGAGAGTACATTATATAATTCATGTTCCAACTGAACTTCTACTTCTTGGTCTGCTAGTAAAATTTTTATTCTTTCCATTTCAACTGAATTTAGTAAGTATTTTTTGGGACTAATTTTTATTTGGCGAAAAGTAGGCTTTCCGCAATATTATTGTATTTAGGTGGTTGTATAGTAATAATAAAGCTGAATGTTTTTATACTCCACATCCAATTGTTTAAAAATTTTTAATTTGATAGGAATTCATAAAGTTTGTTATAAGTTCTTGTTCCTTGATTATATATTTAGTTATTTCTTCAAATCTTACAAGTGTTTCATTCTGAAAAATATTATTTAGTTTGGAATTTTCACGTAAGCGTTTTGGGACTTTGTTTATTTTCTCCTCGTCGTTGGCGTCCATGTTTCCCGAAACTATTTTACTACGTGGCCTTAATTATGTTAAACCCTTTCTGGGCCTACTACTCCCATTGTCGGGAATTAAAGAATTTATTCTTTGCTGTACCTGGGATAATTTTTGATATAGGGTAAGGGTCTGGTCGGTAGGTGTTTTGCTCAATTCTACTCAATGTATCGTAAAGGTGAGTTTCCATCGAAGCAGTGTTGGGTTTTGGCCCTTAAAGTTTTGCAACCATACTGAAGACTTATGGTCGGTGATAATTTTTAATCTGTTGCCATTCAGATATGGGCGAAAATACTGAACCGCCCAAATTAAAGCTTACATCTCTTTCTCTATTGAGGATTAGCGGGTTTCTGTCTAGTTTAAGGTTCTACTTGCGAAACAGATTGGTCTGTCAGAGCTTGAGAGAGAACGGCTTCTATAGCGAAGTTACTTGCGTCCGTAGTGAGGGTAAATGGTTTTTTTAAAGTTTGGATGTTGTAAAATCGGGTTGTTTGTTAGCAGGGTTTTGCAAATTTCAAATGCCTCTGTAAATTCTGATTTTATGATGACGGATTTGCCACATCTAAGTTGTCGGGAAATAGGTTTTGTTATTCTAGCAAAGTCTTTGATGAATTTCCTATAATAGCCCAACAGGCCTAAAAAGGATTTAATCTGTTTAGTCATTTTGGAACATCGGAAATTTTGACTGCTGCTATTTTGAAGGGGTTTGGTTTGATACCGTCTTGGGTTATCACTTGTTCCAAAAAGTCGATTTCCTTAATCAAGAAATTTTATTTGGTAATTTGGATTTTTAAATTAGCTTGACGTAATCTCTGAAATACCGATTTTATGCCTATTAAGTGTTTTTTTTTAGACCAAACGGCATTCTTGTGAATTCATAGTGTCCGATCTCTACCGAAAAAGCCGTTTTGGCCACTAGTCCGCTAGCTAAGTCCATAGTGGAAAAGTATTTTGCCCGGCCAATGTAGTCGAGAATGTTGTTAATATTAGGGATAGGGTACCTATCCGTGACGGTGTTGTCGGTTTTGTCTCCCTTTTTTTTTTTGGTCAGGAGAGTTCGTTTTTTTGGGGACCATCCAAACAGGAGTGCCCCAAGGAAAACGACTGTTTCTTATTATATTCTGATCGATCATTTTAGATATTTTTTCCGGACATCCTCTTTATGTATGTAGGGTTATCTGTTCGTTTTTACGTGATGGGGTTATTGTCAGCATTCGGGATGGAATGCTTGATCGTGTTGCAGAATGTAAGAGGTGTTGCATCGTCGTAAAATATGTCTTGAAAATTTTTTCAAATTTTAAGCAACCCTTGCTTTTCTTCGTTAAATGGTCTGTAGGAATTTGCTCGCTAAGCTGTCTTCTTGTTTGTTGGAAGCTTGGATTAAGTAAATATTTGATCGTTATACGATTCCACGTTCAGTGGTTGGTCGAGACATAGGGTCTGCCCTGTCTCGAAATTGTTAGTTATTCCAGAAAGCTGTGGCGTTCTCCGGCAGTGTAGAGTTCCCAGGAAACAATAAGATTATTATCTATCTCTAAATGATTACAAAGAAAATCACCATCATTTAGGTTATAATAGTTTTACTTTGGGCTTGGATAAAGAGTTCGTCGGTTTCTCTATTGGCTTTCGTTATGATGTTAATTTTTGCTTTACGGTCTTTACGATCAATTGCAAGGAGGCCATCAAAGTATGGGTGAAATTTGAAAAGTAGTAATTGTATTTCGGTAGAATAGTTCTCAAAGTCAGCAAATAGCTTTCTAGGACTACTGTGATTCGGACACTATTTTTCAATTTTTGTATGACGCTTGCGGAATAAGATTTGGGTTGACAAAAGAATAAGTAAAACCGGTGTCTACGATGAATTTTTGTGGCTTCGGAGAGGTTCGAGGGTGGTCCGATAAGTACTTAGCCTCCAAAAGAAAAACGAAAATTTTGAAAAAGTGGCGATTTATTTCTCAACTTTATATTCTTTTGGCTCGATACACTTGACCCAGCGATGCTCCAACTTCTTTAACCCGTCTGAAAAATACGTTTTCTCGAGGTCAGCTAAATAGGTCTCTGTGGCGGCGACGACCTTCTCATTCGACGCAAATTTCTGTCCAGCGAGTGACTTTTTCAAGTTTGGAAACAAAAAGAAGTGACACGGGGCCAAATCTGGACAATATGGTGGAGGGGGGGGTAGCAGTTCGTAGCCCAATTCGACAAATTTGGCCTTGGCGAGGGCGGAAGTGTGAGCCAGTGCATTGTCATGATGGAAGAGCACTTTTTTCTTCGCTAAATGGGGCCGTATCTGCGATTCGACGGCGAATCGACCCAATTATTCGGCGTAGTACAGCCCTGTGACCGTTTTCCTCTTCTCCAGGTAGTCGATGTAGATCACACCTTGTGAATCCCAAAAAACGGTGGCCATCACCTTTCCGGCCGATGGGACAAGTCCATGAAACAATAACATGTTATTGTATCATGGGACAGTCTTCGCCTTCTTCGGAGCAGGTTCGCCGGGTGAAGTCCACTGTTTCGACTCTTTCTTGGTCTCTGGTGTGTACCAGTGGATCCATGTTTCGTCGACGGCCACGAAACGACGCAGAAACTTCTTCGGATTGCGCTTAAACAGCGTCAAACACTGCTCTGAAGTGGTTTCACGGTTGCGTTTGTTGTCCGAAGTGAGCAAACGCGGCACCCATCGCGCCGACAGCTTTCTCAGGCCCGAAATTTCATCCAGGATATAACCCACGTGGTCTTTTGACATGCCTACCGTCTCAGCTATCTCGCTTATCTTCAATCGGCGGTCTGCCAATACGAGATCGTGGATTTTTGTCACGTTATTCTCCGTGGTAGCCGTTTTCGGGGCTCCTGGGCGTGGCTCATCAAAAACCGATGTGCGACCACGTTGAAACTCGTTAATCCAATTTTTGACGGTCGCCATCGAAGGAGAAGGGATGCTGAGAGCATCCAAGCTCTCTTTGATTTCGCGATTTCCCTTCCAAAAACTAGAATCGAATCACAGACTCTTTCTCCATTTTTCTAAAATCCGCGGACACGTGTGGATTCGGACACGCAGTCAAAACAAAACTACGAGTCCGATTCGGCTGAAATTTCGACAGTAGCCGTCTACGAGAATGTACTACATGATAGTAAATTTCTCTTGCGATTTTGACGCCATCGGGCGGTGAGGCTAAGTACTTATCGGACTGCCCTCGTAGATAGAGTGATGACTATGTGGGGGAGAAACAGTCCATGCGTTTTTTAAGGCAGATTCCATCGTAAAGGGCTCTTTTCTTTCGCTTACGTCGTGGTCTGAGTCTGCGGGGACTGACAGTAGTTCACTACGAAGGCTGATTTCAAAAAATAATTAGCCCAGGACACCCCACTTGGGTGGTTCTGGGTTTTGGCGATGAATATAGGTCCTGTCTTCTTGCATGCATACTTGCGTTTGAGATTTTCCCTAATGTCCCATTCGAGCTTAGTGTCTAAAATGTTCAACGTTTCGTTCAACATAATTATTTCCTCAACGCTCACAATGAATTTCTGGAGGGTACCCGGCGTTCTGTCTGTGGGTCTTAAGGTGGCGTATAGGGTAGTGGTAGTTGAAGTATTTAAGACAGTTCTAGCATTCCCACTATTTTTGGGACTGGTAGTCCTAGAACCCCCCGATATGTTACCTGAATCCATGATCAAAATTTCTTCTTCTAATTTTAGGTAAGATGTTGCTACTCCTGAGACCGAGTCGGGACTTTGTTTTTTCTACGATTGTTTTCCTTGACATTAAAATAAACAAGAAACGAAGCAAACTTAGGCAAGCCAAAGTTTATATACCCTTGCAGTTATTACAAATCGACTACATTTCGATTTCTATGCCTATATTACTAAAAACAATGAAGCTATGTCGATTTATCGCTGCATTTTGCCATCGTTTCCATGGCAGCTATATGATATTGTTGTCTGGTTTTAATTTAATTAAAACCGAAATTCCGATATACTTAAATATTACCAAATCCCAAAGAACAAAAAAAAATTTAAAACAACAAAGTTATAATTTTTTGAATTTTTTTTACGATTGCTCCTATGGGAGTTATATGATGCATTTTCATGCAGATAGCTTTAACACGGAGGAACTAGGAACTGAGGGCTAGATCGACTCTCCTGGTGATGCTGATCAAGAATATATGTACTTTATAGGGTCGGAAATGTCTCCTTCACTGCGTTGCAAACTTTTGACTGAAATTATAATACATCTGCAAGGGTATAAAAATTGTTAGTATCTATATATGAAGGGAAAAAATTAAAACTTTTATGCTAGCGTGATACAAATTTGTCTTTGTTCCGAAATAAATTTGTAGAATTAAATATTGTTTTTTTTTTGAGAATGTATTTTTTTCGGTGAAATTTGTAAATTAGTATAACATTTTATAACATATATATAACATTTTATAAAATAAAAATGTACCTA
The DNA here is from genome assembly GCA_036346975.1 of Drosophila prolongata. NCBI lineage: Eukaryota > Metazoa > Arthropoda > Insecta > Diptera > Drosophilidae > Drosophila > Drosophila prolongata. The sequence continues at coordinate 19,167,813 of JAYMZC010000387.1, read as the reverse complement.
TGTGTAAATCGAAAATAATGGTCCTTAGTTTATAGGGGTGGGTAAATGCTTATATATGGGTAGATATAGATGTGGGTATAAGTAAATGTCTTAGTATATAATTAATTAAAAGTTACTTGAGTTTTTGTCGAGAGAATCTGTAAAACAGACATAATTAGTGAATGTGTGTTTTGTTTTGTCGACTTTCTTTTCTAGTCAACGAGTTTTTAGATTTGTGTTCTTTTCTGAATCATTGTATCTGCTTTTTATCGAGTTCGAGAACACCAATCACATAAGGTTTCATGGCAAGAGCAGGGGAAAAGAGAACGAAATGCCTTTTTTTGTAGAAAGAATACTTAGCCACAAATATTTATATATAATATATATATTTTTTTTATGGGTGTATGTTGGGAACGTGAAAGATTATATTGTTAAGACTTGACACTGATTTGTATTATGTGATCTCACAAGAAAATTGAATGTGTGTGGGTGCATGAAACAAATTCAGCGCATGTTTTCTTTTTGAGTATATATTGATATTTTATGAGCAAAGGATTCTGTGCCGATCAGCAATTGATAGTCGCAGTTAATATAGATACAAATTTGTAGTGTATGATTTTACCATATTAACCATAACCAGCGATTGATGGTCAGAGTAAATATGAATGTACAAAATTTTCAGTGTGTGATTTTGTTTAAAACATTTTATCTTATATATGTTAAATAATGCGCGATGCATTCTGTGCCAATCAGCGATTGATGGTCACAGTTAATATATTTTTATATATTTTGTGGGGGTTGGCGTTGGCAAATATAATTGATATTATGACACATTACTTATAGTTTGTTTTTTTTTGTTCGGCCTCACCAACTCGCTTGCTTAGATAGCTTTTCATTTCAATTTTTTCTTATGTTTTTCTTATTCATTTCTTTTCCGGCTTAAATATATTTCCTGTTGCACTTTGCCCCTTGGCTCACCTCAATTAATTAGCATAAATCACGGCTGCGCCAGTTATGTCGTTTGCCGGTCTTGGCTGATCTCTGTTAAAGTGATAATCTATATGACGATATATATATCGTCCCCAAATTAACTGTGCGTCGCGAGTATCGTTATAAGACTGATTTTTATTTAAGTTTACAATTAAAAAGAAGGCTTGCTTTGCAGTGGTGTACATAAGCTGGGTTCGAAACCCTGTGACGGTTTGTCGTTGTAGGATGGCTCAGGGATGGCCAGGGTTCGTCACAGGAATTTGTTTGTGTCAGGCGTGGTTGCTGAAAGAGAGTTCCGACCCAGCCCAGAGTAGAAGTCGTGGGGAATTACTTAGTAATAGGTTTATTTCAGTAAGATTCTTGACATTTGATTAATTCTGACTAACGGATTCTCCTGACTGGCGGTGTGCCGCCCTTGCTGCTTTCGCTTCCTTCGTCCAATCAGACTGCCGGGTGATAGGAGTCGTCCCGCTGCTCGAAAGGGAACAGCACGGGATTACGGCTGCTAGTAGAGTAGACCCCGGTACTGGTCGCCACGTAGAGATCCTGATATAATAGTAGGTTGCTTGGGGACCCTGAAGTCAGCCACAAGCGAGAGAAAGTATGTTGCTTGGACCCTGAAGTCAGCCATAAGAGAGAGAATAGGTTGAAGTCAGCCACAAGAGAGAGAATAGGTTGCTTGGGGACCTTGAAGTCAGCCACAAGAGAGAGAATAGGTTGCTTGGGGACCCTGAAGTCAGCCACAAGAGAGAGAATAAGTTGCTTGGGGACCCTGGGGTCAACCACAAGAGAGAGAGAGCGCGGCCGGTGAACCGAGCCGTAAGGAGGCGTGATCCTGAAATCAGACGTCTCCTAGTGAAACCTTCGGATCGGCAAGCCGAGCCGGGCTTAAGAAGGGTAGTGGGAGAAGGAAGTATTACGGGAACTAACTACAATTTATAAGCGGACTTGGATCGAATGATCTAGTCCATCAAAAAGTGACTTTGCTGCTCACCACCACTGGGGAGTTGCCTCTATACCCGAAGACGGTCTGCTTCTAAGTGACGTTCTATGGTCCGTGGTCCGCCTTATATGGGGCTCGGCGAGATCTAGTGTGCCCGCCGCCTGTGTGGAATTTGCCGGTATAAGTGTGGCCACCTCTCTCGGTCTATTGTGCCCCTACGCGCGGGATCGTTGGCGCGCGCGCGTTCTTAGTTTGAATTTTAATTAAACGCTACTTTCGTTTAACTCTTTTAGTCTTTTTTTTATTTTCATCTTGTTTTTGTGCGCGCAGCGTCACAAACCCCTAGGTCAACTTAAATGACGGTAAAGAGAGCGGACGGGAAAAGTTAAAGAAAGTGGAAAACTAAATTGGTGTAATACAAAATAGGCGAAAAGACGCTAAAACAAAATAAAATCAGTATAATGATTAAAAGAAGTGCAAATTTTTTTTTAATAATGCCACGCTAAAAGTCCAATGACAGATGAACCAAATAAAGAGTGCATAAGCTTCGTGAGAGGAAGAGACGGGTACTTCTTGTATATCTCTACGCGAGATAGCGAAGTGCAAAAAACGTCTACAAAGAACAACCCGGCTCTACTGACAGTCGATACTCAAAGAGCACGATCTTGCTCACCCTCTCTACCCACTCTTACACACACTCCATTGGCGTGGAGTTTTTTATGTAAAACTCTCCACCATCAGATTCGACCCTTGGCTTATCAGCAACATGCAGCGGTAAAACTTCTGCAATCGCACCAAAAGTACCAGCAACAACTACAGCAACGGCAACAAAACCAACAACTTCCACAGCAACGGCTCTTATTGCGGAATCGCCAAAAGTGCAGCGCCAAATACAACGTCAACTAAAAATTTGACATAAAAACCAAACCAAAACAATATTCAACAAGCTGGCCCGTACAGACTGTCATGAATCAAAATAAAGCGTAAAACAGAAGACCGCGGTGGGTAATAAGCCAAAAAAAAAACGTGTCCAAAGAGACAACGAATTCCCGGGGAGATCCAGCCCTCTTAGCTGAAAATCAATCAGAACTGGGTCAAGAGACCCAACCGAAACCAAAGCTCCCACCAAATTACATTAGGGACAAAAGCTCGAACGCCCTGGTCGACAACATTTTTGCGCTGGTCGGGGACGGAAATTTTCATGTTGTGAGAACAACCAAATCCGAAGAACATTTCCGAACTGTGTCCAAATATCTGGAGCAAGCTAAGAAAAACTAATACACGTTCCAACTAAAAAGCAGCAAAGGCTTGCAAGTTGTACTAAGAGTAATCAAGCCCGACGTAACCCCCATTGAAGTTATTGATGCCCTCAAAGAAAACGGTTTTTCATAATCATAATTAACAGGAACAAAAAGCCGCAACCACTTTTCAAGGTAGAGCTGCAGCCAGACGGCAGTGTCTTGAAGAAAAATGAAGTGCACCCATCTATAACCTGCAATACCTTTTGCACCGAAGAATTATGGTGGAAGATCCACATAAAAGGAAAGGCTCAGTGCAATGTAAACACTGTCAGGAGTATGGACACACCAGGACATCTGCACACTTCGATCATCCTGTGTACTTTGTGGAGACTTTCACAATTCCGCTAATTGCCCTGCCAACAAGGAAGACCCCCAAAAGAAGAAATGTGGAAACTGCGGAGGAAATCACACGGAAAACTACAGGGGCTGTGTGGTCTATATGGAGTTAAAAAACCGCATGCGACGAGTGACTACAAAGCGCCGTCAAAACACTCAAAACGTGTACACTTACCCAAAAACGACGCCAGAAGAATTTTTGGGACGGCTGCAAGATCCTCATTTGGTCAGCTAAATACCCAGAAGGTTCTCATACGCCGAGGCCCTTCGAACAGGAACGGAAAACCCACTCCAGTCTTATCTAGGAAACGTTAAGCATGTCCCAGGACAGTCACAAAGCACACTGGAAGCTATGATGGTTACTATGCAACAAAGTATGATGGAATTTATGTCCTTCATGAAAACGACCTTGCAAACACTGCTTCAAAACCAGAACATGGTGTTACAGTTGCTTGCAGCTAAGCAGTCCAAATAATTGATGGCTAATCTACGAATACCCATGTGGAAAGCCAATTGCGTTTAAAGGGACAAACTTGAAACAACACTGTTCCTAAATGAAAATCATATCGACATTATACTACTTATAGAGACGCACTTTGCTTTTCAATTTATGATGGACATTTCATGGATTTTTACAACTTACTTGGAGATCGCTTCATAGCAGCAGGGGACTGTAATCTCAAACATACCCACTGGGGATCACGACTCGTGACTACCAAAGGAAGGCAATTATATAATGCAATTATAAATCTGAGCAACAAATTGGACTATGTGTTCCCTAGTAGCCAAAAATACTGGCCAGCTGACCCTAGAAAAGTCCCCAAGGACTGACAACGCACAGAAAAAACTGGTTGAAATATAAAAAGTATGTAAGCTCAACATCGAAGCGGATGTTGACTGCTCCACTGATGCTCTTGAAGATGTACTCGTGGCAGCAGCCACTATTTCAAGGACGTGCAAACTAACCATTTCAAAACTCATCTGCAATTGGAAAAACTGGAAAATAGGCGTCACTACATCTTCAAAACAACGTCTTAAGGAAGCACACTAAACCGAGGCCTTAAGAAAGACGCCGAAAATGCACAACTACGGTATATCGGAAAACTTTCTCCAACTAGTACAAAACACCCTCTGTGGAGGGCTTACCCAAATTTGAGCTCTCCAATCGAAACAGTCACTCCGATAAGAAACTCATCGGGTATCTGCGCCCGCAGCGACGAAGATGAAGCCGAAACTTTTGCTTTACATCTCCGAAGCGTTTTCCAGCCGAACCCTGCCACTGTTACACTTCTCCTGCCACATATCGAATCTGATATAGTCCTTACCAACATTGTTTCAACCAAAGGAGATCGCGAAAGTCTTAGGGATCTTAAGCCAAAAAAGGCTCCGGGCGGTGGCCTAATTACACCAAAAATGACAATTGAACTTCCAAAATTTTGCTAATGAGGCTATTTGTAAACTTATACGTCTCGGCTACTATCCAAGCAAATGGAAAAAATCTACTATCATAATGGTACCGAAGCCCGGAAAAGACCACACAATTCCGTCATCCTACAGACCAATAAGTTTTTTATCGTGTCTGTCTACTCTGTCGAGTCCCCAAGTCAAAAAAGTAATCCACCGCGACAGACGACTATCCTGGGGAAGACACATCGAATGCAAGAAACTAAAAGCCAGCAGCGTCCACTGGTCTACAAGGTCCGCTCTACAACTCCACTCTCAAGCCTTTCTGCACTTATGGCTCCCAGCTGTAGAGGAACGCGAGCAGCAGCAACATTCAGCGCGCACAATCGATAATCCTGAGGACTACTGGGGCACCGTGGTATATTCGCAACCAAAACATCCACAGAGACCTCAGCATTCTTGCAGTAAAAGGTGAAATAGACAAACAAAAAACAACCTGCAAAGAAAAACTCTCTGAGCACACATGTCATCACCCAAGGGGCTTGACCCTGGTTCCCAGCAGAACCCGCCTACAAGGCAACGTCCTTTCAACCCAGCAATATTTCTCAGGGCCCCATAACTGTTAGATTACTATATTTGATGCACTTATTATTGGTATCCAAAAGGAGAAGATTCAATAAATAAATAGCAAAGCATAAAAAAAAGAAATCCTAAATACGCACATTGAAAACGCTTCATTTCTTCAAAATCAAATAGAAGAGAGATGCAAAAGATACCTTCTGCGAAAAGTTGGAAGAGAGTGCAGTTTTAACAAAATTATTACTGATTTCAATTTTAAATGAGGCGAAACGAAATACTGTCGAAAAATCCGCTTCGCAGGCAAGTCGCCCGCCTTAATACCGCCTGCCGAGCGTCGCTTTTTCAACATTTTGCGGAAAACACAATTTATAAATTTTACAAGCCTTTTGGAAACTTTTGCTGGCAAAGATCATACGCTACACGACTTTGAGAAATTCAATCATTTAATTTGGTGTTTAGCTGGAAACGCTTTAGGAACAGTTAGGGAATTTCAAGTCACTGCTGAGAATTATCCCAAAGCCCTAGCTAGCCTATAGCTGGTGTACGATAATGATTGCCATATTTTTTTTGACAACATATCGACACTTTTTAATTTGCAAAAATCAGAAACTTAAAATTTCAAGAGAGGACTTGTGTTTGAGCTTATGAGGCATTGGAGGGACTAATGGTCAAGCTACAAAAAAATACACACGGTTGTGAAGTCGCGAGTAGGGAATAGCCAGTTGTGGTCCGATTTTTGGATTCTAAAAAAATATTTCTTGGTATTATACGGATCAAGCGGTGAACAGCAGCGGGGTGAGAGTGCTTGAAAATATTCAGTTGGCAGATTCAAAAAATAGATATGATAATCGATGCAGATTCGTTCTTTGAACTTTTATATCTTGGCCAGATAAAGCAGGGGCCTGAGTTTCCCATCCTACAAGAAACAGTTCTCGGCTGGATAATGTCTGGGAGATGTACGTCTGAAAATAAAATAAGGGCTGGTACATCTCAGCTGCCAGGAGAAAGCGTTTGAGTCAATTGACACAACCTTGCAGAAATTTTGATCTGTGGAGGACTTACAGCCCAAGACAAAAGTCCCTACTCCTGAGCAGCAACTTTGTGAGCAACACTTTGAGAAATATACTCAAAGATTGTCGTCCGGTACATTTTCGGTTCGTTTGCTGTTCAAATCTGACCCAAATTCTCTTGGCTCATAATACGAAGTTGCGAAAAGTAGATTTTGGTCGCTAGAAAAGAAAGGACCCTTAGTTGAGGAAGTTGAATCTTGAATTCATGGATAATAATGTTTCCATGGGCCACATGTCTTCCACAAATGACAAAATTCCGAATACTCCGCCCTATTTCATTCCGCACCACAAAGTGCCGTACATCGATACAGTTATCGTTGAATGACATCTTGATGGTAGGGCCAACCATTCAAGAGGAGCTGTACTCGACTCTGCTTTGGCAAAAAATGTATCGCCAAGTAATAGTGGACGAATCTGAGCGAAACTTTCAGCTTATAGTATGGAGACGAGAGCCCTCTGAGTCTCTGAAAATCTTTAAGTTAAATACCGTTTCATATGGAAATTCGCCAGCACCCTTTTTGGCGAACCGGCTAGGAGAGATGGCAAGCAACTTATCCAAAAGAAGCACAGATAGATTTTTATGTTGACGATTTGTTAACTGGCGCCGGATGCGTTACGGACCAGCAAGGCCTTCGAGACGAAGTTCTTCAGGTTTTGCAAGAGGCAGGACTTGAACTGGCAAAGTGGTTTTCGAACTGCCCCGAGATACTTACGACAGGTTCAGACGTCACAAAGACCCATTGCGTGGTTTGGACCGATAAAACAGAACTAATTAACATAACATGGGGACTGTGACAGGACCCTAGAGCACTGAAGACGTTTAACAAGTGAAATAACAAGGAAATAAAGCAATAGCAAAAGGAGAGCTAATAGAACCCCGCAGCCCGATGGAACGCCAATTGCTAAACAACCATTGAAGAAACGCTGTGAGTAGAGTGAGATATAGCTAAAAAAAAGTGGCATAGTAACAAAATTAAAAGCCAGAAAGGCTGAATTACTAAAACAACTTAATAATAATTTAGAGTAAATTAACGAATGTTTATATCAAACCAAGATATTAAACTAAAATTTAAATTTCATTTAATATCAGGTTGTTAAATATCTCCCTTCCGCTTTTTTTGGGGTTTGAATTTGGCGGCTTTGTGCAAAGCGCTACATATCGGTATCGGGCAACGCTATATATCGATTGAAAGGTCTTGGCATAAGCTACAAAAGTTATACATGTGTAAACATGGAGTTCGCTAACGCCGAAATTCGCGCTGTTTTAAAGTTTTCCTACGTAAAAGGTAAATCCGCTTGAGAAACAGTCCGTGATATTAATGGTGTTTTAGGGGATGGTACTCTATCACTTCGAACCGCGGAGGAATGGTTTCGACGATTCAGAGCCTTTGAAATCGACACCATGGATAAGCCAGCCGGCCGAATACCTTTGACGACGAATACCGATCAAATCATAAATGATGGACGTTGATGCACTTCGAGCAGTACAAAGAAGTGGCCCAACGACACGAAGCACGTGCTTGTTACGCGCGGGGCCCTATTCTCAATTTGGGCAAAAAATGCGGGTTCGAGAGAAAGTTACATAAGACTAATAGAGACAAGACACAAATGAAAATAAAAGGCACAACTAAGAGTGAAGCAAATGAGTTAAAATATTAGTTTTTAATACCGGGAAAAAAAGTGAAATGCAAATTTAATGATAAAGGTTCTTATAGATATTACATAAAACGCGAAAAGGCTCGTGTAGACAAAAATTTAATATACATCGTGGCAAATTTAGAGGATAATAATTTCGTGTTAGACTAGCAGGAACATTGAAAGTTAGGCGGTTGACAAGTTCTGCAGAATCAATATCACCTCTTATAAGATATTGCATAAAAATAGTACCAAGCATTGTTCTACGATTTTCAAGTGTGGGTAAATTAAGCAACAGTAATCTACTGATAAACGTAGGAGTACCCCTATAAAAAGTCATAACGTTGCATTTCAACTTTAAAAGGTTGTACTCACACCATCCAAACAATCAATATCTCACTGTAAGTTAAATCCCGACGCTATATCATTATATGATAAACAAAGCTTAACATCATCAGCATACATTAGTACACGAGAATGTGTTATGATAGAGAAAAGATCGTTAATAAACAAAGTAAACAGCAAAGGGCCCAAATGAAAACCCTGAGGCACTCCAGATGTCACGTAGATCAATTTTGAAACAGAATTCTTGAATATAACCTTCTGAGTCCTACCATTCAAGTAACTTGAAATCCAAGTTAATATATTACCAGGAAACCCAAGCTGATCTAATTTAAATAAAAGAAGAGAGTGGTTGACGGAGTCAAAGGCCTTACTAAAATCTGTATATATAACGTCAGTCTGCATTCTTTTCTGAAATCCATTTATTACAATAAATGACATTCGTGGAAAACATGTAGCTAGACCGGCATGTGACATCTCGTGACATCGCCGAGAAGATAGGAGTTAGTCACAAAGCCGCATAATTTAAGGCAAAAAAAACCTGTTAGACAGAATCAACGCCTGCGAAGTGCTGTTGAAACGGAATGAACTCGACCCATTTTTAAAGCGGATGGTGTCTGGAGTCGAAAAATGGAAGCGAAAACGGTCGTGGTTGAAGGCCGGTAAATAGTCCAAAACAGTGGCCAAGCCGGGATTGACGGCCAGGAAAGTTTTGCTCTGTGTTTGGTGGGATTGGAAGGGAATTAAACACTATAAGCTCCTCCCATATGGTCAGAGGCTTAATTCTACCATCTACTGCGAACAACTGGACCGCTTGAAGCTGGCGAGCGACCAGAAGCGACCAGAATTGGCCAACAAGAAGGGTGTAGTGTTTCACCATGACAACGCCAGACTACACACTTCTTTGATGACTCGTCAGAAGCTACGGGAGCTTGGATGGGAGATTTTATCGCATCCATCATATAGCCCGGACATAGCGCCAAGTGACTACCACCTGTTCCTGTCCATGGCGTAAAGTTGGGCTCAAAAGAGGGTTGTGAACTTTTCACTGTCTGAGTTTTTCGCAAATAAGGAGGGAAGTTTCTCCGAGGGGGGTATTATGAAGTTTCCGTCTAAATGTCTAAACACATTATCGAACAAAACGGCGCATATTTTAGCTAAATCCGTTGACTGTATCAATTTTTATAAAGCATTAAATAAAGAGCAAAAAAGCGGAAGGGAGTTATTTGACAACCTAATATAAGAATGAATAACAACAGAATTACCAAATCTGTCGAAAATATTGAAACAGTCAAACATTTTAAATATATACTATATACACCACCCACAAAAATGGGAGTAGAAGATGTAAAAACAGTGGATTCCACTGCAAATGTTATTAATAAAGCCTAGTACTCAGATCGATAAAAGAGTTCGCTAACGGAAAAACTTTAATCTTTCCAGAGTGACCAACGTAGCCGAAGTCGATATACCCTTGCAGAATTTTCTGTAATTATATTCTCCATTCTTAATACTCGTAAAAAATCCCAACTTCCTAACTTTAAAAACACCAAAGTTATGGCATTTCCGATAAATTATATGGCAGGCTATAGGATATAGTCGGGCGATCCTTATGAAATTTGGTAGGTCGGATTGGTTGGGCAAAAATAAAACCCATAGGAAACCCAAACTTTCTTACTTTACAAACACCAAAGTTATGGCAATTCCGATCAATCAGATAGATGGCGGCTATAGGATATAGTCGGCCGAACTCGGCCGATCCCGGCCGTTCTGACTTATATACTGCGTGCAAAGGAAGGAAGGGTGTGTGCAAAGTTTGCGTGCTAGTTCGCGTAGAATCAGACAGACAGACGGATATGCTTATATCAACTCAGGACGCGATCCTGAACAAGAATATATATATTTTATAGGGTCGGAAATGTCTCCTTCACTGCATTGCAAGGGTTTAAAAACTATCACGGATTTAAGACTTGTAGAAAGTACTAAAAATACGCAAGAAGACTTGGCTGTAGAAGTCATAAAATCTAAAATATTTGGACAATTTTGTACAGAGTACAAAATAAAACTTCTATTATTGGTATTATAGCTAAACTAAATACCAATATCAAAGGCGAGTCAGCTTCGCAATATACAGCTGAAATTGACAGTTTGCGTAAGCAACTTGAAGCAGTTTATTTTGACGATGGCTTGGACTTTGATAACGCCAAAAGTTCGAAACTGAAGAAACAATATTAGCTATGACCACAAATTGCGACTTCGAGAAACTTCGCATAATACAAGAAGCCGGCAAATTCCAGTAGTTTTCTGCTATGGGTAAATATTTCCAATGTAGCACTGAAATGACCGGAAGCCCAAGTACAATATTGTACTATAAAGAGAGAAATGATTTAGGAAATTACAACCGAAATAACCCAAGAGGTAGAGGCAATGGCCGCGGTAATGGTAATTTCTACAACAATAACAACGGTAACAATAGGAGTAATTTCAGAGGAAATTACCGAGGTAGCAACCGAGGAAGAAATAATTCACACCGAAGAGGCAACCAAAATAATAACAATAAAGGTAATGTCCGAGTAACTCAATGTAATTCAGAAAACCTTAAAAACCCCTTAGATGTTCAGAGCCAATAAATGGCACAATAAAAACCATCAACCTCAACTCAACCTCAGCATATTTGTAAAAATTAACAATGAAAGAACACTGTTGCTTGATGCCGATATACATATTTATATTAAAATAAAATGTAGATTTGTTTATATATATATATATATTTTAGTGAGTGGCGACTCACTTATTTTTCGCCCAAACAACTTAAATTATCAGATTAAATAACGAATATAGTAGAATCCGACTTATAACGACTCCGCTTATAGTGTCCGTCCGGTTATTGCCACGAAAACTCGATGGCCTGGTTGGTCCCCATACAAACTTATATGGTTAGTGCGTCTTCCGGGCATAACGACATAAAATCGCTATAGCTGTACTTCATACTTGTGACAATAATGACAAAGTACTCCCAGCTCGTTCCGAAGTTGTCCGTGAAATACAAATTCCCACAATAAAAAATCAAATTCTGATATTAAATCAAGAAATTGATGAAGGAATTTATATCGCAACAAGAGATAGTCGAGTGCCTCTACTAAATTATCAATTTGAATTCGGCGATCTCTTAGTGCTGGCAGCTTTTCAGCACGAGCAACAGCACCAGCGCTGCTTTAGCGCAGGCAGCTTTTGTCCTGCACCAGCAGCTGTGTTTATGTTTATGTTTTTGAGTGCAATAAATTGACTAGAAATATTAAACATACATACTTATATTGGCTAAACACATACATTCTTAAATAGTATTATGTATATTAAAGTCTAAATGTTTGCACAACACGAGTAACGGGTATAGCGAATAGCTTTCTTTGAAAGGAGGTTTCTTTGCCGGGCAATTGCAACTGTGTACAATGTAAATACATGCATATGTATATGCTTACATACATACACACATACGCCATTGTTTGAGTCAGACCTCCAATTTGGCTAACTTGATTTGATTTGCATAGTTCTTGGGATATAATTCGGTATTGACAAATGAAAACCATCGCAATTTCATTTAATAGAAATCCTTATCGAGAATTAACGTTGACTCTGTTGAGAACCTTGGCCAGCTGTTCCAAAGTCATCCGTTAGATGGCGCTACCACGGGCCATGAAAGGCGGAAATGTAGGCGCTAGCCAGGCTTAAGCGTTTAATAGGTTTTTGGGCGTTAGAGTGGGCGTGGCAAACTTTTATTAGGCCAATCGATAGGTATTGACGAAACAAATACATATCAATTAAAATTTTCATAATAGCATCAAAACTGTGGCCACAGCTTGTGGTTTGTGGGCGTCAGAGGGGCGTGGCACCATTTTGAAACAAACTTGCGCTGCGTAGGAACTCTTAAAATCTACATGCAAAATGCCAATCTTCTAGCTTTTATAGTTTCCGAGATCTCAGCGTTCATACGGACAGACAGACGGACAGACGGACATTTCTAGATCGACTCGGCTAGTGATCCTGAACAAGAATATATATACTTTATAGGGTCGGAAGCGCCTTCTTCTACCTGTTACATACTTTTGCACGAATACATACCACATTCAACCACAAAAATACTTACATATGTATGTCCGAATTAAATATAATAATATAATAAAATAAAATATGAAACCTTAAATGATTATGAAATATTAAAAGAAACTAACGAAAAAAGAGACAACTTCGTTATGAATAAATTAATTAAAAACTTTCCACATTTATTCAAAAATCAATTAAAAGACTTATTTACCAGATATACAGACATATTCGGACTAGAAACCGAATCAATAACAACAAATAATGTTTACAAACAAAAGCTTAGACTGAAGGATGATGAGCCCGAATAAATACAAAATTATTCGAGTCCTCATAGTTAAGTATGTAAGCCCAAGTACAAAAATTAATAGACGATATAATAGTCAAACCATCAGCCTCAGAATATAATAGCCCACTCTTACTAGTCCCGAAGAAGTCTCTTCCGGACTCTAAAAAGAAAAAATGGCTATTAGTAATTGACCATCGTAAAATTAATAAAAAGCTATTGTCCGATAAATTTCCACTATCGAGAATTGATGATATTTTAGATCAACTACGTAGACTAGACTTAATATGTGGCTTCCACCAAACTGAACTTGAAAAAAAATCTAGAAATATAACGTCATACTCAACGAGCAATGGCTCATATCGCTTTAAGCGATTACCATTTGGCTTGAAAATAGCCCAAACTCTTTTCAATGAATGATGACAATAGCATTTTCTGGTCTGGAACCATCGCAAGCATTTGTTCTTCTGAGAAACATATGGTCAAAAAGTTAACTGATGTTTTTGACAAATGTAATATATACAACCTGAAACTACATACGGAAAAATGTTCATTTTTCATGCATGAAGTCACATTTTTGGCACACAAATGCACTGATAAAGGAATCTTGCCAGACGACAAAAACTAAGACGTCATAAAAAATTACCCAGTACGATGCGGACAGCGCAAGATGATTCGTTGCATTTTGCAATTACTTTCGGAGCTTTATAAATAACTTTACCGACTATTCACGTCACATAACAAGATTATGTAAAAAAGCCGTAAAATGCGAATGGACATCTGAATGCCAGAATGCCTTCGATCATCTCAAAACGGCACTAATAAATCCCACCTTGTTACAATATCTATGCTTCACCAAAGAATTCACATAATAACAGATGCAAATAAGCAAGCGTGTGGAGCGGTTTTAAGGGACTATATACTTTTTTTTCGAAAAAAAAAGGAAAGTTTAGATTTTTTTTAGGTATGTAGCAATTGTTTTTATTACATGAATAGTTATATTTTCTGAAAGTTTAGTTTGCTGACAATGTTTGTGCAAAACTTTGTGAAAAAATGTTGAATAGTTTTTAAGGGGTGGCTGTTTCCCCTAAACGACTCTTTTTGGAAGAGCCTTGCGGTGATAATTTCTCATGTCGAACCGTAAAAATAAGTACACACAAAATTTATCACGAACATTTAAAAAAAATGTTTAAGAAAATCGGTTCAGTAGTTTTTTTGCCAATCCATATCACCGCAAAGTAATTTTGCCAGAAACACCATTTCGAGATATTCGCGTTTAAAGTTTCAAGTTTAGTTTATGCGAAGGGACGAGGCGCGCGGCTATGAGCGCTGTAACTTTCTTTCTACTGCTCAAATTTGATGAAATGCTCTCAAGAAGTTGTTCTTCAAGAAAAAGCAATAAAAAAATTTTCGATTTTTTAAAAAATGAAAAAGGTATAAACCCTGTAACTTAAAACCATAATGGACTCAAACTTCCAATTGCATATGCATCAAGATTCTTTACTAAAGGAGAAAGTAACAAGAGAACAACAGAACAACAGAACAAGAGTTTACAGCTATTTATTGGGCAATAACACACTATCGACCATATATAGTATTTATGGTAACCATTTCACGGATTCAACGGATCACAGACCACTAACCTATCTATTTTCAATGGTCAATCCAAGTTCAAAATTAACAAGTATGAGGATTGAATTGGAGGAATATAATCTTACGGTAGAATATCTGAAGGGTAAAGACAATTACGTCGCAGATGCGTTATCGAGAATAACCATCAAGGAGCTACAAAATAACAGGAAACATAATGAAAGTCACTACAAGACAAGCAAGTAGGCAACAATCCTGCGTCAGAGAAAAACAAATAGAATTGCCTAGGCAATCTATTGAAATACCTTGGCCAAGGTCAAACGACATTATTTTTGGAAAGGTATAAACAGTTAAAAGACTACATCCGAAAATGTCCAAAATGCCAGAAAGCAAAAACAAAAAAGAACACAAAAACTCCTCTAACATAAACAGAAACACCAATATGCGCTTTCGACATAGAAATCGCTGGCACAATAGGTCCATTACCTAGATCAGAGAACGGGAACGAGTATGCAGTTACACTCATTTGTGATTTAACGAAATACCTCATCGCCATTCCGATCCCAAATAAAAGTGCCAACACTATCGCTAAAGCTATATTCGAATCTTAAGCCTATTACTCAGGTCGACAAACGAGTTCGCAAGCGTAAAAACTTTAATCTTTAAGCGTGCGGTCGCACTGTCAATCAGATGGGTTTGTTGACAAGCAGTTATAATTCAAATATCGTATTTGCGGGAAAGAGCCTTTAAAAGATATTATCAACTACCTTGGCAAGACAAGTCTGCCACTGTACAAAGAAACTAAAAACAACACAATTTAAATTTAACAGTTCTTTTTATTAAATATACTGATAATTATTTGCTAATTTAAAGTTCATAGCTGCACTTAGTTCTAACAGGCGATTTTTGTAAATTTTTGGAACGAAGTTTCTTATGGCGCGGTATGAGTTTGGCGGAGGAGGGCTAGCTGACAAAAACCGTAACGTAACGTTAAACGGAATTGACACTCAGTGCAAATGAAACTGGATGGACTGATTTGCTCTAATTATTGTACAGGCTGAAAAATCATGGAGCAAATGTTTCTGATGAATTTCTATCGAAAATGTCATATGTACAGAGAGCTGAACTTGTCAACGAGGACGCAGTCACATGTGCAATTTACTTCAACAAATTAGTGAATTGTTTGTTGAAGATTTTGCAGTCAAAACCTGACAACCCATTTGGCAAATATCGAGTGAAACATTACTTCAAACGAATAGGATTCCAGCACCGTGGAAGTCCCCATGCCCACATTCTTTTATGGTTGGAAAATGCTCCAGATAATCTATTAAGTAACAGCACAGGAGTCATAGATATGGTCGACAAGTTAATTTCAGTATCAGAATCAGAAGCTTCTGGAAATATCAAACTCATAACACATAAACACACCTTCACGTGTTACAATTACATTTACAGCGTTGATGGAATACCAATTTGGGGGTCGAAGAAAATATTGAAAAAAAACAACACGAAAAACCGCCGCACAGTACCAAAAAGAGTTTCGGGAACGGAAAAAACAAAAACATTCTGATAATCAGAAATCCATTCCAAAAAGAAATGCGCAACGCCAGCAAAATTTTTGACAGCGAGAGAAGTACAGTAAAAAAATTGGAGCAGAGCCATCGAATTGTAATAATCAGAAAGCAATGCAAAAAGGACCGAAGCCAGGGGTACCGAAAACAAATTCACAGAGTCAAAAGGAGTTTAAGGAACGCAGAAAAAGGCAACACATCGAAGCGCTGGTGTTGCAATTACCAAAAACCTCTTCTTTGGGAATCAGTTTGGATCCAGAATTATTGGAAATGCAGAAAACTTTTCCACATACCGACAAGAGAAGTAAGCTAGAAATTACACAACATAATGAGCCAGAAAAATCAATTACAACTGATGATGCAATACCAGTTGACCAGAATCGGCATTTAAAAAAGAGAGTGTGTCGAGGGACAAGCATGAAGAATCCTGCATCTTGTGAAAAATATCGTCGAAGTCGGGTGGTTCAGAATGCACTTGTTCAAGGACCAACAGAAAATGATGCATTCGAAATCCCCTATCAACAGGTTATCGAATGTACACAGCCGAAAGCCATTTTATATCAAGTAATAGATATTCCTTCAGATGGAAACTGCCTATTTTCTCCTTTAATACGAGCCGTCAATTTTGACATGACATCCACGCATCTTCGGAGGCAGCTGCTCGTTTCTCCATTTGTGGACTCATGCATTAATCCGAATGGTGCAAAGTCCATCCTAAACAATAATACAGAATTTGGAGATATGGATTGTATCGATATTTTTGCAAGAACGTATAATCGTAATATTTTTGTACATAATCACTATGTCAACGCTCTGACCAAGAAAGAAGAAAAGCCATTTCTTTATTTCAGAGTTCAGGAGTCGCACAGTTTCATCCACCTATGTATGTACATCTTCGTAACGTGCATTTCACACCATTAATTGAAATTGATGACATAAGAAATGGTCAACCTATTGAAAATATTCCTGTTAAAATCAATCCACACAACAACATTGAAGATGAAAGTAACGATGAGCATGATAATGCTAGTCCTCATGTAGACATCAGCGATAAGAATGTTTCAATCCCAATCTACAGTAATTATCACGAACATGTCAAAAATCACCAAGAATTTTACAATGCCTTCAGGAAAAATGAGTTTGGTCATTCTTGTGCTGTTTGCGATAGACTATGGTGGAAAAACGACTTGAAAAGAGTTCTGATCCACATGATGAGCTCTTACAGAAAATATTAACGAGTTACGTATATGGCACGACTGTAGACATATGTTCTACGTGTAAGAAGTCACTCGACGCTCTAAAAAATCCCTTTACTATCGTCGTACAATGGGTTTTCATACCCGATCATTCCCTCTTATTTTCCAAAATTAAATATTATCGAGCAGCGACTCATTTCACCAAGAATTCCGTTCATGCAAATCAGAAGACTTACCCGCCGAAGTAAATACTATGGTGAATCAATTACAAAGAAATTTTGAAGATGATCACTGTGTTTATGTCCATCTAAAGAAGAAACTGATTCACACCAGTTATGTTCATGGTCTCGTCAAAAAACAAAATATAAAACAATGGTTACAGTATCTTGTGAAAACACCACTGTATTTTCACGAAAATATTACGATAAATGAAGCACTTTTAAATAATTATCAAGATGATGCAGGACTGGCAATGGATGAGATAAGTGAGCACGTTCCTATCGAAGACAATCTCACAGCTCAACAACAAACTCTCATGTGGAATGAAGATAAAATGTTGCATATGTCACCAGGGGAAAGGAGTGTCCACGTAGAGTTTTGTTCGATGAATATGCTGAAGAACTTTCATTCCCCTCAATCTACGGTGGACAATTTAGAACTTATAGAGATGGATGCAATTTATGCCCTCTTCCCATAGAGTCCATCCGTCTGAAACGGTTGGGATTTTTGACAAATGTGAAACTCCGATTCCCACAGAGCACATCCACCATCCACCATCCGATAACAGCTGATCTGAACAGCTGGGGCTCATCATTTTAGCCCGTTGCATTTTGCACAACATTTAAAATGAGCAAAACAGCGTTATAAATGATACTTGGTAACAGACTGCAAGTGATCTACGCGAACAACCAAATCGAACTAATATGTCTGCAGATTTTTGCCAGCCTGCAGACAAAATATGAACAGCTATTGCCCAATATTGTCTAAATGGTAACAAATCAAGTTGATTATACATATATAAATGTTTGTTTTTTGTTTTATTATAATTTCATATTTTATTTCATTTTAAGTGCTCCATGTAGTAAGTACGGTATGCGCCTAGGAAAGAGTGGAGCAACACCTAATGCTGCCATACGGATGGAGCACTAATTAATTAAAAGTATAAACAGCATTTTTTGAATTGGCGCCTTACTGTTTAAAAGTTACCCGCCATTATTTTTTTAAATTTTCGTAGTGAATGTTCCAATTTCCACTGTCAAGAAGAAGAACTCAGAGTTGCACCAAAAAAACATCGCCTAACTATCGCATAAAAAAGTCCGTCAAATTTGGATGGGGAACTAACTGGGAATTTTCGGAACGGCAAAACCTTATGGACCATCCGTTCAACGGATGGTGAATGGTGGATGGAGCTCTGTGGGAAGAGGACATTAGTTACCATAAGCCAATTATCACTATGATTGTATGAACTGATTAGATTTATATACCTAGAATAAATAAGTAAAAATCATTTTTGTATAAATGTTGTAAATTATTGTTGTAAATCATTTTTCGCCTTCATTCACTCCTGTCTCTCCTTCATTGACCTCCATCTCGTCATGGTAATTATATATGTCAGCTTGCAACTATTATCTAAACATAAATATTGTATATGTCCACGCTAACAAATATTTAATAATGTACAATTATGACTTACTACTATCTTTATTCCCAGGCTATTTCCCCACACGCTCTTTTTATGGTTGCATTAAAATGTTTTTTATTTGACAAATCCCACAATTCTGGTCGGGACTCCACAGATCATATTAATGTTATTTTGTCCTCACAAGTAAACTCCTGCAATCGTCTTTTGCGATTTTTTTTTATTTTTTCCCTCCATTTTTTAAAATGTTCAGTGAGAAGCACACGCCAAAAGATTAAATTTTTTATTCATTTTGCAAGGGCTCACCCAAAATTCATTTCAGCAAACTGGAAACGCTATGAAATTTTCTGTTATTTTTTCGTCAATCTGAGTACCGACGTGGAAAAGAGCCTGACGAAAATGAACGCCAGCTGTTTGCCTCTCGCTCTCTCTCATGTCTGACGAACAGTTTTCGTCGATCTGAGTACTTGGCTTTATATTCTGAAGTACGGTCCAATGAATACGTTCATTACGGACATGGGTACGGAATATAAGAATTCAATTATATACGATTTGTGCAAGTATATGAAAATAAACAACATGAAATAACGAACACAAACGATCATATATATCAGTTGATAAAACTGATTGGGGCGTATGGATCCAATACTTCGTATACTGTTTTAACACGACCCCTCTATGGCACACAATTATTGTCCAAATCACCTAATTTTTCGTAAAACACACAATTTACCAAAACATTTTAATAATATATGTAAATAGAATAGACCCACTATATAATGTAGAAGATTGTGCTAAAGAAGTTGAGTGTAGATAAGAAACAGCAAAAAAGATCTAGGAAAACATAAAGAATAAATAAGGAACTTTTCGATAAAAAAAAGTTATAGATTAGTTATAGATTTCAAGCAGAAATAGGATATAAATTCTTATAAAGAAACGAAAGTGGCCATAAATTGGATCCTGTATAGGCCCTTATACTTAACATAGAAAATAGGGATAACATTCTAATTAAATATAAAAAAACAGAACCCAAAGAGTTCAAAAGGATAGATTAAAAATGTTTAACAGTTGAATCATTCAAATTAAAAGAAAAAAAAACAAGGTAAATATATAAACTTATATTTTCCCCAAAAATCCAATAATAACGGCCTCATCAGCGGACAAAAATACTAATTAAAATAACATATTTTATATTCAATTTTTGATTCTCATATGTATTCTTATTGTTATGTTTCAAAAGGAGGTATATGTATGTAGTATGCGCCATATAGGGTACATACTGTAAATGAAATAAGTATGAAACCCATTGTAACACTTTTTTGCAATGCTTGCGTAAACATAAGAACCAAGCATATTTCAAGTGCGATGCAATATTTTCGCACAAATATGCACTTATTTTATTCCCAAGAATATATGTGCGATCATATTATGTCGTAATGCTTGAAATATGCTTGGGAATAATATAGGCGCAGCGTCGGTTCAAGTAAACATTCTCTCTCGCGCTCACACTATCACCAGCGCTGAGCATATATATACACATAAGCGTATGCATAAAAAAAGCCGCTGCGCTGTCTGCGCTGCTACGCGACTTTTAGCTAAGCCAACTCTATGTTTATGACAGAACAAAGAATTCAAAACAGACACTCAATAAGAACAGACGCAAGAGTCTTTTGTTTATCCCATATACACAAACCGAAAAACTTAATATAACTGTGCCTTCGAAAGCTAGGTTGGGTCGAGTCGCTACCAATGCAATTGCTCACTTCGTGAAAAACTTTTAAAGCAACGCTTCTGCAGCTGCCAAAAATAATGGAAAACGATTCGTCCGCACAGATCCGCAGGTTCGATGGCGCTTCCATGTTCCACGTTCGTACTGAAACTGCTGAAGGCTTAAAATTGTCTTTCGCCTTAAGGGGAGCTACTTTTAATTTGGCGGTCAAATCAAAAGTAGCTCCCCTTAAGGCGAAAACTTTGCCTCGCCTTGCGCTGTGTGCAGCTCACCTTTTGGCAGATCTGTTTAATCGTGTCAGGACATTGCTAAATTGTTTCATTGAGAATGTTTTCCTAAGGGCAGATTTCGGAATCACATTGCACTGGATCAAAACCCATCCTTCGCCGTTGTCAGTTTTTGTGTCAAACCGGGTCGCAGAGATTCAGGAGTGGTTGGAGAACGCTCTTGTAAGTCGTCTGCGCGGGAAAATATGGCTAGTTAATGCTCAATAAGTCTGCCGACGAACAGTTCGCTAATGAATACGCCGCTTTCGCTGTAAGCCGCAACTCTTGACGCAAATCATCGAGGTCTCTGCCCGTTTAATATCTGTGGCGTTGGATACGTTTCGTATGCGTGGTATGCCACCGTACAAGTCGTACGTGGCCATATTCGTATGTTTTGCGTCCAAAGCGGTCCACTTGGAGTTAGTATCTGACTAAACCACTGATGCTTTTTGTTGGCCTTTCAAAGGTTCGTGAGTCGTCGAAGAATTCCGGAGAAGGGCGGTATAACAAAATACGCATCAAGAAATGGGTGCGAGTTTGAGTTCATATCGCCCAGAGCACCGCACTTCGGCAAAGAACATGTTCCTTCGGACGGTCGGCCAAAACCTCTTGACCGCGGAGGAGCTCGGAACTCTCCTCACCAGCGTGGAGGCCGTGCTCAACTCCAGGCCTTTAGGAACCCTCAGCAGCGACATAAGCGACGGCGAAGCCATGACCCCCGGCAACACCCATAAAATATTGAACTCAAACTTTCAGCAAAGAACAGACAAACTTGCCATCCACTATCTGTGAGCAATATCAATATTCCACAAACAACTGAAGTAACATACCTTGAAATCCTATACGGTTGAGCTTTAGGTTCATTAATTAATAAAAAAAAGGGGGTATCATAAAAGTTAGGACCGGCGGCTACAGTTATGTATTTTAAACTTAAAGTTTTTATTATATTTTTATCTGTTGACCAAATAAAATGCCTTGAGAACAGAAGTGAGCCCCATGGTTAAAATTCGTGTTTTCTATTCGATTTGACTTAAAGTATATATTGTAAAGTGAAATTAAATAAGAATCTAAACTATTTAGTAAAAACAAGGTCAAACCATTAAAAACTAATTTTAATCGACGAATTCAAAAATGTGCACATATATTTAGGGGCACGATTCGCGAATAATGGTAACAGTTCGGGGATAAAAGTTGGATTTAATTTTGTGCCTATGAAGTAATTATTAAGAAGAGAGTCAAGATTTGAGATTATAGGAAAAAGTCTACTATTATCACAACATTAGTTATATCAAAAATGGTTTAATATTAGGAGGATATACTCTCTAGTTTATCTACTTGTTTTATTATCTACTAATTTATTATTCTCCTTAATGAGACAATAAGTAGATCCAATATAAAAAAAAAAATAACTTAACTAACAGTCATGAAGACTGACTTTAGACTAAAGAGCCCTAATAATTATTTGCTGTGCTGGCAGATAGTTTCGATGTATGCGAGTTCTGTCCGTAACCCGTGTTTGGTTCCATGCAAGATAATTTTGTTGCAGTGTAAGTTTGTTGTGGTAGGCCGCTATCTACTTTGATATTTCATATTTAACCAACGGTGCCCCAGTGATTGTTCCCTTGTGGGACGCCGGAGAGAACTCGGAGAATTTTAGAAATATAAATTTAAAAGAAGACCCTTAGTTCAAGTTTTTGCACAAGAAGTAATGGATTTATTTGCAGCAAATGAGTAGTAATCATTCATTCAAAAAGCTCAGTGGTAGCCAACCACTTAGATATCACTATAATTCATGGCCTCTAACTTATTACCTTAATTATTCCTGCCAAATATGGAAAAATTAATTAACCATAAGGTTAATTACACAGGCCACCAAAATTTTAGAAAATCCCGGACCCAAAAACTGAATCCAAATCCGATGCCGAAATTGCTCCAGCACCATATATTCTATAATAAATATTTTTGAACATTAGCACCAAACCAAAGTGCACATCCTAACCTTTAAAATTATTTTTTCGTTTTTTAAATACGATTATTCGTTCCTGAGATATGACTATTTAAAGAATGTCACTTTAATATTTTTATTGAACCACTTTACGCCCAAACCAAAAAAGAATAGTTATTTACAGAAACTTTACAGTTCTAAAGGATTTAAAATATGCCAAGAACGTCAATTTTCTCACTTTTAGGTTAAAATATCTCAGAAACTGTGGGTGCTGGATTTGGATTCAGCGCGAAAAATTGCATAAGAAAAAGTGTATCCAGTTTTTGGGTCTAAAAATTGTTGGCCTGTATTATTAGTGAAGGGGTTTGCATAAGGCTTCAGTACAATACCTAAGCACGCACCCATGAATGCCCGGGCCCTGGAGAATAAAAAGGCTTTGCACGAAGAAGATACATAAGAAGAGAACTTTCGGTTAAGATTGGACAAAAGTAAAATTAAAATAAATTAAATAAATAAAAAGTACACCTTCAAAATTTGATACAAAACACAAGTCAAGTGTCGACCTAGTGAATTTCAAACGTGGTTTTAAGCAAAGCATCAATACAATCATGTTTTTGCTATAGGTAGTAAGACCTATAGACCGAATAATACATCCTCCTTAGATCATTAATAAGGGAAACGGGGACTAAATATTTAGGAAGCTCAGCTCATATGATAAGGTTATGTATATAGAGTTACAAGAAAACAATTACTTTACCCAATTTAAATAAATAGTATTGAATTCCTAAAAAAATCTCCTCTGACGTAAGGCTTGAGTCCACGCCAATTAAGACTCCACCTACTCGTCTAGAAGGACAGTCAAACCTAAATATTGTGTACTTACCTGCAAAAACTTCGTAGCTTAGCATCTCCGGCTTGAACCAGGTTTCTGTAAACAAGATAATATGCGAAGCAAAGCAAAGTATATCAGAATACAATTATCTTGCTACGCAGACGACTTTTATATTGATATGATAGAAGAAGGTTAGAAGCTAGTTTTTGGTACAGTGGTTTGGCCTCGACTAATGAAATGATGAAATGTTCCTAGCGTAAGAAAGGTTAATCTTTACCACCTTTAATTATTGTTTTAGGATTTAGTTCTGACTTGTATAAAAAAATAAATCAGAAGATGTTTAATCCAGGGAAAGCCGAAAAAAAAGGTACAGTGTAACCACTGTAAAATATCAGACCTTGTTTCTGTTCAACCAACTTGCGGAGTAAACCGGTATCAGGAATCCATTGTGGCGGTATAGGACCAATTGCGAACGCATAGCGGCCAAATCGGCACAAAATATAAATCGTTTATAAGTAAAGTATGTAAATTGATAAAGCGCACCTGTGGGTTAAATCGAAACAAATAATAATTCAGAGCGCAGAAAGAAAACACGACCGTTCACTTTAAAAGTGAAAATTAATGTTGTTTGACGGCCTTTATTGTGGGTACGGCGAATAAAGTTTAATATCTTATCAGTAATATTTTTTGTTACCATTATAGACTATACTTATTATATACTATACATTATATACTATACTTATTGCACAGAACCGTTCGGCCGTTATAACAAAACGTATTGTTTCTAAATTGGTATACCTACTTTTAAATTTCCTCAAAACAGGGTGGTGAACAGCGGAATTTTTATACCCGTTACTCGTAGAGTAAAAGGGTATATTGTATTCGTGCAAAAGTATGTAACAGGTAGAAGGAAGCGTTTCCGACCCTATAAAGTATATATATTCTTGTTCAGGATCACTAGCCGAGTCGATCTAGCCATGTCCGTCTGTCCGTCTCTCCGTCTGTCCGTCTGTCTGGCCGTCCGTATGAACGCTGAGATCTCGGAAACTATAAAAGCTAGAAGATTGGCATTATGAAAATTTTAATTGATATGTATTTCTTTCATCAATAAATATCGATTGGCCTAATAAAAGTTTGCCACGCCCACTCTAACGCCCAAAAACCCATTAAACGCTTAAGCCTGGCTAGCGCCTACATTTCCGCCTTTCGTGGCGCCATCTAACGGATGACTTTGGAATAGCTGGCCAAGGTGCTCAACAGAGTCAACGTTAATTCTCGATAAGGATTAATATTAAAGGAAATTGCGATGGTTTTCATTTGTCAATACCGAACTACATATATCCCAAGAACTATGCAAATCAAATCAAGTTAGCCAAATTGGAGGTCTGAGTCAAACAATGGCGTATGTGTGTATGTATGTAAGCATATACATATGTATTTACATTTTACACAGTTGCAATTGCCCGGCAAAGATAACTCCTTTCAAAGAAAGCTATTCGCTATACCCGTTACTCGTGTTGTGCAAACATTTAGACTTTAATATACATAATACTTTTTAAGAATGTATGTGTTTAGCCAATATAAGTATGTATGTTTAATATTTCTAGTCAATTTATTGCACTCAAAAACATAAACATAAACACAGCTGCTGGTGCAGGACAAAAGCTGCCTGCGCTAAAGCAGCGCTGGAGCTGATGCTCGAGCTGTAAAGCTGTAAAGCTCTAAGAGATCGCCGAATTCAAATTGATAATTTGAACTTTTTTAGCTGAGTAACGGGTATCTAATAGTCGAGGCACTCGACTATAGCGTTCTCTCTTGTTAAAATTAATTTACATACAAACATAAAACGACAACTGCAAAAGTTGTAAGTCTGTCGATTTTAAAAAGAGCTTAGACAAGGTATAAAAAAAGACGCAACGAGGAACTGATGGCCTTGTCTATACGAACTCGTCTAGTGATGCCGATCAAGAAAATATATTCTTTATGGAGTCAGCTATATTCGTATGTACTTTTGTCTGTCTGTCCCTCTGGGCTGCTCGCCCTCAGTTCATGGTGGCAATGCAGTTCGGCAGATAGCGCCATATTTATTTTGAAAATGTTGAGCTGAGCGAATGGTTGCACTGCGCAAATATACTGCGTAAGCCATTCGTATAACTAAGACTTATAACATATTATGTTATAACAATATCATAAAAAAAAAAAACAGCATAACTCTTCGAAAACCACGAAATTTAGCTAATTTTACCCATAGTTCTTATGGCAGCTTTAGGATATTGAATTCCGAATCCGATTTTAAAAGTTTTTTATCGATACCCTTTACACTGCGCGAAATACATGGGTTCTGATAAGGAATTTAGAATAAAAACTTTATAATATTAATCTGGCTAATCTACCTACTAATATTACCTTGTTAAATCGAGCGGAAACGAAATATTTTATACTTGAATGAAATTGACAGAGCTAAAATAAAATGTAACTTACTGCTGAGTACTGAATAAAGATAATATAGTTAGGAATCGAATTAAACGTCAATTGCTCAGCTTAAAATAATTTTGTATATAACATTTACGTATACTATCTTATTTTGCCTTCCCTGGCTCGTATCGACTGCCACCCTCAGCAGTATTGCGGCGCAATACTTGGTCCTAGGGATGCTTTTTGCGATGCCGAGCAATGGGTCTGCAATAATTCATTCGTTTCTGTACTCAAAGTGCCAACCTGACTTATTGATGAATTGGACTATCAGAATTATGGAGCCTGAGCCTAGAAGATATCTGCTGTAAAGTATGTATGTATGTATGGAGGAGAATGTCGCATTGGTGTAGTAGTCTCTCCACTCAATGTGTGGGATGTATTCCATCCTGATGCTGCAATGGCAATGGCAACTTTTCCCGTGATAACGATTTCCTCCAGTTATGCTGGTATATTAGATGCACTAAGTGACGATCTAAGCTAAATGTTTTTGGACTAGTGTGGTGTATTTTCCCT
The DNA here is from genome assembly GCA_036346975.1 of Drosophila prolongata. NCBI lineage: Eukaryota > Metazoa > Arthropoda > Insecta > Diptera > Drosophilidae > Drosophila > Drosophila prolongata. The sequence continues at coordinate 19,141,094 of JAYMZC010000387.1, read as the reverse complement.
TCCTGTCGGCGTGTTATGATTTGGAAAATATGTATGGGGGACTTGGAATTTCTTATGCGAAGACTATTAAAGGTTCTATTGTCTTTAGAAAAAAGGAGCAAGGAGCCCCTTTGCGTTAAGCCACGTTTCAGGAATGATACAGATGTTGAAAGTTATGTTGAAAATCTGGCGAAGTCAGTTTACGGATATTTTTTTCCCCATAGATCACGTGTTTTGGTGACAACAATGGTGACTTGTGCTGAGGGGACATGACTGCAGGACCTTGTGATGATATCGACGAGAGATTGATCGAGGACCAGATCAACACTCCTGGGTTGCAGAAAACTGAGGCCTACTTAGTTTATTGAGATACATAGTTCCTTCTGTTGTCTTTTTTGAGGGTTTTGGAATCTTGCCGGTTCAGGTCTATAAAATAAGATAGTTGTTTTTATATAGCGGTGGTCAGAAAGAGAATGCTATTCCAACACCTGCAATTGTGTTATCTTGGTCATAATGGAATTGGAGATTTCCTACAGACATCGATGAATATGTTACCAACCAACAGGTGAGACGAAAGAATGAAAATTATACATATTTACTTTTACATTTCTTAATGGAACCTTTTAAAATAATGTTCGTTTTGATGAATGTGGAAAGTCTCAGAGTACTTTCAGGAATGATTTGATAATCCTCCCTCTAAAAGCGTAATTTCCGTTCTAATCTTGCGACTAGTGTCTGTTAAATATGCAAAGATGCAGGCGGTAGCACAACTGAATCATTATCAAAAACGTTAGTAGGCAGGGGGTTACAAGATGCAAATCAAAGAAACTTCCTTTAATAAATTATATTTTTAGGAACATTTTGTTTAATTTTTTACTATATCGACTTTATCATATACAGTGGGGAGCAAAAGTGATTCCACGATTAACATTTTCATGTTTGAGCGCGCATAAAAAATAAACTAATGAAGTAAATGACAAAAACTTTTTTTTCTTGAATATCTAGTTTATTTGTAACAATTATGCGTAAATAGCAAAATAGTAACAGAGGCAATGGCAAAGTTTTAATTCAAAAACAAAAAAAAATGGCATGTACTCAGTTTTGCACTATCCGTGAAAAAATAAAATAAATGCATTATTAATACTTTGTCCATAGACCTTTATTTTCTATGACATTTTTTATACGTTCTGGCATACTCGCAACTAGATTTACAACAATTCCTTTCGGAATATTATTCCACTCTAGTTCAACACGCCCCCAAAGAGGTTTTCAACTGGATTGAGGTCGGCACTTTGCGCTTGCCACTTCATCACCTTAAAATTTTGGTTTCCCAGCCATTCTTTTATATTTTTCGCAGTTACTTGGGATCCCCATCTTGCTGAAAAGTGATTTCATGCTCTGGATACGCACACTGGTCAAGAAAATTGGGAAGCTGGGCTTGCAAAATACTTCAATAATCTTCCTTACGTATAATCCCGTAAATTTTGTGCAACGGTTCAACGTTCTAAAACGTGAAGAACTCCCAAGCCATTATATTGCCTCCTCCATGTCTTATTATTTGCTTCACGTGATGCCTTTGAAACTTGTCACCGGGTCTACGCCAACAGAAATTGGACAGTTGAATTCTGGAAACGTGTTATCTGGTCGGACGAATCCAAGTTTAACCGTTTTCAATCGGATGGAAACAGTTCCGTTTGCGTAGTCCCGGTGACATGTTTCAAAGGAAGCAAACAGTAAGACATGGAGGAGGCAATATAATGGCTTGGCGGTGCTTCACGCTTTAGAACATTAGACCGGTGCACAAAATTGACGGGATTATACATAAGGAAGGTTATTTAAGTATTTTGCAGGCCCAGCTTTCCAATTTTCTTGGGCAAACCAAGTGTGGTTAAGGCCGGCCATATGATCTCTTGACAAAGAGTTGTGCCAGTTGAAGTGCAGCAAAATACTTACATTGTTTTATAAAGTGCCTGCCAGAGTCACAGTCAGTGCAACTGGACTTTGTTGCGATCAACGATTTTGGCACGTTCATTTGATTATACTTTTGTAGTTGATTAGTGTAGATAGCTCGACTTTTTGTGTAGTTGCGTGATTGACTTTCCAGAAATTGACAGCTGTGTGTGAGGAATTATCAGCTCTCGCCCCAGTTTGGTAACTTGTCATAATTTTTTCGTCATAGCTTAATCTTTATTCGGCATCTACCTTAGATGTTCATGATGTGGTTAGCCGATTCCAAGGATAGTAACGACCCTCGGATCGCTGATGCTGTAACCACAATTCGATTGTATTGGACTGTTAAATAAACAGCCTTGTGATGGAATCAATAAATACGAGAACATCGTTGTCCTAACGTTCCTATTTCTGGTTGAACGCATTTTGAGTAGATTTCTTCTCTGACTTGGTAAGCTTGAATCACTTCTAACTCAGACCCTGATAAACAATAATAAAATAATAATAAAACGTGACAAAAATCCTTTGCAATCTGAATATATGCGGCAACTTCAAGTTTGCAAAACGTGAAGAATGAGAAATGGCCTTGGCTTTAGAAATACTTATGTCTGGTACTGGCTTTGTTTGGTCATAAGTGATTTTATTATACTCTTCGCTAAAATGAACAATGTCTCTACTATCATTCGGGTATTTCAGCTCAGTCTAGTTTTTAATTATGTTGTGCTGTGTATGCTAAGATTCTTGGAAATCATTCGTTAACATGCTGATTAGGGTTTCCGACCCTATAAAGTATTTATATTATTGGTCAGTATCCGAGTTAATTTAGCCGTCCGTATGCACGTCAATATCTCCGATTATATATGAGTACTGTAGGTAAACATTCGTTAAATAAGAAGAGCTATGTAGGGTAACAGGCAATTCTGGTAATACTGAATTTTTGAGTCCTGTTACTACCTGTAACTATTATTATTTTTTCGCTCGCAAATTCCAGTCTCAAGGGCAAGCTTAGCTCTGAAATAAAGGTTTGTCGACCAAAGTTTGTAAATTTCTCTGTAGTAGCCGTCTCCTTCATAATAATACCCTTCTAAGGAGCAGATTTCCCACTAAACCAGCTTATATTTAAAAAAAAGTCGGTTTTTTTCACAGCAGATTTTCGATTCTGCCGCTATGTGTAGTACAAGCCTATTCACACTCTCCTGGTATACATCTTCCCTTCATATACCTTTGTGAATTATTAGTTTGTTACATTTTCGTTCAAATATATACTTTTGTCAATAACAAAAATCAAATAAAGTAGGTATTAAACATTTTTTTTACTTTAACACCTAAATGAAAGTTGCATTTTAATATATTTTTTTAACCTATGTTTTAATAATATTTCGATTTTTCTTTCTAAACGCGTAAACTTCTCACGTTGGGTTTCAGTTACTTAAACACAATTCGTGTTAGTATTATAATAGTTTTTTTTTTGAGTTTTTTTGAATGTAAAATACAATTGAAATAAATGCAGCAGCTCGCCACTCCAATTGCTTGGCCAAGATGCTGATGCCGCAATTTCAGGAATTAACTTTGTCGCTGACGGAATTTCTTCAACGCTGCGGAACTCAAACACTCAGGGCCGCATTTTGGCATAGTTTCATTCAAATAGCTTTAAATCTGAAGGACTAGTTTTCCAAATTATAAGGGTAGAAAAACCAGTCAAAATCATGCCACAGGCAGCACCGCCAGCCTATGGACCGCTCGCCGATACGTCCCATCCTTCGTCTTCACGTCCGCCACTCGGACCTTGCCGTCAGCGCCGACGTGCACCGCCACGATCCGCCCGGTCATCCACTGCTGCGGCGGAAGGTTGACCTCGGCGACGACGACGAGAGCTCCCACGTCGACGTTTTGAACCTCCTGGTGCCACTTGTTTTTCGCCTGGAGGCTCGAGACGTACTCCCGGGACCAACGCTGCCAAATCCTGTGCCTGAGACACGAGACACTGCGCCATCGTCGTAAGCAGGTTGGGCTGACTTGGTCCGGGAGCGCTGCTGAGGGTGGAGCTAGGAGGGGCCCGCCGATCAGGAGATGGCCTGGGCTTAGGGCTTCGCCGTCGTTGGGATCCGTGGCCTGGAGTTGAGCACGGCCTCCACGCTGGTGAGGAGAGTTCCGAGCTCCTCCGCGGTCAGGATGTCTTCGCCGACCGTCCGAAGGAACAGGTGCTTTGCAGACTTCACACCTGCCTCCCAAAGTCCGCCGATGTGAGGTGCTCTGGGCGGTATGAACGCAAACTCGCATCCTTTTCTTAATGCGAATGTTGGGATACCGCCCCCCTGCTCCTCCAGACGGGCCCGGAACTCTCTCATGTGGCGATCGGCTCCGACGAAGTTCGTCGCGTAGTCGCACCACACCTTCTCCGGAATCCCGCGTCGACTCACGAACCTTTGGAATGCCAACAAGAACGCATCAGTAGAGGACACAATAAGCCAAGCGGATCGAAAGGTCGGGCAGTCACCGACAGTATATTTCGTTTTGTCGCACGAAGATCCAGGAAGGAGTCATCCAACCGAAATTGAAAGTAATCTTTACCCGGCAACCAAACCACGCCAAGGGTTTTAGTTACGTCTGAGTCTGCCGTTAGCGGCATGACAGCGCTTTCAGATGCGGACAACTCTGGGCAGTTAGAAAACCACTTTGCCAATTCAAATCCTGCCTCTTGCAATACCTGAGAAACTTCGTCTCGAAGGCTTAGCAGGTCCTCAACGCATCTGGCGCCAGTCAATAAATCGACAACATAAAAGTCATTCTGAATGACCTTAGCGGCTTTTGGACACGAATCCTGCGCGATCTCTCCAAGCCGCATTAAACACCGAATCGCCAGATAGGGTCCTGTCGAAGTTCCATAAGTCTCGGTGTTCAGCTTGAAGATTTTTAGAGACTCAGATGGATCTCGTCTCCACACTATGAGCTGAAAGTTTCGGTCAGCTTCGTCAACCATTACTTGACGATACATCTTTTTTAAGTCTGCTGCAAGCGCAAACTTGTGCAGTCTGAACCGAAGAAGGGTCAAATACAGCTCCTCTTGAATGGTGGGGCCAACCATCAAGATGTCATTCAACGCGACCTGCGTCGATGTACGGCTCGAGGCGTCGAATACCACTCTCAACTTTGTCGAGGTGCTTTGAGGTCGCAGCACGCATTGGTGCGGAATGAAATAGTGCGAGCTGTCTGGAATTTTATTGTTAGTGGAAGACATGTGGCCCATGGCTTCATATTCTTCCATGAATTCCAGATACATCTTTTTTAAAGAAGGATCTTTGGATAATCTTCTTTCAAGCGACAAAAATCTACGTTTCGCAACTTCATATGATGAACCAAGAGTGTTTGGGTCAGATTTGAACGGCAAACGAACCGAAAATCTTCCGGACGACAATCTTTGAGTATTTTTCTCAAAGTGTTGCTCACAAAGTTGCTGCTCAGGAGTATGGACCTTGGCCTTGGGCGGCAAGTCCTCCACAGATCAAAATTTCTGCAGGGTTGTGTCTATTGACTCCAACACTTCCTCCTGGCAGCTGAGATGTACCAACTTTTCAGCATTTCTTATTTTTTCTGAGGCACATCTCCCTGACACTATCCAGCCGAGAACTGTTTTCTGCAAAATGGGAAACTCAGGCCCTTGCTTTATCTGGCCGACTGACAATAGTTCAAAGAACGAGTCTGCGCCTATAAGCATGTCTATTTTTTGGGGCTTGAAGAAGAATGGATCTGCCAATTGTATATTTTCAGGCACCCTCCAGCCGCTGGTGTTCACCGTTTGATCCGGATGATAACCAGAAATATTTTTTAATATGTAAAATTCGGACGACAATTGGCTGCTACCCACTCGCGACTTGACTATCGTGTGTATTTTCTTGGTTGCTTGAGCATTAGTTCCACCAATGCCCCGCAAGCTCAAACACACGTCCTCTCTCTTAATCTGAAGTCTCTGAGCGAGCTCGTCGGTCACAAAATTTACTTGTGAACCAGAATCGAGCAACGCTCGAGCCAAAACTAATTCGCCACTTTTTGTTTGGACGCTCACGATGGCTGTGGCAAGAATAACTCTATCCGATGCAGTCGCATGCAAAACATGCGAAGTGGATGGAGTATTCTGCAAGAGCGTGGGCTGAGGAGGAGGTGGCAACGCGAGATTTGATGGCGAATAAATGTGCAGCAATGTGTGGTGTGAGGACTTACACACCCTGCATCTCTTCGATTTGCATCTTTTTACCGTGTGGCCCTTACGGAGGCAGTTAATGCACAAGGGAGCCTTTTTTGCGAAATCGAATCTTTGCTGAACTGTTAGGGCAGCAAAAGCAGTGCAATTTCCTACTTGATGTTCTGCTGAGTTGCAAAACACACATACTTCGCGGTCTTCGGCAACCATATGCTGATAGCGCTTGTTCAGGGCCGACTCACACTCGCTCCAAAGAGGAAGCGAGGTATAATCTAATTGTTCTTCCCATTTTCTTTTAGTTCCTGCATCGACTTTGCCCATTACTAGATGGATGAGGATGGCATTCGTAATACGTTTGTCATCCCCAATGGACAAAAGAGAATCGTACAGCGCTGTGACTGTGTCGATCAGGTTTCTCAAGGCGGTAGCTGATGGCTGGGCAATCTTTGGCAGATTAAACAGTGTCGATATATTGTCAAAGAAAATTAAACAATCATTATCGTACACCCGCATTAGGCTAGCCAGAGCTTTTGGATAATTATCCGCGGTAATTTGGAAGCCAAACACGATATTAGATGGTTGAATTTTTCGATATCGTGCAGCGTGTCATCTTTGTCAACAAAAGTTTCGAAAAGGCTTATAAAATTGTTAAATTCGGAATGTTTTTCGCTGAAGGTTGGACGCTGAAAAAATAGGACGCTCGGCAAACGGCATTGGGGTGTACGCGTTGCCGGCGGAGCGGAATTGTCAACGCTCTTACGCTTTGTTTCCGCAATTAGGGAAATTAGCAACGATTTTGCTATTATCGCAGTCTCTTCGAACTCTTCGCGGTACTCGACAGCATTACCTGAGGAATCTTGTTCTTTAACTAATGCAATTTGATTTTTTCAAATCAGATGATTCTGTGACCAGTTATCGTGTACACCGCAAAACGTGTTTTCTTCGAGGCGCCGCCGGAGATTGCCTGAATCTCACTCAATTTTTATAATTATTGGATGAAAAAATTCACACATGTTGTTTAAATGTTGCTCTATCACATGCAAAAAATTGAGCTGAGACTATCCGTATCGCCAATTAACTAACGAATTAACGAATTAACTTAGTTTTTGGTATTATAATTGGCTTAAATATAATAAACGAATTTATTGGTCTTAAACACTATAATAAAGGCTGGTTTTTAAATACTTCAAGCTGGTTTTAAAATTAGATCCTCATGATCACATAGTTGGTTTCATTTAATTCAGAATAAACAGTACTTACTTGGGAAGTAACATTTAAAATATTTTTAGATATTTATACCCGTTACTCGTAGAGCAAAAGGGTATATTGTATTCGTGCAAAAGTATACCTATCGAAATGTAGAAGAAATTTTTCAAATCGGACCATTCGTTAAAAAGTTATGCGTGATCAAAGTTTCTATCTCCATCTCCCTCGCACTCCCTTTACCTGAGTAACGGGTATCTGATAGTCGGGGCAACCGACTATTGTGTTCTCTCTTGTTTTTTCTGTAAATGACACTTTGTTGGAAATTTTGTAACGGATTCAACGAGGTATGCCATTCCAACATTCGACCACTATTTCCCAGGGTTTTGATTAAAAAACCGAAAAATCGAGCTGATTTTATCCGGATTTTGGCGTTGTCATAAGGGTTGTCAGTCGTCATTTTTATACCCGTTACTCGTAGAGTAAAAGGGTATATTGTATTCGTGCAAAAGTATGTAACAGGTAGAAGGAAGCGTTTCCGACCCTATAAAGTATATATATTCTTGTTCAGAATCAATAGCCGAGTCGATCTAGCCATGTCCGTCTGTCCGTCTGTCTGTCTGTCCGTATGAACGCTGAGATCTCGGAAACTATAAAAGCTAGAAGATTGGCATTTTGCATGTAGGTTTTAGGAGTTCCTACGCAGCGCAAGTTTGTTTCAAAATGGTGCCACGCCCCCTCTGACGCCCACAAGCCACAAGCTGTGGCCACAGTTTTGATGCTATTATGAAAATCTTAATTGATATGTATTTGTTTCGTCAATACCTATCGATTGGCCTAATAAAAGTTTGCCACGCCCACTCTAACGCCCAAAAACCCATTAAACGCTTAAACGCAATACAATAGCGCCATCTAACGGATGACTTTGGAACAGCTGGCCAAGGTGCTAATTCGAGCGGCGAAAAACATACAGGAAGGCATATTTATTTTAAGTTTTTTAGCTGAGTAACGGGTATCTAATAGTCGAGGCACTCGACTATAGCGTTCTCTCTTGTTTTATTTCCAAAATAATATCAAATTGTTTTTTTTATGCTTTTCTATTTATTTATTGAATCTTATTTCGAATACTAACAATAAGTGTATCAAATCTTATAGTAATTTAACTAACGATAAATAATAAAAGATCAATAAATAAATATATCCTCAAAGGAAAAACTCGTTGGATTAAGAGTGCCGGACACCATATTCCTAAGAGCAAAGGGAGGTTGGTGGACCTAGGATGAGGCAAGGTTCCGAAACCTGTATCAAAGACTGAAAAGTTTCTGAGACCAATAACTAAGAAGGAGCGGTCGATTAAGTTGAGTTGAAAGGGTGTGTCACACGAATGCTGTAAACACCTTTTGCATCCCCTAACTCATCTTTTTCGCCGCTCCTCTTCTGAATTTCGATTGAATCTTTTATGTTGTATTATAAAAAATCTATATTATATTCGTTTAACTGATCGAAGTTAAAAGTCCACTTAATTTAATGTGAAAATTTTTCATCGATCATTGCAACTCTTAATACCACTTAAGTCTCTTATCTTAGTTTTTGGTATTTTAATAGGCTTAAATATAATAAACTAATTTATTGGTCTTAAACCGAAACATTAGGTATAGATACACTGTAATAAAGGCTGCTTTTAAAATTCGTCAAGCTGGTTGCAAAATCTTGATCCTCATGATCACAGAGTTGGTTTAATTTAATTCAGAATAAATAGTACTTAATTGGGAACTAACATTCAAAATATTTATAAATTTTTTTATTTTCAAAACAATATTAACTTTTTTTTATATGTTTTGATATTTATTTATTAAATCTTTCTTTGAATGCTAACAATAAGTGTATCAAATCTTGAAGTAATCTACTAACCGATACTCAAAGGCTGTTTTTTTTTTTAACAAATACATTTAATTGACGTCGATCAACCAACTAAATGGTAATAATACGTTGGGAATAATAAAGAACAAATAACGTGAAAACATAACAAAAGTGAGTAACAAATTTTATAACAAATTAACAGTAAATGGTTAATGCTTAAGGACTTGAGTCATCCTCTTGTCCAGAGATCGGCGGGGTGTCTTCGCTTCAGTCTTCGTCTACACGTCGGGTTGGCCAGGGAAGCTGCTAGGTGGTTGGTGTGGACAGCGAGTCGATCGTCGTACCGACTCGAGTGGCGGTTTATCTGTTCCCTGACTAAAGGAATGTGGAGGTCATTTCCTAGGGCGTCGTTCCTGATGTACCAGGGCGCATAATCGTCTTTGACTTCCAAAGTGAACGGTCGTCTGCTTCTGCAAAAAATGCAGCCTCGTAATCAGGGCTGACCAGTCTAATATGACTTGCTGGCTGTGTGAAAATATGGTGCACACCAAGTGCGCCGGTTTTACTGGCCGGACAAGTGATGACCTTTCAAAGGGGCCCAATTTGCAGTTTTGTTGTGACGCTTGTGTCGAGGTTGCGAACGAGATGAAATCGTTCATGCGCCAAACTAAAGGCGGCCTGATGGGGCTGATTAGCTGTTTCGGAGTTGCTAGAGATAGTTTTCGCCGAGCTGATGATCTCCTCTCTGCGCTGGATTCGCAGTTTAATAGTCGTAAGCTATTAGAAGAGTCCCCTAAGCGCAAAAAGGCCGCTGGTGGGCCGCAACCGAAAACAAAAGAACAACAGAGCATTCCGACGGATCAGCAGCTGATTGCAGCAAACCCTCAAATGTTGCTAAGATCAGCAGCTAAAAAAGATTCGATATCCGAACAATCCGTAACAGAATGCATGCAACTTCTAAGAATTCCGATTTGTCCGTAGTGGATTCACAATTAGTGGATCCACCTATCTCTCAGAATGTAGCATCACCACCCCAAGGGACTACTGAGTCCGGACAACCAGCTCAAGTTGGTTTTGCAGAAACAATGTCTGCAATCCCTTTCAGTGGTTCCACTAAAGAAACAAATTTTCGTTTCTCGGCTTTCCCCTGATCAAACATCTTCTGATGTATTGTCTTATATACAAGACAAAACTAAAGCCGCTTGTAATAGTGTAAAGGTGGAAAAGTTTAAGTTTTCTTATGCTAGAGACATTTCATCTGTCAAGATAACTGTCCCTAACGAGCTTTTTGAAGCCGCGGGAGTAAAACTTCCTAGTCGAGGACAAACCAGTGTACCAATTTCAAAAAACTAACTTCTAACCTCCTTCTTTCCTATCAGAATGCAAGAGGTTTGCGTAGCAAGCTTACTAAATTGTATTCCGATAGCCTTTCCTTTGCATCTGATATTATTGTGTTTACAAAAACCTGGTTAAAGCCGGAGATCTTTAGCTCCGAAGTTTTTCCAGGTAAGTACACAATATATAGGTATGACCGTCCCTCTAGACGGGGAGGTAGAGTCTTAATTGGAGTTGATTCAGTTGATTTTTGAATAATTCAATACCATTGAATTTATTTGTGTAAAGTTATCGCTTCCTGGTAGCTCCATATACAAAACTTGCTTATATATTCCGCCGTTGTCTGAACTTCTTGATTATTTAAATCACCTTTCCGTTATTAAGTCTGTTGCAAATACTTGATAACTTGGCCTGTTAGGTTTTCCAGTTGATCTTCTTAAATGGATTTCAAGTTATCTGAATATCAGGTCACAAAGGGTCATTTTTAAAAATCCAATTTCTGAAATTCTCCGTGTTACCTCCGGTGTCCCACAAGGGAGCCATCTGGGTCCGTTACTTTTTTACATTATTTATTAACGATCTTCCCTCAAAGTGTAGTTAAAGTGTGCCTGCAGTATTCCTGTCATTTAGACTTGCAATCCGATCTAGATCATTTTCAAAACTGGTGCCGAGATAATTTACTAAATTTAAACGCATCCAAGTGCAAGCTGATGACTTTTTATAGGGTCAATCCGATATACGCGACTTACACATTAAGTGGCAGCTCTTTGGATAGAATAACTCTTGTAAACGATCTTGGCGTTCTCTTGGACCCTAAACTAAAATTTTCAAACCACATTTCGTCCATGGTTAATAAAGCTAGAGGAGTGCTTGGATTTATTAAAAGTTGGTCAAAAGAATTCGATGATTCTTATTTAACTAAAACTTTATTTATTTCGTTAGTCCGTCCGATTCTGGAGTATGGGTCTCCCGTCTGGAGTCCACAATACGGAATACATATTGGTCGTATTGAATCAGTACAAAAAAACTTTCTTCTTTTTGCTTTACGGCGCCTAAACTGGGATGCAAATCTTAACTTACCTTCCTATTCAAGTAGACTTCTGTTGATTAATTTACCCTCCCTAGCCAACCGTAGAACGATGCTTGGTACACCCGACTTGGTAAGTCGGCTAAACTTTTCTGTGCCAAGTAGAAGTCTGAAGCCATGCCCCATAATTGGATGCAGTAGGTCATTGAGGGCATCACAATTGATTTATAGAGCAACCCTTTGTTGCCAAGCCTGAGCTTGCTCGTAGGCTTAAGCATTAGTACGACCAGTGGCTGCAAGTTTTTGGATGTGCCCTTTCCAGGTAAGCCGCTTGTCCAGGATCAGACCCAAGTACTGCGCCTGGGGTGATTGCGGGATGGTGATATGGTGGAGTTCAACTCTAGTAAGCACCTTTCCTCTAAGAGTAAAATTGCAATGTTGCGACTTTCTTCCATTAATAGCAATATTCCACCTGTTTGTCCACTTGCCGTACAGATCCAGGAAGTCCTGGGTGATCTTTGATGCCTCGACTCGGCAGGAGGAGTTCACAAGAAAGGCAGTGTCGTCAGCGTAGGTGGTTAGAAGTGTGCCCGGTTGTGTAGGACATGGCAGATCCGAAGTGTACAGAGTATACATAATGGGACCCAGGACGCTTCCCTGTGGAACGCCAGCTCGAGCAGTTCTAATGCTTGACTTTTTCCCACTGACCTCGACCATAAAACTTCGATCAAGCAAGTATGATTTTAATAAGAGGAATTGGCCGGTCGGGAGCAGGGACTTCAACTTATGGAGTAATCCAGCATGCGAAACGCGGTCAAAGGCTTCCTTGACGTCGAGGAAAATTGCAGAACTGTATTGCTTATTTTAAAAAGCATTTAAGATGTGCTTGTTTTAGTGTCCCATGGTGATGCCTAAAACCAAACTGGTGGTCGGGAATGGCGTCCTGCACGCTTCTTATGCCCATAATTCTACTAAGAAATATCCTCTCGAATACTTTAGAGAAAGTGGGCAGTAAGCTTTTCGGAAGGGTGTGACTCGACAAGGTTCTCCGGTTTTCCTGGCTTTGGTATCTTCGTTATCACAGCACACTTCCATTGGGATGGAAAGTGGTGGATACGTAGCATACTGGGATGTAACTTTCGAATATGAAGGCAGACTTCTTCTGGGCTAACATGTTGGATCGGTAGTGCTGTGCGTATTTATTGGGTCACCACAAGAGCTTTTTTCGGTTTCAGGTCCCCGATGAGTTTCGCAAACTCCTTTTGCTGAAACAATGTTGGTAAGGATATAACATAGTTTCAGATTCGATTTGTGGTAGGAGAAATGGACCAGTCGTAGGGTTCGGCTGGAAAACGCTTCGGACATGTGAAGTAAAAGTTTCGGCTCTATCAGCTACCTGATGAGTTTCTTATCGGAGTGACTGTTTTTTTTTTTTAGTCCCACGGCCCACATACCCACCCAACCGACCGAGGGGCGCAGCCGTGTATCGTACGGCACGATTCGCGATAAGATAGACGCGAGATTGGAAAATAAAGGTAAAGGTCCGGGGAAAAAAGTAATAGTTAGATCAATCTTGTGCCAATGAAGCAAGTATCAATCGTTTTAGGAGCGGCAGAGAGTCAAGATTTGATATTACAGGAAAAAGTCTATTATAGTCAGAACATAATACTCTGAAAGGCTCATGCAAGGCATAGTTAGATCTACAATGATTTAAAATTAAGGGAAAATAATTTCTAGTTAATCTACTTGGCACAGAAAAGTTTAGCCGACTTAACAAGTCGGGGCAGTCAATATCACCATGTATAAGGTTATAAATAAAGATAGTACCAAGCATCGTTCTACGGTTGGCTAGGGATGGTAAATTAATCAAAAGAAGTCTACTAGAATAAGAAGGTAAGATAAGATTTGCATCCCAGTTTAGGCGCCGTAAAGCAAAAAGATGGAAGTTTTTTTGTACAGATTCAATACGACCAATATATATTCCGTATTGTGGACTCCAGACGAGAGACCCATACTCCAGAATCGGATGGACTAGCGAAATAAATAAAGTTTTAGTCAAATAAGGATCATCGAATTCTTTTGACCACCTTTTAATAAATCCAAGCACTCCTCTGGCTTTATTAACCATGGACGAAATGTGATTAGAAAATTTTAGTTTAGGGTCCAAGAGAACGCCAAGATCGTTTACAAGAGTTATTCTATCCAAAGAGCTGCCACTTAACGTGTAAGTCGCGTATATCGGATTGACCCGATAAAAAGTCATCAGCTTGCACTGGAACCGTTTAAATTTAGTAAATTATCTCGGCACCAGTTTTGAAAATTTAGTAGTTTATATATTTCTAGAGGTAACTACGTTGAGTTTTTTTTATTTAATTTTTGGATTTTTGGTGATTTTAGCCCAAAAATTATATTTATTTGGTATTAAAAAACGAAATATAATCAGTAAAAAAAAAAACTCGACGTCAGTACCTGCGGATTTAGGTATAGAAATTGTGTGCAAAATTTCAAAACGATTCGTTTAGTAGATTTTGCAGGATCGTGTTCACCGACTTTGAAATTGCAACTTTTCAGGGGAGCGTTTTAAAGTTTTGGACACCGAAAAATCGCATACAAAACGAGCTATCTCACCTACGTTCAACTGCCCATAACCTTCCGAAGTTTTACTCGGATGAATCTAAAATTTTAACGCAATATTCTTCAAATGTTGTGCATTCAGAAAAAAATTTAAAAAAGGGCCAAAAAAAAATTTAAATACCATACCCCATATCATACTTTACAGATACATGCCCATGCCCAAACAGCGTTGGATTCTCTGAGCTGATAAAAATTGCATTTTCTGTTACATATGTTAAATGTCAAGAATAGAGGAAACTTAAGGGAAAATTTTGGCAAAATGAGGCAAAAAAAAAATGAAAATAACTTTTTTGTTTTATTTTTAAAACTATTGTATTTAGACAAACTAGGTAATGGCAGGATTAGCATTTCAAAATACCTGTACAAAGTTAATATTTTTCTGCCTGATTCCTGCCAAACTAGCTAGCATTCTAACTCCCTCGTGAATTCTATATTGGAACTTATAGGGCATGATAACTTCTACGTTATTTTCTTAACAACAGGCAATATTCACGAGACTAAAGTCAAAGTCAAACACGAAGATAAGTTCAGAATTCTGACTAAATACCTAGATGACAATAAAAATAACTACTTATCAGCTTAAAAGCAGCAAAGGCCAAAAAGTAGTAATTAAGAGCATTGAAACAGACGTACAACCAAAAGAAGTAGCTTATGCACGTTAGCGGTGTGAGCTAAGAGGAGGTCAATCCATTAAAATCATAACTCCCATTGTACACCCTTAACATTTTTATACCCTTGCAGAGGGTATTATAATTTTGGTCAAAAGTGTATAAAGTATAAAGTATATATATTCTTGATCAGGATCACCTCCTGAGTTGATATAGCCATGTCCGTCTGTCCGTCTGTCTGTCCGTCTGTCTGTCCGTCTGTCAGTCCGTCTGTCTGTCCGTCTGTCTGTCCGTCTGTCTGTCCGTCTGTCTGTTTCTACGCGAACTAGTCTATCAGTTTTAAAGATATCGAATTGAAACTTTGCACACACCCTTCTTTTCTTTGCACGCTGTATATATGCCATATAACTGATTGATCGGAAATGCCATAACTTTGGTGTTTGTAAAGTTAGGAAGCTGGGATTTCCTATGGGTTTTAAATTTGGCCAATCAATCCGACCTACCATAAGGATCGGCCGACTACATCCTATAGCTGCCATATAACTGATTGATCGGAAATGCCATAACTTTGGTGCTTATACCCTTGCAGAGGGTATTATAATTTTGGTCAAAAGTGTGCTACGCAGTGAAGGAGACATCTCCGACCCTATAAAGTATATATATTCTTGATCAGGATCACCTCCTGAGTTGATATATCCATGTCCGTCTGTCCGTCTGTCTGTCCGTCTGTCTGTCCGTCTGTCTGTCCGTCTGTCTGTTTCTACGCGAACTAGTCTCTCAGTTTTAAAGATATCGAATTGAAACTTTGCACACACCCTTCTTTCCTTTGCACGCAGTATATAAGTCGGAACGGCCGGGATCGGCCGACTATATCCTATAGCTGCCATATAACTGATTAATCGGAAATGCCATAACTTTGGTGTTTGTAAAGTTAGGAAGTTGGGATTTTCTATGGGTTTTATATTTGGCCAAATTTCATAAGGATCGGCTGACTATAGCCTATAGCTGCCATATAACTGATTGATCGGAAATGCCATAACTTTGGTGTTTGTAAAGTTAGGAAGTTGGGATTTTCTATGGGTTTTATTTTTGGCCAATCAATCCGACCTTTCAAACTTCATAAGGATCAGCCGACTATATTCTATAGCTGCCATATAACTGATTGATCGGAAATGCCATAACTTTGGTGTTTGTAAAGTTAGAAAGTTGGGATTTTTTATGAGTATTAAGAATGCATCATATGAATAATTTTGGAGAATATAATTTACAGAGTATTCTGTTAGTTAGCTTTCCTTTCTTGTTTTTAATAATATTTTATATGTATGCTTTTCAAAAGAAATAAGCATTATTATCATTATAAAAGATTTGTATGCCTATATCAAGTGAATTTAAATCTTATGCATAGTCATGCTTTTATATATGAAAATAACAATAAATGAGTTGGATAACGGACCCCTTTTTTGGTTTTCGTTGTTTTCACTTCTATTTTGCATTTAAATACTGAAGAAATCAGTTAAGTGTTTAGAATTTATTTGAGAAAAGATAAAAAAAAACATTTAAGTTATTATAAATTTAGGTGAGTGTTATTTATTTAAAAGTGCTAAGCGTGTGCCAAAGATAAACACGTTTAAAGAATTAAAACAAATGTAGTTTCAAATATTTTTGAACATTTTTTATATTGCCATACAGTCATGAAGTTGCAGAAATGTAATTTGATCTGTTAAATATAAATAAAACACCCATACATGGTTAAACTGTTTGGCCAACATAAATAAAGCCGTATTTGAACGGCGGCAAAACAATAAACAAAACCTTTTTAGGGCTCTACTGAGTAAGTATTTATATTAAGTTTTCATTCTCATTTTAGAGGCCTTCGGTCAGATGTAGCCTTTTGAGCCAGCAGAGAAAGTTCTTAACAATGAAATAGGTGTGGACGCCATTAAAAAGAAGGTGAACTAGGCCTGAAGCTCAGTAAACCAAAAAACGTCTTCTACTCCTACCTCTCAACCCGGGAAACCAAAGTCTTTAAAGACCAACTCAGCTTTACTGACCGCAGATAGCCAAAGGGCACGGTCTTGCTCAAGCACTCTTCTTACTCCACAGCCACGTTCGCAATGTAATACCCCCTCCTCTGACATCGACAACTACAGCAGTGACCAGTATCGTGATGTCAACGACTGCAGCGTTTGGAAATAAAACAAATTCTGAAAGCTCTAAAGCGGCCGGCCACACAGACCAAAATGGATCGATATAGCGGAGAACAAATCAAAAATCAATCGTTTCCAAAAGATTCAGAGGGATAACAACAGATTTGCTTTCTTGGCGCAGGCTGAGGAAAACAAACCTGAGGAAACCCAAGCCCCCTCCTATATCAGGGAAAAAAGGTCAAACGCCCTGGTGAATAATATTATTGCGCTGGTCGGGAATGGGAACATCCAAGATGTTCCGCTTACTTATTATTATGAAACAAAGGTGCAAACAAAATATTGAGAACCCTTCGGAGACGTGTCCAAATGCCTGCACGAGGCAAATAAAAATTACATTACTTATCAATTGAAAAACAGAAAGAGCTTGCAAGTGGTAATAAAGGGCAATTTATATTGCACTGTAGAATAACAGAGGAGGAGACATAAAAACGTAATGGTCCAGTTTAATGCACCAATGGCCAGGCGTATGGACACACAATAGGACATAGAAGACAAAGAATACCCAAAAAACTGTGGAAAAAATCATACGGGGAATCATACGGTTGTTTGGTCGCAAAAAACGCCAGTTTTCGCTAAAGCTGGGAGATCCTCATTCGGTCCCGTAAATACCCCAAACGGCATCTCCTAAGCCGGTGCTCTACGATCTGGGATGGATGAGATGCCAAGCCACCACAACGGACGAATACACGATTAAAGCTGAAATTCCTCAAGTAAACACACTTGGGCCTACCCTATTTGTCCAATATACTGCGAGTATCCCTACGAACGAGAAACTAACAACCTCCACGTTAGCCGACGATCCTAAGTCGCTCCATATACTCGCTGATTATCTTGCTGTAGTGGAAAGGTGACTATCTGACTGGCGTATCAAAATAAACGAGCTAAAGTGTAAACACGTAACGGTACCCGGATCCCCCAAGCCAACGAAGTAACGTACCTCGACGTCAACCTCGACAGGTGATTAATCTGGCGTAGATACACCGAATGCAAGAAGCTTCACTTAAAACTAAAAGCCAGCGGACTCAAAAAGATTATAAACGATCGATCACTTCTTTGCCTGGACTACAAGATCCTGCTCACAACGCAACCCCTAAGACTATATGGACATATGGCTCCCATCTGTTGGGAACGCGAGCAGCAGCACCATAGACATTATACAGCGCGCAACGAAAACATCCTCAGGAACCTTACATCCTCGCAGTAAAAGACGAAATAAGGAATCAAAGAAAAGCTAGCTGAGCACCCAAATTTGCTTGGGGATTGACTCCGATTTCCAGCAAAACCCGCCTGCGACGCAACGACCGCCAATCTTGCAATAGTATTCATATTATAAGATTTGATAAACTTATTGTTAGTGTCGTAAATAAAAACAAAATTTAAAAAAAAAATTATTTTCTGTAAATGCGGCGTGGTCTCAAAAAGATTTTTGAACAGTGCTATCCTTGCGAATCTAATGCTTGAACTCCTCATATTGCAGACAGCCATTTCGAAAAGGTGCCAAAACATCTTAGACATATTCACCGAATCAAAAATAGAGAAAGAAAGAGCAAAAACTCTCAAGTTCAATTAAATCGAACTACTGAGAAAAAATACAAGTTTCAATATCTTTGTGAACAATTAGTAATCAGGTCGTCTTTCATTTTCAAAGTGAACGGTTGTTTTTTTTCTGCGCTTCGAATTTGTATTTTGTTTCGTTTTATGCCATCAAAACATTTTCACAGTCATATATTATAATATACAATTAAAATCCGTTCGCTTCGCGAGTGAACCGTTCTTCTAGACGGGGAGGTGCAGTCTTAATTGGAGTGGACTCAAATTTTCAGTGTTTTTCTTTGAGAACTTGCTCTTATATTAACCATTCCGTTGTCAAGTCTGTTGCAAATAAAGTCTCCGATAGGGATCAGTGGGTAGTTCTAGGAGATTTTACTGGAGTTACGTGGTTATCAGAGGATGGATCGAATGTCGCACTACCTATAGCACCACATGATGTTATTGATGGCCTGCTTGACATATTGTTATCTCATAAACTGGCCACCTACTTGACTTTTGTATTAAATCCTCAAGGTGTTTTTGTGTTCTGAAGATTCATATCATCCCAAAATCGAAGTGACAATCGTTAAAGGAGAAAAATCAGAACTATCAAACAAACGAAAACATTGTTTTCGCAAAGCAGGCTTTGTGAGGCAATGTAATTTTATTTCTGGCCTTAATTGGTCTGATCTTTACTCATGCAATAATATGTCCGATGCCCTTAATGTTCTTTACGCTACAATAAACTAAATTTTTAATTCCGGTGGTCCGTGGTACTATCCGTCAATCTTTAATAAATCACCTTGGTTTAGCAAAGAGTTGACTCACTTAAAATATGTAAAAAAAAGGGCCAGGCATTTGTTTTTGCTTGATATTTAAGTGCTCGGTCAAGACTCACTTATACCGTTGAAAGGTCCAGTTCTCCAAGGACCCAAAACAGTTTTATAACTTTTTTAACACCAAGCGTAAATCTACTTCTTATCCTTCTTCGCTGTCGTTGACATGGCGACAACCACAGATCAGGCAATAGCCGATTTTTTTTGCCAATTTTTTTAAACGACTTAATCGACAAGGTGCGTTCCAATGTAAACAGGATTTTAAGAAGAAAAAATGGTTTTTTCAGCAAAATTAATTTATATTATTCAAAATAGTCTCTTTCTGCTTCAATACAGTTTTTTGCACGGTAAAAAATACGGGGAGTTGTTAATGGTTAAAATCTGATTTTTGGTCACAATCGTCAATCGATGAGACGTGCAACAAACACCATTATCGTGCGACAAACGCCAACTTTCATCTTCGCGATTTTCGGGTCGAACACGTCGAATACGGCGATCCCGTTTCGGGATCATATTGGAAACACCACGTTTCGTCACGGTTTCGTCACCGTGAACACTCCTTTCGTAAGCCCAAATGTTCGGTCAAAGTGCGATAAATAAATGTTTTGGAGATGTTCCTATCAGAATGCAAGAGGCTTGCGTAGCAAGCATACTAAATTGTATTCTGAGCCTTTTCTGTGCATCTCATATTATCGTGTTCACAGAAACCTGGTTAAAGCTGGACATCTTTGGCTCCTAAGTTTTCCTTGTAAGTACACAATATATAGGTATGAACGTCCCTCTAGACGGGGAGGTGGAGTCTTAATTGGAGTGGATTCAAACCGACGGATGAGTTATTTTTTGAGAATTGCAATACCAATAAATTTATTTGCGTAAACTTATCGCTTCCTGGTAATTCCATATACATTTACTCATATATTCCAACGTTGTCTGAACTTTCCGTTATTAAGTCTGTTGCAAATAAGCTTTCCGATGGGGATAAGTTGGTAGTTCTAGGAGATTTGAATATACCTGGAGATACATGATCCATGGATGTCTTACTACGTATAGCACAACATGATTATATTGATGAACTGCCTGACAGATTACCCAAGTAAACCATGTTCGAAATTCACTAGGTCGCCTACTTGATTTGTGTTTTGTATTAAATCCTGAAGGTGTGTTTCTGTCCAGGGTAGCACCACCCACGCAACCTGAAGATCCATTTCATCCTCCAGTCCAACTTACAATTAACACGGGTACAGTTATCGAAGAAAAAATAGAAAAATCAACCAAGCGAATACATTGTTTTCGCAAGAAAGACTTTCTGAGGCCAAAAATAAATTTATGGCTTTAATTGGTCTGATCTTTACTTATGCGATATATGTCCGATGCAATTAATGTTTTATTCACTGCAATAAACTAATTTTTTAATACCTGTATACCGTGGTACTATCCGTCAATCTCCAATAAATGACTCTGGTTTAGCAAAGAGTATACACACTTAAGAAATGTAAAGTCCAGACTTTTTAGAAAATATAAAAATACTGGTTCTCAATCTGTTTTTGCTAGATATTTAAGTGGTCGGTCAACATTTACCGTGCTCAATTCGGAGTGTTATAATAGTTACTTAAACCGTTGTAAGGTCCATTTTTTCGAGGACACGAAAAATTATTTTATAACTTTGTTAACACCAAGCGTAAATCTAATTTTTATCCTTCCTCACTGTCGTTTGAAAACATGACGGCAACCAAAGATCAGGCAATAGTCGATTTATTTGCCTCTTCTTTTGGATCTTCTTCGTATTAAGCCTGTTCATTCGCCAGGACCCAAAGGAATTCCTGGGTGCGGGCTTAGGTATTGCGCTAAGGCCCTGTGCAAACCTCTCCACAAGTTGTTTACCTTGTCTATAGAAACCTCTGTAAATCACTAGCTACTTGTTTGCGTCCGATTCTGAAGCATGGGCCTCCCATCTGGAGTCCACAATACGCATTGAATCAGTAAAAAAAAACCTTCAACCTTCTCATTTAAGTAGACTGCTGTTAATTTAGCCTCCGTACCCAAAAGGGAACGGTGCTTGGTACTGTCTTCATTTATGACCTTATTTATGCTAAGATTGACAGCCCTGACTGGTAGGTCGTCTTAACTTTTTTGTGCCCAGTAGATTAACTAGAAATTATATACCCCAATATTAAATCTTTGTAGATCTAACTATGACTTAGATGAGCCTTTCAGAGTATTATGTTTTGACTATAGTACACTTTTTCATAAAATCTCTAATCTTGACTCTCTCTCTCATTAGCTCAATTTTGATCTTACTCTTTTCCCCGGGCTTTTACCTATACCTTCATATCTCGCGTCTCGGTTGGTTGGTCGGGTGGTGGGTGAGCCGTGGGATTCCGCGCATAATTTGAGCAATCAATGGCATAAAATTATTTAAAGAAGTTAACAATGCTAAAAATAATTAAAAACTGGAATCACTCAAAAAATTGATGTTTTCAACTGTGAGGCCTCTGTTCCGCCCACTGGCGTGGATCCAAGCCCACCTCTACTTTGGAAGGTAAACATTGTATTCCCAAGTCGGTATATTCAGTTCTGCTTTGATGCATAATGTTGTTAGCACATATATAATCATTATTACATTATAGTAACCGACATGGACTTCAAGCTTAGGGAAGTAAAATAAATATTAATTTATTTATGAACATTTTTTGTTTTTGTTTTCAGGAATAAACTAAACACACACGAAGATGCTAACTTATTGTTTGTACCCAAAGGAATGAGAGTTTGTGATACCGAAACACTTGAGCAAGTTAAATTAAAGAACATTGGTTTAAAACCATTAAACTTTCAAAGTTCAGCAAATACTTCAATAAATTCTTTGAGTGAGCTTACCATCCAAGACAATAAAGGGGCGATTGCCAAGGACAATGTTACTAAAAAATCAGGTAACTTAACAAAAGACAATGAAAATAACTATATTGAAAACATCGAAATTGAATAAAATTTCTATATTTTTTATTTCCGAGAAACGAGGATATTGTTACAGTCAATGAACTCTTCTTTGAGTAGCTACCAAGCTCCACGCTCCTGACAAACACACACGATAACTATTTGACTGATATTCAAGAGAGTAATAAATAAGTAAGGCTCCGCCACAAAGAAATCAAAGAATATTGGAATAAAGAATTATTTGAAAAAGATCCCAGGAACAATACCTTCGCACCAATTTAACTTAAAAGCGCATCCAAATTTCAATCAATGGAAACTCGTCCTATATATCCGAATGTTCCGTATAGCCCGTACAGTAGCCCATTTGGTAGTCCTCGATCCAATCGAAGGCGACCGGCTTTTCGGGAGTCCAGACGAATATCGATGGAAAAATCTGGAAGTTTTCTTCAATTAAACCAATATAAATTAATGGAACAAATCGGTCAGGTAAAATATTTGATTAAATAAGTCGTATATAACTTAATTACAAACAAGAACGAAAGCTATTTTTGGCAAGACAAAGGTTAAATATAAATGTATATATTTGAAGGTTTCATTTATATAAATAAGTCCTTAAAAATGTCAAATATGTGGTGTACGACTACGGTCATCGATCTTGGGCCAGCACCGGATGCACGCATAAGCGGGAATCCAGCCGGCGAAATCCGATCCGGCCCATGCAAGCGCTGAGTGGTCACGGTCACGAGGCACAGCGTTAGCAAAGTTCCGCCAGCAACGGAGTTGCGGGTCGCCAGCAGCGGCTGCCCAAAAGTGCGGCATCAGCATCTTAGCCGGGCGATGGAGTGGCGAGCTGCAGTCTCTTTTTGAATTGTACTTTTAGTTTCTAAACAGAGCTCAAGCTGCCCAAACGGGTTATCAATAAATCAATTATAATATACTATAATCAAAACCCTGGGAAATAGTGGTCGAATGTTGAAATGGCATACCTCGTTGAATTCGTTACAAAATTTCCAACAAAGTGTCATTTACAGAAAAAACAAGAGAGAACACAATAGTCGGTTGCCCCGACTATCAGATACCCGTTACTCAGGTAAAGGGAGTGCGAGGGAGATGGAGATAGAAACTTTGATCACGCATAACTTTTTAACGAATGGTCCGATTTGAAAAATTTCTTCTACATTTCGATAGGTATTGATAAACACAATAAAACTGCATTTTTACTTTTCCGAAATATTTAAATTTTTAAAATAGTATATAAGCGATTGTGGGCGTTAAAGGGGGAAAACGCTTCCTTCTAGCTGTTACATACTTTTGCACGAATACAATATACCCTTTTGCTCTACGAGTAACGGGTATAAATATCTAAAAATATTTTAAATGTTACTTCCCAAGTAAGTACTGTTTATTCTGAATTAAATGAAACCAACTATGTGATCATGAGGATCTAGATTTTAAAACCAGCTTGAAGTATTTAAAAACCAGCCTTTATTATAGTGTTTAAGACCAATAAATTCGTTTATTATATTTAAGCCAATTATAATACCAAAAACTAAGTTAATTCGTTAATTCGTTAGTTAATTGGCGATACGGATAGTCTCAGCTCAATTTTTTGCATGTGATAGAGCAACATTTAAACAACATGTGTGAATTTTTTCATCCAATAATATTAAAAATTGAGTGAGATACAGGCACTCTCCGGCGGCGCCTCGAAGAAAACACGTTTTGCGGTGTACACGATAACTGGTCACAGAATCATATGAAATAAAAAAATTAAATTGCATTGTTAAAGTTAAAGGATAAGATTCCTCAGGTAACGCTGTCGAGTTTTTATTACAAATTTTTTTTTTCGATTTTTTAAGGCACTGAAAGTCAAAAACCCCGATTTTCGCCCAAAACGTCGAGATATTTATTGTTCTGAGGAATTAGTAGAGAAATACTGTGCAAAATCGTGTAAACCGACTTTGAAATGGCAACTTTTCAGGAGAGCGTTTTAAAGTTTTGGACACCCAAAAATTGAATATAAAACGCGGTTACTTACCTCCGTTGAACTGCCCATAAGTTCGGAAATTTTACTGGGATCGATCTAAAATTTTAACACAATATTCCCGAGATGTTGTGCATTCAGAAAAAAATTTAAACAAATGTAAAAGGAACAATTTTAATACTATACCCCCCTTCAAATGGAGAAATGAGAAATTGTTAAAGTTGCTAAGACCGCGGCTTGGTGAGGGATGCACTTTATCCGAGTGTAACGCAATCATTGTTGCAAGAAGGGAGTTGAAAGCCGGAAGAAACTGACAGTCTAGATGACTGGACAATTTGTCGAGGGCACGGAAAACCTCTCAATTCCGGGCCCTCGACAAATAGAGAAAAGAAAATACGGACAAATGCGACTTACTGCGTTTTAAATAGGTAAAAACCCAGAAATACTATTAAGGGGACCCCCCCCCATTCTCGATTTCAAATTTTGACGATTTTCAATGGGCTGGAAAATGTTCATATATTATTTTTTAGGCTTACAACTTTGCATCCATTTATTTAAAGACTTACATAATAAGAAAACAATTTAACATCATTTTTTTTTTTTGTCTTTTGTCATTGAACAAAAGCCCTGTTTTTCGTCGGCGTATGGGATTTAAGCTCACTGGAACATCTGAAACCAAAAACACCAACGGGATTAGGAAGAGTATTTTTATGGCTATAGCATGAACTAGGATTTTTAAATTCGGACAAAAATAACAAAATGGCGGACCTTTGAACATTTTTTTTTAAATCTCCTTCTTTTAAGCCACAAATCAAGGTAAAAAGTAAAGAAGATCTTCACTGATTTGATTTATCCTAGTTCATGCTATAGCTATATATACATAAAAAACGTTTTAAAATTTGGAACCGATTGGATTAATAGTTTTTGAGTAATTTCCTACGCCAGTCGTAAAAATACTGTTTCGAGAAAAACGCGTTTAAAGTTTTGATAAGCTCTCGCCGTCGCCTGAGGAGTCACCATAAATCGGCTATATCTTCAAAAGTTTTTCAGTTGAAATTTTTAAGGAACATTCTTGAATAGTTACAGGTTCGAATTAAATAAAGAAAAAAAATCGATTTTTTGAAACCGAGAATGGGGGGGTCTCCTTAAATAAGCAAATCATTTTCTAACTCTTACATGTATGTTTAAACAAAAACGACGTTTTTGCATTACTTATTTTACGATTTTATCTAATAAAGATGTGGAAGAGGATATAATCGTCCGACTTTTAATGGAATTTTTCAATTCAAACACTATTCAAAACTCATAAACAAAAAACATAATTCCTTGTCGCAGTTATATAAGAATCCGTGGACAGGTCGTGCGCCACTTCCAGATATATCGCCCTGGTCGTCAAGAACGTAAACAGGGCTACCCACCGCTTCTCCTTCTGACGAGCCAGGGTCACCATCAGTGGACCAAAATAATCCAGTCAAGTATTCTTGAACGGCAATCCATTGGCCTCCAAGCTAAGGGCAAGAGACTCATAATTGGCGGCTTCGACCGTGCTGGTTTGTTACTTACATATCAGCTTCGTGACTCAGAATCTCGTCTTGATCTCTGCAATCGTAGCACACAAATTTTGATGCAGTCATCTCCGTAAGAGTGTGCACTGTATGGCATCCGCAAAGCGGAATCAATTCTCCCGTAGGCTCGCGGAGCTCCACACTCAACTTTGTACGCCATCAGCCCTCTAAAATCTCTTCTGACGGTATCTTTCTTGCAGTCGACCGCATCTCGTTAGAAAACGCCTTTTGTTGTGATAGTCTGACTGACAGGATTTGTGGGTCCCATGTGGTACTACTATCAATATCACTGGTGCTCACACTCTGTGACTCCTTTACAGTGTTCAGCTGCCTCGTTCCAAGAACTGCTGCAGTAGCTCCAACTGTGGGATTGACATGTTTCTCGTCTGGGCGGGCTACGTTTTAGCACAAACGAAGCTTACCATTATCCTCGTAGGTGACCTTCCAATAGGCCACCGCAACAAGTGCAGATTGACTGGCATCTACGAAAACGTGCAACGCTGTAGTTCGTGCAGGTAAACATTCAAAATAATGGCGAGGGCCCAATGCAGTTTCCGCTACTGGTGAGCAGGATACAAACTGGCCTAACTCGAATCTAGCGTTCGCAATTATCGAGTGAGAACTCGAGTAAAAACGCAACATAATGACAGTCGATGATAGCCCCATCTGCTCTCGGATCAGTATGCCTAAATAGTTTGGCATTCCCTGTTTTAAGGTAAAACGCAGAGCTCGGCAAACAGGCTGCTCCGAATGTCATTACGTTCATCTCGTAGTCATCAGGTTTCTTGGTGTCGTTGCTATTTCTCCACAGCTTTCTGTTGGGAACATCTGTCCTCTGGTCGCATTAAATCTTGATGCAACATATCCATAATGTCGCCATAAACTGCGACGGCTTCATCTATTTTTATATTTTTGTTGAACACGCCACACAAGGATTTACCTTGTTTTCATCTCTAAAATGAAAACTCACATCTGGCAAGGATTTGTAATGAGGCGGGCCTTCGACCAGCGCCGAATTTAGAGATGTTCGTCCTGCTGCCAAGCCAGCATCAAAAACCAGCCAACTCTTACCGGGTCTTTTCGGCCTTCAACTCCAAAAAGGTGGCAGATACCATAGCCGATCGCATTCCACTGACGAGATGGCATGCCTATTCCAATGATTTGCAGGCTCATTACATTAGAAGGCTCTCTGGACTTCGTCCAAACCACTGAATGTTAAGTTGTCGATGCGTACCTTGTATGCCAAGGTCTCTTCGTCGATCATCGTAACGGACGTCCCTTCATCAAGGAGTGCGTTACTGGTAATATACGGAGTAGTTGACGACCTCCTTCTGCATCGACACACTTCAAGTTGTAGCGCAGCTTCTCTATGCCGCAAAAAAAAAAAACCCAGTTGCAGCTATACAAGTATTTACTACCATAAAAGAGTGGCGTTTTATTCCAACAGCTTTAAATGGGAAATTCGTTTGTAGTTTTATTGAGCTATAGCGTATATTCGACTACATCCATAAGTTTAGCAATCCGGCATCCTGAACTCACGGTGCCTGTTCTTCAAAACGGAACTCGGCCGTCTTATTCAACTTATTACTTATTTTTAACATTTGCATCTATTGGAAGAAATCAAGTCATTTCACACGAAATGGTACATTTACACAGGGACTGAAACCGATTGGAATACCGGTTCCGATTCCGGTTTCGGTTCCTATAAAAATCTGTTAGCGGTTCTGGTTCCAATTTCGGTTCCTAAGA
Source organism: Drosophila prolongata (assembly GCA_036346975.1). Lineage (NCBI taxonomy): Eukaryota > Metazoa > Arthropoda > Insecta > Diptera > Drosophilidae > Drosophila > Drosophila prolongata. The sequence continues at coordinate 19,113,498 of JAYMZC010000387.1, read as the reverse complement.
AAAATCGCAAAACGATTCCGGTTTCGGTTCCGGTTCCTAAAAAATATTACAAATCGGTTCCGGTTCCAGTATCGGTTCCATTTTTTTAATGTATAATCGCGTAGAAAAGTAATTGCGACAACATAATGCTCATGAGCTTTGTTTTGTAGTGTACGCCCCATCACGTGAAACACTCCTATTGCGTCCAAGAGCGTTGCACACTAAACTGAGTTTCTGAGTACTTGATGTCGAGCTTATCACGTAATTTGTGAAAAGCAAACTGATTGGTTCGTCTATTGCCCTATTGCGAGCACTGTTAGAACTGTACTATGATGAAATATTTTATGATTTAAAATCCGAGACTCATTCTCAAAAAAAGAATATCGGTTTCGGTTCCGGTTTCGGTTCCACAGTATGCCAAATAATCGGTTCCGGTTCCAGTTCCGGTTCCATCGAAAATTAAAATTTCGGTTTCGTTCCGATTCCGGTTCCGTAAAAAGGAAACGGTTCCGATTCCGGTTTCGGTACCGGTACCGGTTCTCTTCAGTCCCTGCATTTACAAGATCTCTCGCATCGCTATTATCCTTTATTGATCAGTTTGGAGTTCTTTAACTAGATGGCTGACTGAGGAATTCTACATTTGACTCGATGATCCGAAAAGCCATGGGATCACTCTAGCACTTTTACATACTTTCATGAAGGCAACCTGCATAAAGCCAAGCCTCGATTAGTGGATGCCATTATGGCAGACGTGTGTGGGCCATTTTTGTACAAGTCAGAGGCTTTTGAACAAGCCGTCGGTAAAGTGTTGGAAACGGTACTTTGTTGGCTCAAGAAAGGAGCTGCTTGAACTGCGATGTCTATTTCTCACCGACGACCCTAAATCTCGACATTTTGTCTTATTTCTCCCAGATCGCCACACTTTTGCGCCCTTGTGAAGCTGCTGTGAAGATGGTCAAGCATCGTTTGTAATGTACTGTTGTCCCCAAAATTGTAGCTTTTGAAAGGCAGCCAATTCTTATGTGCCAGATGTCGGCTGTCATTGTTTGTTAACCCTTAGTCTCAATTCAGAGGATCCAGTTGACCTGCATGTCTTAACTCAATTTATGGAATGGTGGCCTTTAACATTCCTTGAAAATCCTTGAGATTTTATGTAACAAAATTAATATTGTTATTAATATAAATAGTAATTATAAATTATTTAAAAGTACTTATCAAAATTTGTTAAAAACGTTCATTGGATTTTTGGGGCTTCGCTCGTGTTTGGCATATTATATTACATCTCTATATATAAAGCTATCAGTAAGAAAACTGGGAACCAACGCAGAGCCAAAACCACTGGTTAACAATATTAATATGCATTTTTATTACATTCTAATAACTTTAAACTGATTTGCTAAAATTTATTGGGGATCCCCAAGTGGCCCCAATCGCTTCCAATTTGAAAAAAGGTCAATTTTCTTTTCAAAAATTCTGGACGCTAAACCGTTTAACCAATCGAATCCGTGTTTTCGCCCAAAAATAGTTTAAGACATTATAAATGTTTAAAAAATTTGACCGCTTAGATCTAAGGCTTTTTACTATTTTTAACACCCGTTCTAAAATTACAATTTAGCCAAAAATATCTTCAAACGTCGAAAAATGGCACTTCTAAACTGAGTATCAAAAATTCCTTCGGTAAAGTTTTCCTTAAGCTTTAGCGGTTCATTTGATGGTTTCACCAAAGCTCTAGCTATCTTCTAAACAAAGAAACTAAGCAAAAAGTCGATATATTATCGAATTTAAGTGCTCTTTAAAGTTATTGCTGCCAGAATACTCAAAAGACGTTTTTTTGACGAAAATCTATTTGGCCCGGTTTTTGATAGTGTAGTAAAAATATACCATTCAAATTCTTTTTTGCGGTGTTTATTTTTACAGTGTTTTGCCACGCGCTGTTAGGAAACATAAGAGCGGGAGATCGCAGTAGATAGAGAGAGAGGAAAGTGTGTAGCAAGTGCGCAAAAGAAGAAGTTAACGGGGAAACTTTCAATTTGGTCAGAGTCGTATCAAGAAAGTTTCTTTGCATAACAGTGTATTTTGGTGTATAAACATATGTGAGCAATAATATTATTATTGTAGTTCGCCTTTCTCGGAATTTTAATTTTTTCTATAGAATGTGCAAATTTGTTGATATCTCTGATGTTAACTTAAAAAATTGGTGAGTTATGCCAGTTAGTTTTGTTTTTTACTATTCTTAATTAGTAAAGTCATAAATGATTCACATTTAAATGAATATTTGGTTATTTATTAATTATGTGCAGTTGTGATATACCAATTAGCATAATTGCATTTTGTACATATATAAATGCGTTTTTGTAGTTTTTATACCCTTGCAGAGGGTATTATAATTTTGGTCAAAAGTGTGCAACGCAGTGAAGGAGACATCTCCGACCCTATAAAGTATATATTCTTGATCAGGATCACCTCCTGAGTTGATATAGCCATGTCCGTCTGTCCGTCTGTCCGTCTGTCCGTCTGTCTGTCCGTCTGTCTGTCCGTCTGTCTGTCCGTCTGTCTGTCCGTCTGCCTGTTTCTACGCGAACTAGTCTCTCAGTTTTAAAGATATCGAACTGAAACTTTGCACACACCCTTCTTTCCTTTGCACGCAGTATATATGTCGGAACGGCCGGGATCGGCCGACTATATCCTATAGCTGCCATATAACTGATTGATCGGAAATGCCATAATGATGTTTGTAAAGTTAGGAAGCTGGGATTTTCTATGGGGTTTATATTTGGTTAGTCAATCCGACCTACCAAATTTCATAAGGATCGGCCGACTATATCCTATAGCTGCCATATAACTGATTTATCGGAAATGCCATAACTTTGGTGTTTGTAAAGTTAGGAAGCTGGGATTTCCTATGGGTTTTATATTTGGCCAATCAATCCGGCCTACCAAATTTCATAAGGATCGGCCGACTATATCCTATAGCTGTCATATAACTGATTGATTGGAAACCTTGTGGTTTTTGGATTTGATCCCAGTGCCAAATTTACTTTGAGGTATTTTTCATATTCTTATTTTTTTATTTGCTTTAAACTTACAATGGCTCTTGTCTGTTCTAAGAAAAATTGTACTCTTGCGTCTTCAACTAAAGACCCTTTTATTTTTTGCTGGCTCTGCGATTCGATGATGCACGTTAAATGTGCAGGATTTACTGGCAGAGTCAAAGATTTCATTGATCTTAATTCTGGTCTCATGTGGTCATGTGGGTCCTGCAAGGAAATGGTAGTTGAGATGAGCGGCTTTATGAGGCAGACTCGAGACATATGAATATCTCAAGAGCTTTTAAACAACTCAACGATTGGAAATGCCATAACTTTGGTGTTTTTAAAGTTAGGAAGTTGGTATTTTTTTGAGTATTAAGAACGCATCATATGAATAATTTTGGAGAATATAATGTACATAATATTCTGCAAGGGTATATCAACTTCGGCTCCGCCCGAAGTTAGCTTTCCTTTCTTGTTAATCTTATTATTCGATATAAACATTGCATAAATTTCACTATTTAAGCAATATTGTCTTAATATTTAAGAGCTTCCTGTATGGAGACAGGTATAATGCAAACATAAGACAGCACAAGCGAAGCTGCGGACACCCTGCTGGTAGAACATAAAGAAACAGAATGCAAAACAAAGCTTTAAAAGAGTGTTTCGATAATGTTTGGTTTAGGTTAAGGTAATGGTTTTTCATCGAGCTTTGTTGGAAGAGCTAAATCATTCTTTTTCATGGGCAACTTTTGTGTGTAAGAAGAATCCTACAGTGCATTTCCCATTTTATGAAATGATGGGCTTTCCATAAGCAGAGAACAGGGTGTTACGTCTAGGAATGAGTAAATATTTGTGAATGTTAACGTTATTTCAATAAAGTAAACTCTATTCTTTTCCTGGATGTTTTTAATGTGTGGATATACAAACTAAAACATTTTGTTCTTAGAGCGCATATTTAAAAATGTCGGTTACAAGACAAAAGTCTTTTGAATTTTTCGCTGAAATATCAATAAATGTCTAGGTCATTTGGAAATCGCGTTTACACACATTTAAATTTAATTTAAAGCGTTGTAAACTGTTTCTGTTCTAAACTGAGCCTAATGTGCTTATTATTTATTGTGGTTGCCAGCTGGGTTTTATTATTTTTTGTTGTAGTTGCCCACGAATGTAAAGCGATAGGCCAAGTATCGAGAAATAGTCAAAAAAGATCAAAATGGCAGGTCAGAATTAAAGCCAAACTCATCTTAAACGCACTGTTACCCATATATAGGCCACTATTCTGAGCCTATGCCCAAACGCAATAATAAAGTTCAAAAGTAAACAGGGCCTGAGGCATACTTTTTGTCGTAGAAAGAGATCATATGAAAGCCGAAAACGGAAGCTGGATGAAACTGGTTGCAATAGCAACACAAGTAACGAATCAAACAATTCGCAAGATCACGAATTGGGCACTGGGACAAGAAGCTACGAGATACCTAGCAAAGTCCAGAAGTGGGACAGCTGGCATTAAAGGAGAAACGCTGTTCCGCTGTCATTATTGCCATGACCCAAAAGCAAAAACACCGGTGTGAACGCCTCAACTTTATATCTGAAGTTAGACGGTATCTGATTCTTGACAAGCGTCGATTACATCAAATCGCTCGGTTACTCGGTTCATTCTACTGAAAAAAGTAATCGCACAAACAAAATAGTCATAGAAATTTCATTGCAAACATTATCACAGACAATTAAATCAAATACTGAAAAACAGAGGGCACCAGTTAAATATTCGTGATGTGCAACAAAGCGACATCGCTGCAGCCGAGAATTCCCGCCGACGCAGCTGAAGCAGAGAGTTCCCGTCTGACGTCACAACCATTATTTTTCTTTTTTTTAAAGCGCATTTATGTACTATATTATATCGAGGATTATATCAGGGCTAAACCCATTAAAAGCAAGTTCAGCCCTATCGGCGCTATCGACGGTTGGTCACTATCGACGCACAATCGATTGCAATATACATATGTATAGTACAAGAATATACAAGTATAGAATGATTAACAACGTGGCGAATTTTAGGTAAGCATCGGATATCCCTCACTCTCAGTGTGCCAAGTACAGGGCAGTAATGCGATTTCACGAGCATGGATTCAGAGAACCTGAAAGGCAAATTAATAAAAACGAGGACGGAAGCTAACTTCGACAAGCCGAAGTTTTAATACCCTTGCCGACTTTGCCGAAATTGCTAAAACTGAAAAAGTAGCGAAAAGAATAAGGTTTACATAAATAATTCCTCTATGACTTTCAAAGTGAACGGTCGTGTTTTTTTTCCTGCGCTTCGAATTTTGCATTTTGTTTTCGTTTATTCCCATCGGTGGGTTTTATCAAAACAATTTTAATTCTCTTCCGGTTTATTTAAACATAAATTTAAACTCCGTTCGCTTCGCGAGTGCACTTTGTATTTAATACTAATAAATTGTTTTAGTTTTTCGTAATTCTTATCTGTGTTTTCTTTTCTTATATCCCCGCCGTTTGTCTTTTGTGCATGCACTTTAACTTATTTACGCTCCCGCTCTCTTGCTCTCTTTGCTTTGAAAGTTCTAAGCGTGCAGTTTCTGCGCTCTTGCGGTACTTATAACTGCTCGCTTATAAATTTCAATTCGCTTTCTTGGTACAGTGGTAAATAAATAAAATGAATAATAAAAATTTAGTCTGCTTCTGCAAAAAATGCAGCCTCGTAATCAGGGCTGATCAGTCTAATATGACTTGCTGGCTGTGTGAAAATATGGTGCACACCAAGTGCGCCATATTTTCAAAGGGGCCCAATTTGCAGTTTTGTTGTGACGCTTGTGTCGAGGTTGCGAACGAGATGAAATCGTTCATGCGCCAAACTAAAGGCGGCCTGATGGGGCTGATTAGCTGTTTCGGAGTGGCTAGAGATAGTTTTCGCCGAGCTGATGATCTCCTCTCTGCGCTGGATTCGCAGTTTAATAGTCGTAAGCTATTAGAAGAGTCCCCTAAGCGCAAAAAGGCCGCTGGTTGTAAGGAGCAAAAGGGGAACACCCCGCAACCGAAATCAAAAGAACAACAGAGCATTCCGGCGGATCAGCAGCTGATTTCAGCAAACCCTCAAATGTTGCTAAGATCAGCAGCTAAATAAGATTCGATATCCGAACAATCCGTTACAGAATACATGCAACCAGGGACTTCCAAGAATTCCGATTTGTCCGTAGTGGTTTCACAATTAGTGGATCCACCTATCTCTCAGAATGTAGCATCTCTACCACAAGGGACTACTGAGTCCGGAAAACCGGCTCAAGTTGGTTTTGCAGAAACAATGTCTGCTCCACCAAAATCCCTTTTAGTGGTTCCACTAAAGAAACAAATTTTCATTTCTCGGCTTTCCCCTGATCAAACATCTTCTGATGTATTGTCTTATATACAAGACAAAACTAAAGCCGATTGTAATAGTGTAAAGGTAGAAAAGTTTAAGTTTTCTTATGCTAGAGACATTTCATCTTTCAAGATAACTGTCCCTAACGAGCTTTTTGGAGCCATATGCTCGGGCGACTTTTGGCCAGATAATATGGTTGTAAAAGAGTTCGAGGCTAAGATAAAGAAGAAGGGGCCCGTGGGAGTAAAACTTCCTAGTCGAGGCCAAACCAGTGTACCAATTTCAAAAAACTAACTTTTAACCTCCTTCTTTCCTATTAGAATACAAGAGGTTTGCGTAGCAAACACACTAAATTGTATTCTGATAGCCTTTCCTTCATATCATATCTTGTGTTTCACATATGATTGTGTTCACAGAAACCTGGTTAAAGCCGGAGATCTTTAGCTCCGAAGTTTTTCCAGGTAAGTACACAATATATAGGTATGACCGTCATCATCACAGCCTTATTCTTACACTATGTCCAAGTCAAATCTCATATTCTGTCCCACTTTAACAGAAAGCTCTCTTCTTTTGGATCTTCTTCGTATTAAGCCTGTTTATTCGCCAGGGCCCGATAGTATTCCTGGGTGCGTGCTTAGGTATTGCGCTAAGGCCCTGGCAAACCTCTTCACAAGTTGTTTACCGTATCTCTAGAAACCTCCCAATTCCCAAATATTTGGAAGGAATCATTTGTTATTCCTCTTTTCAAAAAAGGTAACAAGTTAGAAGCCAGTAACTACAGAGGTATTTCTAAGTTGTCAGCTATTCCTAAGCTTTTTGAAAAAATTATTACTCCTCATTTGCAGCACCTTTGCAGATCAATCATTTCTCCGTGTCAACACGGATTTATAAAACGTAGATCCACAATCACAAACCTTCTAGAGCTCACTTCATTTGTGATAAAAGGCTTCAATAGTAGTTTTCAAACAGACGTCATTTACACTGACTTTAGTAAAGAATTTGACTCTGTAAATCACTTACTTCTCATTCAAAAATTTGACCTTTTAGGTTTTCCAGTTGATCTGCTTAAATGGATTTCAGGTTATCTAAATGGCAGGTCACTAAGGGTCCTTTTAAAAAATTCAATTTCTGAAATTCTCCGTGTTACCACCGGTGTCCCACAAGGGAGCTATCTGGGTCCGTTACTTTTTACATTATTTATTAACGATCCTCCCTCAATTATAAGTCATTCTCGCGTACTTATGTACGCAGATGATGTTATGTTGTGCCTGCAGTATAAGGACATTTCCTGCCATTTAAACTTGCAATCCGATCTAGATCATTTTTAAAACTGGTGCCGAGATAATTTACTAAATTTAAACGGTTCCAAGTGCAAGCTGATGACTTTTTATCGGGCCAATCCGATATACGCGACTTACACGTTAAGTGGCAGCCCTTTGGATAGAATAACTCTTGTAAACGATCTTGGCGTTCTCTTGGACCCTAAACTCAAATTTTCTAATCACATTTCGTCCATGGTTAATAAAGCCAGAGGAGTGCTTGGATTTATTAAAAGGTGGTCAAAAGAATTCGATAATCCTTATTTGACTAAAACTTTATTTATTTCGCTAGTCCGTCCGATTCTGGAGTATGGGTCTCCCGTCTGGAGTCCACAATACGGAATATATATTGGTCGTATTGAATCTGTACAAAAAAACTTCCTTCTTTTTGCTTTACGGCGCCTAAACTGGGATGCAAATCTTATCTTACCTTCTTATTCTAGTAGATTTCTTTTGATTAATTTACCATCCCTAGCCAACCGTAGAACGATGCTTGGTACTATCTTTATTTATAACCTTATACATGGTGATATTGACTGCCCCGACTTGTTAAGTCGGCTAAACTTTTCTGTGCCAAGTAGATTAACTAGAAATTATTTTCCCCTAATTTTAAATCATTGTAGATCTAACTATGCCTTGCATGAGCCTTTCAGAGTATTATGTTCTGACTATAATATACTTTTTCCTGTAATATCAAATCTTGACTCTCTGCCGCTCCTAAAACGATTGATACTTGCTTCATTGGCACAAGATTGATCTAACTATTACTTTTTTCCCCGGACCTTTACCTTTATTTTGCTATCTCGCGTCTATCTTATCGCGAATCGTGCCGTACGATACACGGCTGCGCCCCTCGGTCGGTTGGGCGGGTAAGTGGGCCGTGGGACTCCGCGCGAAAAAAAAAAAAATAAGATTTGCATAGTTTCATGACAATTGCTTTTATACTGCAAAAATGTCATATAAAAATAGAAAAAATGGGATATTTTCGCAGCTATAAGATATAGACGTCCGATCGGCAAGCGCTATTACACTGATCAAGACATGCGTAGGTAAATAAGACTTGGAAAAATGTATGTCAATAGCTTACACACTGCGAGAATATTCTGAAAATCATCAAATTTGGACCGGTTTCACCCCATTGTTCCTATGGGAGCTATATAGGATATAGACGTCCGATTGGCACGCGCTTTCACTCTGATCAAGGTATGCATAAAAAATACGATTTGGAAAGACTCATGTCAATAGCTTATATACTGCGCGAAATAGCCTAAAAATCACCTCGCAAACGGTATTGATCCTGATGAAGAATAAACGTCTCCTTCACTGCGTTACAAACTTCTGACCAAAATTTTAATACTCTCTGCAAGGGTATAAAAGGACTAAAATTTCCAAAGTCTGGAAGTATTTCAAAAGGTCTGTCGACAAAAATCTTGCAAAAAGCCTAGACTGCGGCAAAGAATATAAAACAAGTGGAAATACGTCGAACTTACATGACCAGTTGAAAAGATTTCATCCTGGCTTGGAAGGTAGTAAACCAGATTCTAGCACTCCAGCTACCGTTGTGGATACTGACAACATCATTGCATCTACAAGCAGCAGCTGTATGAATCGAACTCAAAGGCAGCGACATCGATAAAGCCTTAAGTTAGATGATTGCTAAGGATGTACAGCAGTATAATATAGGTGAAAATAAAATATATAGATATAAATTCGTTTTCTAGGTGAATCAAACTGACTTTCCGTTACTTGTGTATTCCTGGAACATCTGTGGATTCGGAAAGAGTTTTTAGTAAGGCGGGGCAATTCGTTTCAGGCTCAATAAGGAGAATATTAATATGCTTTTGTTTTTAAATCAACATTTTTGGATTAAATAAACAATTGCGTACAAAAAATTTGTATTTTTGTGGGGCGATATTATCGACGACTATCGAATGACTATCGACGACAATCGATTGTTCAAAATATACCATCGTCAAAATCGATGGCACACACTATCGATAGTTCTCCTCCTCTAGAGGGAATGATTCAGGAATAAACGCTCCTGGTTTATATATAACTCTTGTGAACATTCAAATGAACATATACCATTTTCTTAGATTAATGCGTATTTTTATTTAACGTTACCTTTAACTTACACTTATCTATTATTTTTGATTCTTCTTCCGATTTCGTTTTGGGATGACGTTTGTACCGACTTTGTGTGGGTTCGGGACAAAAATTTATATTTTTTCTTGTTGTCCCCTTAAAAGTTTGTTTGTTCCCCCTTCAAAGATTGACGCTCACCAGATGGCTTAAAAAAAGTTTTTATTCTGAACTTAAAGTGAACTTCAGGTATGTCGGTCTGAGGTCCTTCGGCGACGTGTCTCGGGTCTGTTGTGATTCGCGCGGATGATTCGGAGTGGCAATGTAGTGCGCTCGTTGTAGTCTCGCGGATCATGTGCCCTGGTCTTGTACGTGGGCGTCGTCTAGTGTGCTGAGTCAGTGGGTTGGTCAGGGCATCGTTGTGTTCGTCTACCACTGATCCGTGTAATCTCCGGGTCGGAAGCCGGATATGTAACGTCTGGAGGGAACTCGCAAAGACTGGGACCGATCCTTAAACAGAATTCGGACTTCGATCATGACCGGTTGTGGACCTGACCCGTGGGCCACACCCGGGAATTCGGGGATCCTTTCCAGGTCGGTAGAACCGATCGCGAACAGGATTCTACGAGGGTCGATTCCAAACTAAATCCCTGTAGGAGCACTTGAAACCTGATTAAGAACCGATGAATTGGGTCACGTCCTAATTAATCAACAGATACTACCATTATCAACTACAAGAACTACTTCCCAAACACTCACCTTGATGTCTGCCTCGATCGACCGCCGGAGAACAAGTGACCCATTCTGGTCTGGGTGCCTCCTTTTATACCCGTTCCTAGCCTTTAATATGTTATCGGGATCCCAGTGTTGATTCCTATCTTTCTGGTGTGGCCAGCTGACCCTTGGGTTGGCGCGCGTTGAAATATTGTCGCTGATTGACGAATCCGTGTGACCAGAAAGTTCATGGGTGGGCGCGCGTCCAAATAATAAGTCTAACTTCTAATTTATTTCTTTATTTATTTGAACACTACTTTATGTTGTGGCGACATAGTCGTCACACTCCCCTCCTTTACGAGTCTCGCTCTTCTGTCACGGAGGTCTTCACGATTCCACCGATCCGGACCCGTGTGGCCGTGGTCCCTTTGGTCCCTTTCATTGCTGCTTGAGCTCGTCCACCGCTTTCTCCACTTTTTTGTCGTGATCGTCCTTTTCTTGTACTTCCACTTCCCAATTCTTCCTTGTTCCTTGTTCGTTTCGTTCAGCATGTCCCGCCTGGTCTTTGGCCTCTTTGGCTCTGTTGGTTTTGGCCTGGCTTTGGGAGCTGGTATTACCGGTGCCTTGTGTAGGATTTGGCGATGCCGCCTTCATTTCCGGATCCTGTCCCGAGACCGTTTTGGCCTGGGTTGGTCCCCGCCTGCCAGTTGGTTCGAGCGTGTTTATAACCCCAATCAAAATTGTTTGCTTCCGCGCACTATTAACGTGTTTCGCAGATTTTTTTCAGCTTGTCGTCTATCTGAAAAAAGGTTTTACGTGTTAAGTACTTGTGTGGGGACATCTGTTAGTGTGTTTGCATGTTAGCTTTTGACTACTTCGTTCTCCCGTTCTACTGGTTTTAGTTGGTCGACGTAGGCTCTGTGTGTTTTCATAGTTACTGTGTGTCTTATGTTATCCATTACGTTTGAGGTAAATGCTGTTACTATGAACGGCCCCTCGAATTTTTGAGCCAGTTTAGACGCGAAATTGTTGGCTGCTCTTAAGAGATAGTGTTGTCGTTCCAATACCAGGGCTTGCCGTTTGGGGTTCTAATCGCGTTTTAGGCCCTTGCTTGGTCCTGAGCGGTTTGCCCATGTTGTACTGTGCTAGCTTGCAAGCTTCCTGCATGCTTTTCCACCGTTCTTCGACAGTTTCTTCCTCTATCCCCGACCCAGTCGTTGATTCGTTGAACAAACTTCCTGGTAGTCTCAGTTCGCGGCCGTATGGTAGGTATGCGGGGCAGTATTCTGTTGATTTGGACCTACTGCTGTTGACAGCCAAGGCAATTTCTGGTAGCCATTCGTCCCACCGGGTATGTTGTGTACCCTGAGCTATCACTGTCTTTATTGTCCTGTTTGCCCTTTCTGCTGGGTTCTCCTGTGGTGTATACGGTGCTGTTAGCTGGTGGTCGATTCCCCATTTGTTGACTTGTGACTTGAACTTTTGGCTTGTAAACTGTACGCCGTTATCGGAGAATAGCCTTTTTGAGGATCCGCCTTTAGTTATTATTCTCTCCCTCAAGGCTTTGATAACTATTTCTGACGTCGCTTTTCTTATTGAGTCTAGTTCTCTCTAAACGTGGCTGGTGCAGTGTGCCGGAGGGCAGTACCTTTCTTTGGAATAGTGGTGACAGAATCACCATTCTGTTCGTCCCTTCAGCTATTCTGACGGCCTCCTCCACTTTCTTTGTCCATGCCTGACTATTCTGTTGGCCAGTGCTCTACTGATGAAGCTCCTGTATTGCCTATTTTTACGACTGCCAGGACCTGTGGACAATTGAACCTTATTCTTGTTGCGGGCGGCCTGTCGGCAGTGTTGCCCTTGGGTGCACTCTCTGATTCCCTGGGCCTTCGAAGCAGAAAAGTCTTGGAGGGTTACCGCAGCCCCTTGCGATATGACCTGTCAGCTTGCATTTTGAGGATCTGTTGTCCATGCTGAAGGTTGTAGTCTGAATTGGCTTGTGTTTCCCTGCGTTCTCTTTTTTTGCCTTGCTTCCGTGGCTTCCAGTGCATCGAATTCCTCTACATTCTCCGCTCTTTGCATACCGTTTGAACTCGGCTTTACTGTTTCGGTATGTTCACTGTCAGGAGTCACACTGCCGAAGTAGCGTTTGATATCCCGGTGCATACCGCGCCAGTAGTAGTTGGTCATTACTATTTGCTTGGTTTTCCTAATGCCCAGGAACCCTGCTGTTGGTTCGCTGTGATTTTCTCTTGCTTTTGGGTATGCATAGCCCATGATGGTAGGTGGTGGTATAGGCGTCCACCTATTATGGCATAGTCTGGGTCTCTCGCTTGGTCTCTTTCCACAGCCAGTAGTTTCTCCCTGATCCAGATATCTTCTTTGATTTCTGCTCCACGCGCCTCTTCCTTAATCAGTCTGGAGACGGCGTCTGCCACCAATTTTCCTTTCCTATATCGCTCTTCGAATGAATAAGGTTGCATCGCTAGTGCCCACCTTGCTATCCGTCCTGACGGACTTTTTATAGAATTAATTCATTTCAGGGCTACGAGGTCGGTTACGACAACGTAACGGTACCCTTCTAGGTACATCCTCATTTTCTGGATGGCCCAGTGATTGAGAACCGCTATTTTTAAAAAGTCTGGACTTTACATTTCTTAAGTGTGCCAACTCTTTGCTTAACCCAGGTGATTTTTTGGAGACTGACGGATAGTACCGCGGAACACATGAATTACAAAATTAGCTTTTTGCAGTGTAAAAAACATTAACTGCATCAGACATATTATTGCATAAGTAAAGATCAGACCAATTAAAGCCAGAAATAAAACAAGAGAGAACGCTATAGTCGAGTGCCTCGACTATTAGATACCCGTTACTCAGCTAAACAACTTAATATAAATATGCCTTCTTGCAATAAATTGACTAGAAATATTAAACATACATACTTATATTGGCTAAACACATACATTCTTATATAGTATTATGCATATTAAAGTCTAAATGTTTGCACAACACGAGTAACGGGTATAGCGAATAGCATTCTTTGAAAGGAGTTATCTTTGCCGGGCAATTGCAACTGTGTACAATGTAAATACATACATATGTATATGCTTACATACATACACACATACGCCATTGTTTGACTCAGACCTCCAATTTGGCTAACTTGATTTGATTTGCATAGTTCTTGGGATATAGTTCGGTATTAACAAATGAAAACCATCGCAATTTCCTTTAATGGAAATCCTTATCGAGAATTAACGTTGACTCTGTTGAGCACCTTGGCCAGCTGTTCCAAAGTCATCCGTTAGATGGCGCTATTGTATTGCGCCTGTGGCGGTCCAGGTTAAGAGCCCGCACAGCGGACGGAAGCAGTACCAAAACAAAATCCTAAATTGAAAAGACTAGGCTGGTCACACTCTCTCGACCAGGATAAAGCTTCAAAAGGGAAACTTAACCAACTTGTGTTACCATAGTGGTGACCCCGAACTTGAACAGACTGCAAATACTCTTTAATTGCGCCAAAAAAAGGCAAAATTAAAATTTGCACAGAACTTCTGGCTTGATGTGTGACCGTCGTCGCATGCAGACGTGTATTTATTGTGCTCCGGGAAAAAATATTCAATAAAATCACAAAAGTGCAGTGACCGTTTTAATAAATCAACTATAACGCGAAAAGACGCTTTCTGCGATGAAATCGCGAATGTTTATATTGATTGGTCATTTAATTAATATAAAACTTAACACTTAAAACTCTAAATAACTTTACCACGAATACAATGAGTCTGAACGACGTTCGCACACAACGTCAACGTGAGCAAGACGAGAGACGGCTCTCAGTACAAAGAAATAACGCGTACTTCTCTTTTAAAGCAACCGAAAATAATGCAAGCTCTGATCAAGCGAGGGCAATTACCCCCAACTTGACCGAGTTCTTAAACGTATCGAGCGAGAGAGCGCATTCTTGCTCCCCCTCGCTACCTTCGACGTCTCTGCGGCCAAAGAGCGCTGAATGTGCCTCAACGCTGCCCGAAAAACAGAACAAAACCAATGAATGTACTAAGCCGGCTGTGCAGACTGGTATGGATCGCTACATCCAAATCAAAAGGAAGCTGAGCCCTCTAAATTCTCAACGCAAAATAACCCGTAACAATGCTAGCCTAGCTGGAATAGAAACGCCCACGAACTCAAACCGATTTAAAATCTTGGAAGACGCCTATGACGTTGAGGCGGCCGAATCCACTGAAGTCGAGAAAAGGAAGCCAAAACCTCCGCCTATTTATATTCGTGAAAAAAGTTCCAATGTTCTTGTCAACAAAATTATCGAGCTTATTGGAAAGGATAACTTCCACATAATACCTCTAGTAAAGGGCAACATCCAGGAAACAAAGGTTCAAATGAAGTCTGAAGATAATTACAGAGTATTATCGAAATATCTTTCCGAGAATAAAAAGAACTTTTACACGTATCAGCTAAAAAGTAGCAAGGGCCTGCAAGTCGTACTTAAGGGCATAGAGTCCGACGTATCGCCTGCAGAGATAACAAAGGCGCTTCAAGAGAAGGGATTTAACGCTAAGACAGTCTTCAACATCCTTAACAGGGATAGAAAGCCGCAGCCACTCTTTAAGGTTGAGCTCGAACCAGAAAATAAGCCCCTAAAGAAATTCGAAGTGCACCCCATTTACAATCTTCAGTTCCTGCTGCACCGCAGAATTACAGTTGAGGAACCGCACAAACGCAATGGCCCGGTACAATGTGCGAACTGCCAAGAATATGGCCATACAAGGTCATACTGTAAACTGCGCCCGGTGTGTGTAGTTTGTGGAGATCTTCATGACTCCGCACACTGCCCAACGAGCAAAGATGACTGCAACTCGAAAAAGTGCGGCAACTGCGGTGGCAATCACACTGCTAACTACAGAGGCTGCCCTGTTTACAAGGAGCTGAAAAGTCGCATCCACCAGAGAGGAACTGCCGCCCGCACCCAAAATAAACAGATGACAGCTTCCAGAACAAACCCTGAAGTCTTCTTCTCGACTGCAGCCAGATCCTCACTAGGACCCTTAAACTCTGATAAAAATGTGACTTACGCAAGCGCTTTAAAATCAGGACTGGCTAACCCTGTCTCAAAAAGTTCATTTCTGCAATCAGCATATCAAGAACCGAACACGGCTCAGCAGCAACAATTCTCGGAGCAGTCAAAAAGCAACTTCGAAGATATGATATACAGCCTGCAGCAAAGCCTTACGGAGTTTATGTCGTTTATGCGCACAACTATGCAAGATTTAATGCGAAACCAAAATCTACTGATTCAAATGCTGGTTTCACAACAATCCAAATAATGACTTCCCTAAGGATATCTACGTGGAACGCTAACGGCGTCTCACAGCATAAACTTGAGTTAGCTCAATTCCTACTCGACAACCATATCGACGTAATGCTGCTTTCAGAAACACACCTTACAAATAAATACAATTTTCAACTACGAGGTTACTCTTTTTACGGAACAAATCATCCAGATGGTAAAGCACATGGTGGGACTGGAATTCTAATCAGAAGCCGTATTAAGCACCACTATCATAACAATTTTGCTAAAAATTATCTACAGGCCACATCTATAAATATACAAACAAATACTGGCAACCAACTTACACTAGCCGCCGTATACTGCCCCCCTCGCTTCACCATAGCTGAAGATGAGTTTATGCAGTTTTTCAACTCACTAGGAGACCACTTCATAGCAGCAGGGGACTACAACGCCAAGCACACACACTGGGGATCACGTCTCGTGACTCCAAAAGGAAAACAGCTCTATAATGCAGTTATAAAAGCCAAGAACAAGCTGGACTATGTTTCTCCTGGCAGACCAACATACTGGCCGGCAGACCCAAGGAAACTACCCGATTTAATAGACTTTGCAATTACCAAAAACATTTCTAAAAATCTGATAAGCGCCGAATGCCTCTCGGATCTTTCATCGGATCACTCGCCTGTCCTGTTTATTCTTCTCCGACATCCAGGCGCATTGGAGCAATCGTTTAAATTGACATCTCAGAAAACCAATTGGGTTAAGTACAAGAAATACATTAGCTCACACATTGAGCTAAGTCCTCATCTCAACGATGAAGCCAACGTAGACAGATTTGTTAATACACTGGAGTCTGTACTCGTCTCTGCAGCTCGAGTTTCAACACCCCAAACTACAAGTACACAAAGCAACCAAAAGAAGACAAATCTACAAATAGAACAGCTCGTCCTCGAAAAGCGACGCTTACGTCGAGAGTGGCAACTCCACAGATCACCATCTGCTAGGCAAAGCTTAAAATATGCCTCACGTCAACTCACAAAAGCTTTACAGCAAGAAGAAGCACAAGTCCACCGACGCTACATAGAGCAATTGTCAACATCTAGTACAAAACACTCACTATGGAGAGCTCACCCTACTCTAAGCTCACCGAAAGTAACCGTGATGCCTATTAGAAATCCCACAGGCGACTGGGCGCGCAGCGATGCAGACAGAGCCAGCACTTTTGCCAACCACCTTAAAAATGTCTTCCAACCAAATCCTGCCACTAGTGCGTTCACCTTGCCGACTTTACCACATGAGCCTCAGCTTCAACATGAACCAATTGAGTTTCGCCCAAACGAAATCGTTAACATCATCAAAAATCAGCTGAATCCGAAAAAATCCCCGGGCTGCGACCTCATAACTCCCAAAATGATCATTGAGCTCCCATACTGCGCCGTTTGCACCATCACCCAGCTTTTTAATGCCATCGCAAAACTTGGCCACTTTCCAGTGAGATGGAAAAAGTCGATTATAATAATGATAGCAAAGCCAGGAAAAGACCACACAATTCCCACGTCGTATAGACCTATAAGCCTACTCTCATGCTTATCTAAACTCTTTGAAAAATGCGTATTGATTCGGATAAACACATACCTAAGAATCCAGGAAGGAATTCCGTCACATCAATTTGGGTTTCGTGAAAAGCACGGAACAATTGAGCAGGTCAACCGGATAACATCAGAAATTCGGAACGCGTTCGAAAAACGAGAGTACTGTACTGCCATATTTTTAGACGTCTCTCAAGCATTTGATAGAGTTTGGCTAGAAGGTCTAATGTTCAAGATCAAGACAATGCTCCCCTACAACACCCATAAGCTTCTAGAGTCTTACCTCTACGACAGAAAATTTGCTGTTCGATGCAACACTGCTATAACTGACGATTTCACTATTGGAGCTGGAGTTCCCCAAGGAAGCGTGCTTGGGCCAACATTATATGTCCTCTACACAGCAGACATCCCAACAAGCACACGACTAACAACATCTACGTTTGCTGATGATACAGCCATTCTCAGCCGCTCAAAATGCCCGATGCAAGCAACTGCGCAACTCGCTCTTCATCTGGTCGATGTAGAAAAGTGGCTATCAGATTGGCGAATTAAAGTGAACGAACAAAAATGCAAGCACGTTACGTTCACCCTGAACAGGCAAAACTGCCCGCCGCTCATGTTAAACCATACTCTACTCCCGCAAGCAAACGAAGTGACATATCTAGGAGTACACCTCGACAGAAGACTCACATGGCGCCGGCACATTGAAGCCAAAAGAACACACCTAAAGCTAAAAGCCAGTAGCCTTCATTGGCTTATCAACGCTCGGTCTCCCCTTAGTCTTGAATATAAAGTCCTGCTGTATAACTCGGTACTAAAACCTATATGGATGTACGGCTCTCAGTTATGGGGGAATGCCAGCAATAGCAATATTGACATAGTCCAGCGAGCTCAGTCGAAGATCTTGAGAACAATCACCGGGGCACCGTGGTACGTTCGCAACGAAACCATACATCGCGACTTAAACATTCTACCAGTCAAAGAAGTGATCGCAGAACAGAAGGAAAAGTACTTTACCAAGCTATCGTTGCACCCTAACCACCTGGCGAGAGGTCTTACAAGGTTGATCAACCAATCACGCCTTCGTCGCAATGACTTACCCACCCAGCGACCGACTTGAGGCACGCGCAACCAGAATGCAGTCTTATTATACTGTTAGTTAAATTTTAATGTTAAGATTCGTAAACTTATTGTTAGTCTCAAAATTAAGAGAAGATTCAATAAATAAAAGCAAAGTTAAAAAAAAAAAAAAAAAAAAACTTCTGGCTTTCAGCCACACACACACACAAAGCTGAAGCGACGCCACTAATACATCAAAAAGTGTATGTCCGCCGTACCCCGATACAACCTGCGCTCGCCAGTTCCTAGAAGGTTAAACTTTGACAACGACGTCACCCTCAACATGACCGACGAGTCTCAACAACTGCTGGATACGATCAGAGATCTGCAAGCCCAAGTCGAGGCATTGCAGGTTAATTCTTCTTCAGCACAGACGGCTAACACGGCTCCAACGGCTCCAACGGCACGAGCAACAATTCGACTCCCGAAATTCACAAGCAACAATCCGCAATTGTGGTTCGCCCAAGTGGAACGATCGTTTCGTCTACACGGCATCAACAACGATGACGTCAAATTTGACTACATCACCGTAAATTTGGATCCAGACGTTGTTGTGAAAGTAGAGGATTTAGTTACTCACCCGCCAGCGGCAAACAAGTATGATACAAAAGTCCCGATTGCTTGATAAGTTTGCAGAGTCAGCCGAATCTAAGCTACGCCGTCTACTTCAAGGAGGAGGACTTGCTGGTCTGAAGCCTTCACAAATTCTGGCTCATATGCGTCGTCTGGCTCCCGAGTCAAGCAGTGAGTCAATAATCAGCACACTGTTCCTCGTCGAGATGCCCCAGAACATTCGCCCGATTTTATCGATATGGGAGGAAAACGATCTCGAGAAACTTGCAAAAGTAGCCGACAAAATGCTAGAAACTGTGGGCTCTTTCAGCTCCTTTGCGATCGACTCGAGCAACGTAACCACTGACACTACGGTGAATGCGGTGACGCCGCCCGACGCGTTCAAGAGTATTACCGAATCTTTACGCCAACTGGCCAAAAAGGTCGATACAATCCAAGGTGAGCTCAAACGGCAATCCAGAGACCGTTCTATCAGCCAGACACGCGCTTCGTCTCAGTACCGTTCTGGTTCTCAGCCACGCACTCAATCTCCGAATGACTCTCGTGCCCAGTCGCAGCAGTCTGATGATCAGCAAGAGCTTTGTTATTACCATCGTCGCTTTGGAAAAGATGCACGCAAGTGCAAATCTCCTTGCTCTTTTGCACATCCTTTAAACTAATGCAGCTGTCCCCTTCAGGGCTGGAGGGTGGCAGCCACGCAAGCAACGGCGAACATCCAGTCCAACCTAACAAGTTCACAGAAATACGTCTTCACATTACCGATCGCAACTCACACCGCAGTTTCCTCATAGACTCCGGTTCTGTGGTCTCAGTCATGCCACGCTTACGAGCTACGCAAAACGCCAAACAAAGCGATCTCACATTGTATGCAGCAAATGGAACTGTCATCCACACCTACGGCAGCGTGGTGGTTGACCTCAACTTTGGACTTCGCCGTTCTTTCATGTGGCCTTTCATCGTAGCTGACACCGAGTTAGCTATCATAGGCGCCGATTTCTTGTCCCATTTCAACCTGCTCGTCGACGTTAAAGGCAAAAAAACTAATTGATGCAAACACCAACTTGTCGAGCCCGGCTTTGCTCTCGAACGCGAAACATCACTTTGTACCAGCACATAGGACAAGCACCCGGCACGATGTAAAACACTACATAGAAACCACAAGTCCAATATCCGATCGCCCACGCCGTCTGTCTGGTGAGAAACTAATCACCGCAAAAGCAGAGATAAACTTTTTGATCAAGGAAGGCATTTGTCGCCCTTCCAAGAGCCAATGGTCAAGCCCATTACATATGGTCAGCAAAAAGGATGGTGGTTGGCGTTCTTGCGGGGACTATCGCGAGCTCAATGCTATAACGGTACCTGACCGTTATCCAATTGCTCACATCCACGAATTCTCGGAGCAGCTACACGGGAAAAAAATAGTTTCTACACTTGATCTGGTGAAAGCGTACTATCAGATTCCAATGGCCACTAAAACCGCCGTTTGCACTCCGTTTGGACTTATCGAATTCCTCTACATGCTGTTTGGTCTAAAGAATGCTACGCAAACCTTCCAAAGATTTATCGACAATATTTTTCGTGGCGTTGATTTCGATTATTGCTATATAGACGATATCCTGATCATGTCCAAAACACATGATCCTTGGTAGCCATGGACTCAGCATTAACCTTAGCAAGTGTCAGCTGGCCCAGGCCGAGGTCCAGTTTCTGAGCTACATCATCAATGAGCACGGAATCAAACCTGCAAGTCATCGTGTAGAAGCTGTTCAAAACTATGTGAGGCCA
The DNA here is from genome assembly GCA_036346975.1 of Drosophila prolongata. NCBI lineage: Eukaryota > Metazoa > Arthropoda > Insecta > Diptera > Drosophilidae > Drosophila > Drosophila prolongata. The sequence goes on along the minus strand of JAYMZC010000387.1, from coordinate 19,092,625 downwards.
TCTGCGAGCTTGGACGATTCCTCGGCATCATCAACTATTATCAAAAGGTGTCTGCCCCGTTCGTCACACATCCAGGCACCTCTTTCACAGCTCCTGAGGAACGTCAGGAAAAACGACCAGCGCCTGGTCGAATGGACTCCAGATCGTATCGCCGCCTATGAGGCATGCAAGAAAAGTGTCACAAAAGCGGTACTGATGGCTCATCCGAGTCCAACTGCACAACTGGTCCTGGTATGTGATGCTTCTGATGTCGCGATAGGTGCTGCACTAGAACAGGTAATCGTCGACCATAAGCAACCACTTGGTTTTTTCTCAAAAAAACTCACAGACGCTGAGAAAAACTACAGCACTTACGATCGGGAACTGCTCTCGATTTATGAAGCCATAAAATACTTCAAGCATTGCCTCGAGGGTCGCATATTTTGCATCAAAACGGACCACAAGCCTCTCGTTTACGCTTTTAGGCAACGGCCTGAAAAGGCGTCACCAAGGCAACTCCGTCATCTGGGCTACATTTCGCAGTTTACGACCGAAATCGTTCACGTCAAATGAGCTGAAAACACAGTCGCAGATGCTTTCTCTAGGCTCTGTGCAATTAACATGCCAGTGTCGGTCCATCTACAGGAAATCGAGGAAGCACAGTCAGTTGATTCCGAACTGCCGAACTTACTGCAAGGGAGCACTTCTCTTCGACTGCAAAAAATCCGTTACGATGACAATGTTTTGCTGTATTGTAACGTTTCAACAAACACCGTTCGGCCGTACGTACCCACTACTCTTCGCAACAAAATTTTCTCTTTTTTTCACAGCCTTTCGCATCCGAGCGGAAGATCAACGCTGCAACAAATAAAGCAAAAATTTGTATGGCCGGCAATGCGGAAAAATATTATTGAATGGAGCAGGACCTGTCTGCTATGCCAGCGTGCTAAAATCAACCGGCACAATCATCTGACTCCAGAGAAGATCATAGTTCCCAACGACAGATTCAATCACGTGCATCTGGACATCGTCATTATGCCGTTTCATCAAGACTTTCGGTACTGTCTCACCATGATAGACAGATTAACCCGTTGGCCCGAAGCTATTCCTCTCAAAAACATCACTGCCGAGACGGTGGCCAACGCTTTTTGGTCACAATGGGTTGCGTGTTTTGGAACACCTAAAACCATAACGACCGATCAAGGCACTCAGTTTGAGTCTGCGCTCTTCAAGGAACTGGCTCAACTTATGGGAAGTGAACACATCCATACGACTGCGTATCACCCACAGTCAAACGGCATGGTCGAAAGATGGCACATGTCTTTTAAGGCTGCGATGATGTGTCACCCAAACACTCCTTGGCCAGATCTGCTACCTGTCGTCTTGCTAGGACTTCGAACGTGCTTTAAGGAGGATCTCAACTCATCGGCTGCCGAGATGCTCTACGGTACGTCGGTACGCTTGCCAAACGAATTCTTCGAAGACATAGATGCAAGCCCAGATCCTGCTACTTTTATTAGTAGTTTTCGCAAACAGATGCGAAAAATACCTCCAACTCCAGCTGCACACCATAGCAACCAAAAAATGTTCCGTCTTAAAGGAATAGAATGAATAGGAATAGGAATGCTCGCACGTATTCATTCGCACCGATGCCGTCAAACAGCCTTTGGAGACCCCATACACTGGCCCATTTGAAGTTGTACATCGCAATAATGACCGAGTATTTACGTTAAATGTCAACGGAAAAGAAGTAGCAGTATCTGTGGACAGAATAAAACCCGCTTTCATTCTTAGAAGCGATGCTCAACTGGACTTCCAACCGGAAAGCAATGGGAAACCATTGACGAAACAAATACATATCAATTAAAATTTTCATAATAGCATCAAAACAGTGGCCACAGCTTGTGGCTTGTGGGCGTCAGAGGGGGCGTGGCACCATTTTGAAACAAACTTGCGCTGCGTAGGAACTCCTAAAATCTACATGCAAAATGCCAATCTTCTAGCTTTTAGAGTTTCCGAGATCTCAGCGTTCATACGAACAGACAGACAGACGGACAGACAGACGGACAGACAGACGGACAGAAAGACAGACGGACATGGCTAGATCGACTCGGCTAGTGATCCTGAACAAGAATATATATACTTTATAGGGTCGGAAACGCTTCCTTCTACCTGTTACATACTTTTGCACGAATACAATATACCCTTTTACTCTACGAGTAACGGGTATAATTATTTAGCCTCAGAAAGTCTGCCTTGCGAAAACAATGTATTCGTTTGGTTAATTTTTCTGATGTTCTCTACAACTCTTCCCGTGTTAATTGTAAGTTAAATTGTAGGGTGATATGGATCTTCAGATTGCGTGAGTGGTGCTACTCTGGACAGAATCACACCTTCAGGATTTGATACAACACACAAATCAAGTAGAGGACCTAGTGAATTTCGAACATGGTTTACTTGAGAAAAGGATATGTCAATCAGGCCGTCAATAAAATCAGTTTACCAATTAACTCCATGTATACCCCTATCGAAAGGCTTATTTGCAACACACTTAATATCGGACAGGTGATTTAAATAATGTGGAAGTTCAGACAACGGCGGAATATTTGAGCAAGTTATATATATAGAGTTACCAGGAAGAGATAACTTTACTCAAATAAATTCAATAGTATTGAATTCCTCAAAAAATAACTCCTCTGACGAGAGGTTTGAATCAACTCCAATTAAGACTCCACCTTTCCGTCTAGAGGGACGGTCATACCTATATATTGTCTACATACCTGGAAAAACTTCGGATCCAAAGATCTCCGGCTTTAACCAGGTTTCTGGTAATTCGATAATATGAGATATAAAGGAACGGCTATCAGAATACAATTTAGTGAGCTTGCTACGAAAACCTCTTGCATTCTGATAGGAAAGAAGGAGGTTAGAAGTTAGTTCTTTGATATTGGTACATTGGTTTGGCCCCGAGGAAGTTTTACTCCCACGGGCCCCTTCTTTTTTATCTTAGCCTCGAACTCTTTTACAACCATATTATCCGGCCAAAAGTCGCCAGAACATAGGGCTTTACAAATCTCGTTGGACAGTTATCTTGAAAGATGAAAAGTCTCTAGCATAAGAAATCTTAAACTTTTCCACCTTTAAACTTACGCTTACTATCGGCTTTAGTTTTGTCTTATATATAAGATAATACATCAGAAAATGTTAAATCAAAAGCCGAGAAACGAAAATTTGTTTCTTTAGTAGAACCACTAAAGGGGGTTTTTGGTCTCAGCAAAACCAACTTGAGCCGGTTGTCCGGACTCAGTAGTCCCTTGTGGCGGTGTATCTACATTTTGAGAGATAGGTGGATTGTGAAACCACTGCGGACAAATCGGAATTCTGAGAAGTCCCTGGTTACATGCATTTTGCTACGGATTGTTCGGATATGGAATCTTTTTTTAGCTGCTGATCCGCCGGAATGCTCTGTTGTTCTTGTGATTGCGCTTGCGGGGTATTCCCTTTTTGCTGCTAAACTATTAAACTGCGAATCCAGCGTAGAGAGGAGATCATCAGATCGGCGTAAACTATCTCCAGCAACGCCGAAACAGCTAGTCAGCCTCATCAAGCCGCCTTTAGTTTGGCGCATGTACTATTTCATCTGCAACTTGGGCCCCTTTAAAAGGTCATAAATTATCCGGCCAGTAAAACCGGCGCACTTGGTGTGCACCATGTTTTCACACAGCCATTTTCTTTCGGCCATTATTCACATCGGTGCCTCAACACCGAGGTTTATATACCCTTGCATTTATTACGAAACGTCTACATTTTGATGCCTCTATTATTAAAAACAATGAAGCTATGTCGATTTTAAGCAATAGTACATTTTGAAATCGTTTCTATGGCAGCTATATGATATTGTCCGGTTATGAAAAAACTAAAAGCGTAATTTTGATATAGTAAATAATTACTTTTTTTCAAAGGAATATTTTGATAAATAGAAAAACAGCAAAATAACATTTTTTTAATGTTTATTTTTTTTAAGTTATACTTTTTCTAATATTTTTTTTTCCGATTTTTCATATGAAACCTATATATACTACCTGCAATAGAAAGAAAACTTTTTGGAAAGTTTCAAGCAGATAGCTTTAAAAATAAGGTACTTTGCGTAGAAACGGACTGACGGCCAGATGGACGGGCAGACAGACGGACGGACAGACGGACGGACGGACACTGCGTTGCAAACTTTTGACTGAAATTATAAAACCGTCAGCAAGGGTATAAAAATCAGAAACATCCATATGTTTCATAAGTCTAGTACTAAGATCCAAAAACAAGTTTACCATGGAAAAATTTTGAATCTTAAAATTGTGACCGAGTTTTTAAGACCTCATCAGAACTGAGTGAGCTGTGGTCTTACTGTCCATCAGCTGAAATGGTTGACACACAAAAAAGACATATCTGCAGGAAGGGCCCTTAAAAGTTATTCTCATGTAGCTTAGCAAGACGAGTCGGGCAGTGGCAAAAAAATTAAAAAACAACGCAATTCATATTTAACAGTTATTTTTTTAAATATTGATAGATGATATTTTTAATTTTTTTCGACCATTTTATAACCAAGAAACAATCCACGCTGACAACTGCCACTTTAAATGATTCAATTTGCATTTTTTACACTTTGTACTATATTTTTTGTCGATCTGAGTATCTGTTTGCCTCTTGCTCTCTCTCATTACTGACAAATGTCGATCTCAGTACTAGGTTTTATGACAAAAGTTTACAAACATGACTTTTATTAAAATTTACTTAGTGTGGGTATTACATATGTGCATAAAGAGTGATTAAAAATCTATACATAGATTTCACTTGCCCGAACCACTTCCAGAGTTTTGCTGAGAAAAATAAGATGGGATGGTCAAAAGCGTTTTGCCATGCCAAAAATTTCCCCGCGATATCCGATTTCCACAGAGCACGATCCACCAGCATCCATTTGGGTGATGGTTTTTCCAGTGCCGACATTTTCCGTTACTTTAGAACGATGGACTAACATTCCAAGCCGTAGGTTTCTATGCGATGTTTAGCCTATGATTGTCCTTTACAACACTAGAATTTTGGCACGAAGACATTTAGATATATATGCTGTCATCTTAATAGTTAGAAAAGTGGGCGCTTGGAATGTTATGCTGTTATTTAAATGTTAAAATAAGCTTTTAGATATTATCAATCATTGCAAAAGTATTTCTAAAACAGTTTGATAGAATCAAAAGACAAAAAAATGTTGCCCATCCCAACTGTTTCTTTGAGATGTGTTCTGTGGGTATTAAAGGTATTATTAGAAATAAAATTTTGTTTGTACGTTTACTTTTATGTATATTTCTATAGTATTTCAGTTTTTTTAACTACATTTAAATTCAAAGCAAGCCTAGTTGCCAATCACATGTCCGTAATCGAATGGAATGACGAAGATTTAAAATGTATAAGTTCAGCTTATGTTGGAACAATTAAGCCTTTTAGTTGGTTTACCTGTCTTGCAGGCAACTATTATTTAAACTACAGAGATCAGGGAATTTAATTACATTAAATTTCGATGAGTCGTTCAATAAGGATAAGGAGAGTTTTAAAAACTACATGCTTGAGCAACAGGGGCTCAATAAGCAGTACGAGAATGTCGCACCGTAGTACTAGACGTACAGTCGCCCAAAGCTTAGTTTGTTCAAAAATAAACTGAAATTTCAAATCGACACTTTTCCTTAACCAGCAAGAATATTCAAAAAATTTTAACGCAGTATTTTAAAGAAACACTTAATTTATCAAAGGAACGAAAAACCAAACTCTTAAATATTAAAGCAATTCATCAATTCGTCTTTGACTTTCAAAGTGAACGGTCGTGTTTTTTTTCTGCGTTGGGCTGTACCAAAAGATTCCTCATATTAGTTATTTAAATATATATTTAAATTCCGTTCGCTTCGCGAGTAAATTACGATATAAATCTTTGCACACAAACTAATATATAACAAAAGTGTTTTGATTTCGTAATTCTGTTCTGCATTTTCGTTTCTTGTATCACCGCCGTTTTTCTTTTGTGCGTTTTCGTTTGTTTGTTTTTTTTAGCTGCTGATCTTAGCAACATTTGAGGGTTTCCTGCAATCAGCTGCTGATCCGCCGGAATGCTCTGTTGTTCTTGGGATTGCGCTTGCGGGGTATTCCCTTTTTGATGCTAAACTATTAAAGTGCGAATCCAGCGCAGAGAGGAGATCATCAGCTCGGCGTAAGCTATCTCCAGCAACGCCGAAACGGCTAGTCAGCCTCATCAAGCCGCCTTTAGTTTGGCGCATGAACGATTTCATCTCGTTCGCAACCTCGACTCAGGCGTTACAACAGAACTGCAAATTGGGCCCCTTTGAAAGGTTATAATTTATCCGGCCAGTAAAACCGGCGCACTTGCTGTGCACCATGTTTTCACACAGACATTGTTTTCATGTTACATTGGTCAGCCTTAATTACGAGGCTGCATTTTTTGCAGAAGGAGACTAAATTATTGTTACTCATTACTACTACTACTTATTGGAACCTTTGTACCAAGAAAACGATATTGAAATTTATAAGGATATCCTTCTGCCATTCGACCAGCAGCTCCTGTGATTTTTCCGCAAAAAAAAGATAAGAACGAGCATTTTCCGACTCCCTCTCGCTGCCGGTCTTTAGCAGTGGTTCGAAAATTGAATTTCGTTCACACTGCAGTAAGATCAATTTTTTTCGTGTCAACTCCACGTCCGAGTTTTCCCGACACAACGGCAGTCGAGAAATTTAACATTCCTTCAATTCCAAAAAATTTTCTATCCGTCTCCGCTTTGTGTGCGTCGCCATACTCCTTGCCGTTTTCCTTTTCGTTCCCCGTTGTACATAAACTTGCCAACGGTCAAGGCATATGTGCATCCAGACATACACATACACGCGCGTGACAACTTGTGTACATAGTGCAGTGCAATTCTGCCTCCAAAAAAAAAAAATACAACAAAAAGTGAAATTGTGTGGTGGAAAATAAAAAGGCATAATTAATATCAGCCACTCGGTGTGAAGTAATTTCGGGAGTTTCCCTGTTCGCCGTACAATCCGCCGCTGTCGAGATATTTGTTTGTCTTGTGTTTTTTCTCCACATAATTTCATCAGTTCCGTCACTTCAAATACAGTCCACTCTTCGACGCTCTACTGTACCGATATACACTTACACATAAACGCATGCATGCCCATAACAACATATAACTATTTTCTGCCTCCACATACGTGAACATACACATATCCATAAACACATGCATGCCCATATCTACATACATACATAGAACTATTTTCTGCCTCCACATACAGGAACATACACATATCCATAAACGCATGCATGCCCATATCTACATAAACACATACAGGAACATAAAATAAAATAAATTCAAATCCACACGGGTGCGACCGTGATTGTTTTTTCTCAAAATTGCCGCAATTACCTGCGCCAACGCTGTGTTATTATTGTTGCTGATATTTTTTCACTTCTCTCTCTCCCGCGCCCTCACGCATGCACTGCGCTGCCGACGGCATAACCCAGTGAACATTTCTCCCGAACCAAAGCCAAGGTTTTTTAATTCCACCGTTCCGGCTCCGCTCAAAAATAAGTATATATAATTACAATTATTATTTAATTATAAAAATTATTAATTCATAGTTATAATTACTATTTAATTATAAATATTATCTAATTATTTCCGGCAAAGTAATTTATTTATTTAATGGATTAATTAATTTATTTTTATTGCGTTTTTCCGGATTTTTGTTGCGATCAAAGATATTTTCCAAACCCAAAAAAAAAAAAATAAATAAATAACTAAATACAATAAAATCATTTGGCAACAATAACTAAGGTAAAAATTAAAATAAACAAAAAAAAAACAGAAGTCAACAGATATACAAATATATAAACAATCAATACAGTTTCATCGATTTCCAAATATTTTCTTCCGATTCTTCTCGTTGTTTATGTCAGTCGACAAGAGCTGATCCGCAAAGTTCGAGTCCGAGAATGCTCACGGGAGACGACAAGAAACCGAGGTCGATCCCATCTATCCGTTTGGACAGGTCCCAATCCGCGTCTCCGCGGCCGTCTCAATTAACACCAAAGGCTGCCATTGCCATTCCAAGGGCAAAAAGCGACGAGTCCGCCAAGACTATCTCCGGTCCCCCGTCAAGGCTTTCTCGGTCGGTGTCCAAGATGGCTCAAACTGCGATAGACATCGCCCTCAAAAAGTTTATTGCCACAACCCGGTCTGGGTTAGCCAATTTCAAGCGGATATTCATACTCCGAGCGCCGCTGAACCAGAACGACTTTCCCCTGGCATGTGCCAAGTCCATCGGGACCAAATCCGGGCCTTGTGGGAAAAGGTGGAGAAGAGCTATGAATGTTGCTCCGATCTTCTTTCCGCGTCCACCGACAGTACGGCCACCTCGACAGTGCTTGAATCCAAGTACAGTTTCTGCTACTCCGTATATTCGAGATGTTTGGTCCAGCTTCAGGACATAATAGACAAGGCCGCCTCCCAGTCCATTCAGGCTGCTGTCAGTGTTCCAACACCGCCGTCTACGGGCTGTCGTTTGCCACCAGTCGACACCGAAGTTTTCGCTGGTGATTACCTGCGTTGGCCCACCTTCAGAGATCTTTTTACCGCGATATACTTGTACATCCACAACTCGCGTCTTACACCGGTAGAGAAGTTGTTCCACCTACTGTCCAAAACAAGTGGCGATGCGAACGCCATTGTTTCTAAAGCCCCGCTGACCAACGAAGGGTTTATCTCCGCGTGGCGAACCCTCACCGACCGCTTCGAAAATCGGCGGTTATTAGTAAATAGCCAGTTGAAAATCCCTTTCAACATTCAGGCAGTACCCCAAGAGTCCGGAGCCGCTCTGAAAGAGCTGCAAGGCACAATCCAAAGTTGCCTGACAGCCTTAGAGATGTCCTCTATTCAAGTCGAGACTTGGGATTGTCTCCTGGTGTACATGGTTTCTTTAAAGCTTCCCAAAATCACGCTGTCGTTGTGGGAGCAATCCATTCACAACAAGGCTGAGACTCCAACATGGAATGAGTTAGACTCGTTCTTGACAGAGCGTCATCGCACTCTGGAGGCTATCGATGACATCAGGCCTAGCAGTTCGGGTCAGTTTCCGCCAAGGTCGACACCTGCGAGCGCCCCAGCGCGTAGGCTTAATTCCTACGAGGCCAGAGTGACTCCAGCCCCAAGAGGGTGCGATCTCTGCTCCAGAGAGAATCATCCTGTTCGCTTATGCCCGCGCTTCCTTGAGATGGATGTAAATGGTCGCTCCGACTACATTAAGAAAAAGCAGCTTTGCCTGAACTGTTTTGCACGAGGGCACCTGCAACGGGATTGCACTAGCGCCCATAGCTGCTTCATGTGCCACAGCCGTCATCACACCCTCCTGCACCGCGGTAATCCATTCGCGGCCGTTCCAAGTCCGTCTGAGGCACGAGCCCCACAGAGGATCACTCTGATGTGCAAGTGTGCTTCGCTTCCGGCTCAAGAGCCGTCTTACTGGGCACAGCCCTCATTAATATTTGCCATTTAGGGTGCAATTTCCAGGCGCGAGCCCTGATCGACTCTGGTTCCGAGGCAACCTTTATTACGGAGAGACTTTTCAACCTCGTCAAACTTCCATTCAAGACTATCCAGGCCCAAGTCTCTGGTCTTAATCAAACCGTTGCCGCTCAGTCCACGAAACTCTGTCATTTTTCTATTCGATCGCCTTCCAGACCCGGGCTGCATTTAGAAACTTCAGCTTACGTTCTTCCGCAGCTGGCCGGGAATCTGCCTTCGTATCCAGTCCCTCGAGATCTCCTTAAGGGAATTCCTGACATCCCCCTTGCGGATCCCAAGTTCTTCGAAAGCTCCCAAATCGATGTCTTGATAGGAGCCGACATTCTTCCGTCCATCCTCCTCGGCAACGCCAGGGCTTGCGGTTCACTTCTCGGCCAGGAAACCATTTTTGGATGGGTGTTGACAGGCCCCATATCTCCAGCGGCCCCCCGCAATTTGTCCGCCTTCTCCAGTCGAGTTACCTGTGGACTCGACGACTCGTTGGATCATCTCCTTACCAAATTCTGGGAGGTGGAGGAAGTGCCCACACAGATAGTCCCCGAGTCTGATTCCGTCTGTAAACACAATTTTGTCCAGACTACAAGAAGGGACAATCGTGGCAAATACGTTGTGATGCTCCCCTTGCGCGATCCCGAGCATAGTGGTTCCGATCTTCACGATCCTTTGCTCTGGCTCAATTTCTGCGTAACGAGCAGCGCCTAAAAAGAGATCCTCCCCTGAAGGCCCGGTATGACTCTGTGATCCAAGAATACCTCGACCTAGGTCACATGGCCGAGGTCCCTTTGACGAGCAGTTCCGCCACGTACTACCTTCCACATCACGCCGTTCTTAAGCCCAAGAGCAAAACCACTAAAGTGCGGGTGGTTTTCAACGCCTCTAGCCCTTCCGCAAACGGGACCAGTCTGAATGACATACTTTACGCGGGCCCGGTCTTCCAATCCGACCTCACGATTCAAATCCTGAATTGGCGAAACTTACGGTTCGTTTTCAACGCCGACATCGAGAAGATGTATCGGCAAATTTGGGTAGACCCCCAGCATACTCCTTTGCAGCATATTCTATTCCGCAATTCCGATGGGGAAATCCGCGACTACGAGTTGAAGACAGTCACCTTCGGAGTCAATTGTGCCCCGTTTTGCACGAATACAATATACCCTTTTACTCTACGAGAAACGGGTATAATTATTTAGCCTCAGAAAGTCTGCCTTGCGAAAACAATGTATTCGTTTGGTTAATTTTTCTGATGTTCTCTACAACTCTTCCCGTGTTAATTGTAAGTTAAATTGTAGGGTGATATGGATCTTCAGATTGCGTGAGTGGTGCTACTCTGGACAGAATCACACCTTCAGGATTTGATACAACACACAAATCAAGTAGAGGACCTAGTGAATTTCGAACATGGTTTACTTGAGAAAAGGATATGTCAATCAGGCCGTCAATAAAATCAGTTTACCAATTAACTCCATGAATACCCCTATCGAAAGGCTTATTTGCAACACACTTAATATCGGACAGGTGATTTAAATAATGTGGAAGTTCAGACAACGGCGGAATATATGAGCAAGTTATATATATAGAGTTACCAGGAAGAGATAACTTTACTCAAATAAATTCAATAGTATTGAATTCCTCAAAAAATAACTCCTCTGACGAGAGGTTTGAATCAACTCCAATTAAGACTCCACCTTTCCGTCTAGAGGGACGGTCATACCTATATATTGTCTACATACCTGGAAAAACTTCGGATCCAAAGATCTCCGGCTTTAACCAGGTTTCTGGTAATTCGATAATATGAGATATAAAGGAACGGCTATCAGAATACAATTTAGTGAGCTTGCTACGAAAGCCTCTTGCATTCTGATAGGAAAGAAGGAGGTTAGAAGTTAGTTCTTTGATATTGGTACATTGGTTTGGCCTCGAGGAAGTTTTACTCCCACGGGCCCCTTCTTTTTTATCTTAGCCTCGAACTCTTTTACAACCATATTATCCGGCCAAAAGTCGCCAGAACATAGGGCTTTACAAATCTCGTTGGACAGTTATCTTGAAAGATGAAAAGTCTCTAGCATAAGAAATCTTAAACTTTTCCACCTTTAAACTTACGCTTACTATCGGCTTTAGTTTTGTCTTATATATAAGATAATACATCAGAAAATGTTAAATCAAAAGCCGAGAAACGAAAATTTGTTTCTTTAGTAGAACCACTAAAGGGGGTTTTTGGTCTTAGCAAAACCAACTTGAGCCGGTTGTCCGGACTCAGTAGTCCCTTGTGGCGGTGTATCTACATTTTGAGAGATAGGTGGATTGTGAAACCACTGCGGACAAATCGGAATTCTGAGAAGTCCCTGGTTACATGCATTTTGCTACGGATTGTTCGGATATGGAATCTTTTTTTAGCTGCTGATCCGCCGGAATGCTCTGTTGTTCTTGTGATTGCGCTTGCGGGGTATTCCCTTTTTGCTGCTAAACTATTAAACTGCGAATCCAGCGTAGAGAGGAGATCATCAGATCGGCGTAAACTATCTCCAGCAACGCCGAAACAGCTAGTCAGCCTCATCAAGCCGCCTTTAGTTTGGCGCATGTACTATTTCATCTGCAACTTGGGCCCCTTTAAAAGGTCATAAATTATCCGGCCAGTAAAACCGGCGCACTTGGTGTGCACCATGTTTTCACACAGCCATTTTCTTTCGGCCATTATTCACATCGGTGCCTCAACACCGAGGTTTATATACCCTTGCATTTATTACGAAACGTCTACATTTTGATGCCTCTATTATTAAAAACAATGAAGCTATGTCGATTTTAAGCAATAGTACATTTTGAAATCGTTTCTATGGCAGCTATATGATATTGTCCGGTTATGAAAAAACTAAAAGCGTAATTTTGATATAGTAAATAATTACTTTTTTTCAAAGGAATATTTTGATAAATAGAAAAACAGCAAAATAACATTTTTTTAATGTTTATTTTTTTTAAGTTATACTTTTTCTAATATTTTTTTTCCGATTTTTCATATGAAACCAATATATACTACCTGCAATAGAAAGAAAACTTTTTGGAAAGTTTCAAGCAGATAGCTTTAAAAATAAGGTACTTTGCGTAGAAACGGACTGACGGCCAGATGGACGGGCAGACAGACGGACGGACAGACGGACGGACGGACACTGCGTTGCAAACTTTTGACTGAAATTATAAAACCGTCAGCAAGGGTATAAAAATCAGAAACATCCATATGTTTCATAAGTCTAGTACTAAGATCCAAAAACAAGTTTACCATGGAAAAATTTTGAATCTTAAAATTGTGACCGAGTTTTTAAGACCTCATCAGAACTGAGTGAGCTGTGGTCTTACTGTCCATCAGCTGAAATGGTTGACACACAAAAAAGACATATCTGCAGGAAGGGCCCTTAAAAGTTATTCTCATGTAGCTTAGCAAGACGAGTCGGGCAGTGGCAAAAAAATTAAAAAACAACGCAATTCATATTTAACAGTTATTTTTTTAAATATTGATAGATGATTTTTTTAATTTTTTTCGACCATTTTATAACCAAGAAACAATCCACGCTGACAACTGCCATTTTAAATGATTCAATTTGCATTTTTTACACTTTGTACTATATTTTTTGTCGATCTGAGTATCTGTTTGCCTCTTGCTCTCTCTCATTACTGACAAATGTCGATCTCAGTACTAGGTTTTATGACAAAAGTTTACAAACATGACTTTTATTAAAATTTACTTAGTGTGGGTATTACATATGTGCATAAAGAGTGATTAAAAATCTATACATAGATTTCACTTGCCCGAACCACTTCCAGAGTTTTGCTGAGAAAAATAAGATGGGATGGTCAAAAGCGTTTTGCCATGCCAAAAATTTCCCCGCGATATCCGATTTCCACAGAGCACGATCCACCAGCATCCATTTGGGTGATGGTTTTTCCAGTGCCGACATTTTCCGTTACTTTAGAACGATGGACTAACATTCCAAGCCGTAGGTTTCTATGCGATGTTTAGCCTATGATTGTCCTTTACAACACTAGAATTTTGGCACGAAGACATTTAGATATATATGCTGTCATCTTAATAGTTAGAAAAGTGGGCGCTTGGAATGTTATGCTGTTATTTAAATGTTAAAATAAGCTTTTAGATATTATCAATCATTGCAAAAGTATTTCTAAAACAGTTTGATAGAATCAAAAGACAAAAAAATGTTGCCCATCCCAACTGTTTCTTTGAGATGTGTTCTGTGGGTATTAAAGGTATTATTAGAAATAAAATTTTGTTTGTACGTTTACTTTTATGTATATTTCTATAGTATTTCAGTTTTTTTAACTACATTTAAATTCAAAGCAAGCCTAGTTGCCAATCACATGTCCGTAATCGAATGGAATGACGAAGATTTAAAATGTATAAGTTTAGCTTATGTTGGAACAATTAAGCCTTTTAGTTGGTTTACCTGTCTTGCAGGCAACTATTATTTAAACTACAGAGATCAGGGAATTTAATTACATTAAATTTCGATGAGTCGTTCAATTCGGATAAGGAGAGTTTTAAAAACTACATGCTTGAGCAACAGGGGCTCAATAAGCAGTACGAGAATGTCGCACCGTAGTACTAGACGTACAGTCGCCCAAAGCTTAGTTTGTTCAAAAATAAACTGAAATTTCAAATCGACACTTTTCCTTAACCAGCAAGAATATTCAAAAAATTTTAACGCAGTATTTTAAAGAAACACTTAATTTATCAAAGGAACGAAAAACCAAACTCTTAAATATTAAAGCAATTCATCAATTCGTCTTTGACTTTCAAAGTGAACGGTCGTGTTTTTTTTCTGCGTTGGGCTGTACCAAAAGATTCCTCATATTAGTTATTTAAATATATATTTAAATTCCGTTCGCTTCGCGAGTAAATTACGATATAAATCTTTGCACACAAACTAATATATAACAAAAGTGTTTTGATTTCGTAATTCTGTTCTGCATTTTCGTTTCTTGTATCACCGCCGTTTTTCTTTTGTGCGTTTTCGTTTGTTTGTTTTTTTTAGCTGCTGATCTTAGCAACATTTGAGGGTTTCCTGCAATCAGCTGCTGATCCGCCGGAATGCTCTGTTGTTCTTGGGATTGCGCTTGCGGGGTATTCCCTTTTTGATGCTAAACTATTAAAGTGCGAATCCAGCGCAGAGAGGAGATCATCAGCTCGGCGTAAGCTATCTCCAGCAACGCCGAAACGGCTAGTCAGCCTCATCAAGCCGCCTTTAGTTTGGCGCATGAACGATTTCATCTCGTTCGCAACCTCGACTCAGGCGTTACAACAGAACTGCAAATTGGGCCCCTTTGAAAGGTTATAATTTATCCGGCCAGTAAAACCGGCGCACTTGCTGTGCACCATGTTTTCACACAGACATTGTTTTCATGTTACATTGGTCAGCCTTAATTACGAGGCTGCATTTTTTGCAGAAGGAGACTAAATTATTGTTACTCATTACTACTACTACTTATTGGAACCTTTGTACCATAAAACGATATTGAAATTTATAAGGATATCCTTCTGCCATTCGACCAGCAGCTCCTGTGATTTTTCCGCAAAAAAAAGATAAGAACGAGCATTTTCCGACTCCCTCTCGCTGCCGGTCTTTAGCAGTGGTTCGAAAATTGAATTTCGTTCACACTGCAGTAAGATCAATTTTTTTCGTGTCAACTCCACGTCCGAGTTTTCCCGACACAACGGCAGTCGAGAAATTTAACATTCCTTCAATTCCAAAAAATTTTCTATCCGTCTCCGCTTTGTGTGCGTCGCCATACTCCTTGCCGTTTTCCTTTTCGTTCCCCGTTGTACATAAACTTGCCAACGGTCAAGGCATATGTGCATCCAGACATACACATACACGCGCGTGACAACTTGTGTACATAGTGCAGTGCAATTCTGCCTCCAAAAAAAAAAAATACAACAAAAAGTGAAATTGTGTGGTGGAAAATAAAAAGGCATAACTTAATATCAGCCACTCGGTGTGAAGTAATTTCGGGAGTTTCCCTGTTCGCCGTACAATCCGCCGCTGTCGAGATATTTGTTTGTCTTGTGTTTTTTCTCCACATAATTTCATCAGTTCCGTCACTTCAAATACAGTCCACTCTTCGACGCTCTACTGTACCGATATACACTTACACATAAACGCATGCATGCCCATAACAACATATAACTATTTTCTGCCTCCACATACGTGAACATACACATATCCATAAACACATGCATGCCCATATCTACATACATACATAGAACTATTTTCTGCCTCCACATACAGGAACATACACATATCCATAAACGCATGCATGCCCATATCTACATAAACACATACAGGAACATAAAATAAAATAAATTCAAATCCACACGGGTGCGACCGTGATTGTTTTTTCTCAAAATTGCCGCAATTACCTGCGCCAACGCTGTGTTATTATTGTTGCTGATATTTTTTCACTTCTCTCTCTCCCGCGCCCTCACGCATGCACTGCGCTGCCGACGGCATAACCCAGTGAACATTTCTCCCGAACCAAAGCCAAGGTTTTTTAATTCCACCGTTCCGGCTCCGCTCAAAAATAAGTATATATAATTACAATTATTATTTAATTATAAAAATTATTAATTCATAGTTATAATTACTATTTAATTATAAATATTATATAATTATTTCCGGCAAAGTAATTTATTTATTTAATGGATTAATTAATTTATTTTTATTGCGTTTTTCCGGATTTTTGTTGCGATCAAAGATATTTTCCAAACCCAAAAAAAAAAAAATAAATAAATAACTAAATACAATAAAATCATTTGGCAACAATAACTAAGGTAAAAATTAAAATAAACAAAAAAAAAACAGAAGTCAACAGATATACAAATATATAAACAATCAATACAGTTTCATCGATTTCCAAATATTTTCTTCCGATTCTTCTCGTTGTTTATGTCAGTCGACAAGAGCTGATCCGCAAAGTTCGAGTCCGAGAATGCTCACGGGAGACGACAAGAAACCGAGGTCGATCCCATCTATCCGTTTGGACAGGTCCCAATCCGCGTCTCCGCGGCCGTCTCAATTAACACCAAAGGCTGCCATTGCCATTCCAAGGGCAAAAAGCGACGAGTCCGTCAAGACTATCTCCGGTCCCCCGTCAAGGCTTTCTCGGTCGGTGTCCAAGATGGCTCAAACTGCGATAGACATCGCCCTCAAAAAGTTTATTGCCACAACCCGGTCTGGGTTAGCCAATTTCAAGCGGATATTCATACTCCGAGCGCCGCTGAACCAGAACGACTTTCCCCTGGCATGTGCCAAGTCCATCGGGACCAAATCCGGGCCTTGTGGGAAAAGGTGGAGAAGAGCTATGAATGTTGCTCCGATCTTCTTTCCGCGTCCACCGACAGTACGGCCACCTCGACAGTGCTTGAATCCAAGTACAGTTTCTGCTACTCCGTATATTCGAGATGTTTGGTCCAGCTTCAGGACATAATAGACAAGGCCGCCTCCCAGTCCATTCAGGCTGCTGTCAGTGTTCCAACACCGCCGTCTACGGGCTGTCGTTTGCCACCAGTCGACACCGAAGTTTTCGCTGGTGATTACCTGCGTTGGCCCACCTTCAGAGATCTTTTTACCGCGATATACTTGTACATCCACAACTCGCGTCTTACACCGGTAGAGAAGTTGTTCCACCTACTGTCCAAAACAAGTGGCGATGCGCACGCCATTGTTTCTAAAGCCCCGCTGACCAACGAAGGGTTTATCTCCGCGTGGCGAACCCTCACCGACCGCTTCGAAAATCGGCGGTTATTAGTCAATAGCCAGTTGAAAATCCCTTTCAACATTCAGGCAGTACCCCAAGAGTCCGGAGCCGCTCTGAAAGAGCTGCAAGGCACAATCCAAAGTTGCCTGACAGCCTTAGAGATGTCCTCTATTCAAGTCGAGACTTGGGATTGTCTCCTGGTGTACATGGTTTCTTTAAAGCTTCCCAAAATCACGCTTTCGTTGTGGGAGCAATCCATTCACAACAAGGCTGAGACTCCAACATGGAATGAGTTAGACTCGTTCTTGACAGAGCGTCATCGCACTCTGGAGGCTATCGATGACATCAGGCCTAGCAGTTCGGGTCAGTTTCCGCCAAGGTCGACACCTGCGAGCGCCCCAGCGCGTAGGCTTAATTCCTACGAGGCCAGAGTGACTCCAGCCCCAAGAGGGTGCGATCTCTGCTCCAGAGAGAATCATCCTGTTCGCTTATGCCCGCGCTTCCTTGAGATGGATGTAAATGGTCGCTCCGACTACATTAAGAAAAAGCAGCTTTGCCTGAACTGTTTTGCACGAGGGCACCTGCAACGGGATTGCACTAGCGCCCATAGCTGCTTCATGTGCCACAGCCGTCATCACACCCTCCTGCACCGCGGTAATCCATTCGCGGCCGTTCCAAGTCCGTCTGAGGCACGAGCCCCACAGAGGATCACTCTGATGTGCAAGTGTGCTTCGCTTCCGGCTCAAGAGCCGTCTTACTGGGCACAGCCCTCATTAATATTTGCCATTTAGGGTGCAATTTCCAGGCGCGAGCCCTGATCGACTCTGGTTCCGAGGCAACCTTTATTACGGAGAGACTTTTCAACCTCGTCAAACTTCCATTCAAGACTATCCAGGCCCAAGTCTCTGGTCTTAATCAAACCGTTGCCGCTCAGTCCACGAAACTCTGTCATTTTTCTATTCGATCGCCTTCCAGACCCGGGCTGCATTTAGAAACTTCAGCTTACGTTCTTCCGCAGCTGGCCGGGAATCTGCCTTCGTATCCAGTCCCTCGAGATCTCCTTAAGGGAATTCCTGACATCCCCCTTGCGGATCCCAAGTTCTTCGAGAGCTCCCAAATCGATGTCTTGATAGGAGCCGACATTCTTCCGTCCATCCTCCTCGGCAACGCCAGGGCTTGCGGTTCACTTCTCGGCCAGGAAACCATTTTTGGATGGGTGTTGACAGGCCCCATATCTCCAGCGGCCCCCCGCAATTTGTCCGCCTTCTCCAGTCGAGTTACCTGTGGACTCGACGACTCGTTGGATCATCTCCTTACCAAATTCTGGGAGGTGGAGGAAGTGCCCACACAGATAGTCCCCGAGTCTGATTCCGTCTGTAAACACAATTTTGTCCAGACTACAAGAAGGGACAATCGTGGCAAATACGTTGTGATGCTCCCCTTGCGCGATCCCGAGCATAGTGGTTCCGATCTTCACGATCCTTTGCTCTGGCTCAATTTCTGCGTAACGAGCAGCGCCTAAAAAGAGATCCTCCCCTGAAGGCCCGGTATGACTCTGTGATCCAAGAATACCTCGACCTAGGTCACATGGCCGAGGTCCCTTTGACGAGCAGTTCCGCCACGTACTACCTTCCACATCACGCCGTTCTTAAGCCCAAGAGCAAAACCACTAAAGTGCGGGTGGTTTTCAACGCCTCTAGCCCTTCCGCAAACGGGACCAGTCTGAATGACATACTTTACGCGGGCCCGGTCTTCCAATCCGACCTCACGATTCAAATCCTGAATTGGCGAAACTTACGGTTCGTTTTCAACGCCGACATCGAGAAGATGTATCGGCAAATTTGGGTAGACCCCCAGCATACTCCTTTGCAGCATATTCTATTCCGCAATTCCGATGGGGAAATCCGCGACTACGAGTTGAAGACAGTCACCTTCGGAGTCAATTGTGCCCCGTTCCTAGCGATCCGTGTCCTGCAACAGCTCGCCGACGACGAAGAGTCGAGGTATCCGCAGGCGAGTCGGATTATCCGACAGTACATGTACGTCGACGACGTACTCGCGGGGGCAGACTCCAAAACCGAAGCGCAAGCGGCTATCCGCGAGCTCCAGGGGGCCCTGGATTCAGCAGGATTCCCCCTTAGAAAATGGACATCCAATAGCAAGGCGATTTTGGCCAACATCCAGAGTGAACATCTCCTTCGCGCGGACTTCCTTGAAATCGACGCAGAGAGCACGGCTAAAACTCTCGGCGTGCGGTGGAAGGCGACGTCTGACGAGTTTTTCTTCATTCCGCCCGAATTGACCTTGGGTTCAACGTTCACAAAGCGTCAAGTCCTATCCCAAATCGCCAAACTATTTGATCCAGCGGATTGGCTCGCCCCCTTCATAGTCCGGGCAAAGATGTTCATGCAGGACATTTGGCTCCAAAATCTAGGATGGGACGATGCCCTCCCTTCCTGGAAAATTACTCCGCTCTTGATCAGATCCACATTCCCCGATGGGAATGGGTCGCTTTCCGACCACATTTGACAATTGAGCATCATGGGTTCTGCGACGCCTCGCAGAAGGCGTACGGCGCAGCCATCTACGTCCGAGTTGAGGCTGGGTCCGCGGTAATGGTGAACTTGCTCACGGCAAGGACGCGGGTGGCCCCAGTAAAAACGGTGTCGCTCCCGCGGCTCGAGTTGTGCGGAGCCTTGTTATTGTCCGAAATGGCCAACGCCGTTCTTCCGAAGATGCCCGGGCAGGAGTCCGCCCTGCACTGTTCGACGGACTCTACGATTGTTCTCGCCTGGTTGCATAGGCCAGCGTGCCACTGGACAACGTTCGTGGCAAATCGTGTGACCAAGATCACCCAGCTCACAAATGGGCACACGTCCGCTCCGAGCATAACCCGGCAGATCTCGCTAGCCGGGGGTGGCGCTTCAAGACCTTGCGGACATCCAGCTGTGGCGGCATGGTCCTGCCTGGCTGCAGTGGCCTCGCTGCGAGTGGCCCACTCAAGGCTATGAACCCCCTGTGACTGAACTCGAGAAGCGAGCAGTCAAGGTCCATGTTGCGAAGGCACCGCCTGAAGACATTCTGGAGTGTTTTTTCACACTCGACAAAGCGTTGCGAGTCCTCGCTTACGCTCATCGGTTTATCCAGCGTTCGCGAAAGCTCATGTCCCCGTTTGAGGATCCCTTGACAGCTCCTGAAATTGCGTCGGCCGAGCGGCTCCTGATTTCCGTCACGCAACGCAGGCACTTTGCCCTTGAGATTGGCTGCTTAAGCCAAAAACGGCCAGTGCCAGCATCCAGCCTTGTCCAAAACCTGAACCCGTTCATTGATTCCCAAGGGCTCATGAGAGCATGCGGCCGAGTCACGGCCTCCGAACTTCTCCAGTATGATGAACGGCATCCTGTCATCCTTCCATACGACTGCCATCTGTCTCGTCCATTTTACGCATCGCATAACGCTGCACGGTGGCAATCAGCGGATGATCCAAGTTCTGGATCCCGAGGGTGAGGAATTTGGTCAAGTCCGTCATATATTCATGCAAGGTCTGCATCATCCACAAAAAGAGGTTGCAAACGCAACTGATGGGATACTTACCCAAAGAACGAACGTCCTTCTCGCGCCCTTTCACATATACCGGTGTGAACTATGCCGGTCCCTTTGACATCAAAAACTACACGGGAAAGGGTATGTGCTTGTGTTCGTGTGCTTCGCCACTAAGGCCATCCATTTAGAGCCTACTTCCGACCTTACGACTGAGAATTTCTCGCCGCCTTCGCCCGTTTCGTGTCCCGAAGAGGATGTTCAGTTGGACAATGGGAAGACCTTTGTGGGTGCGGCTGCCCTACTCTCCCGCGAGTTTCTCCAAGCTCTCAAGGAAGCTGTGACAGGTGCCTATAGTCACCAGCAGCTGCTCTGGCAATTCATTCCTCCGGGAGCACCCCACATGGGAGGCTTGTGGGAAGAAGGTGTTAAGAGCTTCCAGACCCTGTTCTACAAGTCTACGGCGACGCGGAAATATACGTTCGAAGAGCTGTCCACGCTTCTAGCTAGGATCGAAGCATGCCTGAATACGCGCCCGCTCGCGCCGATGTCCGAAGACCCCACTGACCTGCTGGCACTTACGCCTGGGCACTTTCTTGTTGTAGGGCCCCTCCTCGCCATGGTCGAACCCGAGATAAAGGGGGACACCACATCTATTATAAACCTTGAGGAGTACCTCAAGGAACTCCATAAGCGGAATAAGTGGCGAACCCCTACAAGAAATCTCCGTGCCGGGGACATGGTGGTAGTCAAGGAAGACAACCTTCCGTCCAATGAGTGGCGACTAGGAAAAATCGGCGCGGTGTTTCCAGGATCCGATGGCCATGTTCGTGTGGTCGACATCTGCCCTGCACGGGGACTCATTAAGCGTCCTATAGCGAAGGTCGTCCTTCTTCCAACGGAAGAGTCCGCCTGCCCACAATAACCAGTCGACCCTTCACTCCGGTGTATCAATTCATCACTCCGATTCGTAGCGTCAATTAATAGTTCCAAACCGTAGTTCCAATTCGCAGTTCTTATCACTACTGATCCAAATTTTTTATTTTGTCCTATTCTGCCAATCAGATCTCACACGATGTCTCCACGTCCGCGCAGCGCCATCGCATTGGAACATAGACGAACTCGAGGTATGCAATCCTACCGTTGCCGAGTCTGTAGCGGGATCCATCCACTTCGGAAGTGTCGTCGGTTCCTCCGTCTGAGTGCCGAGAAGAGGCTCCGGGCTGTCCTTGCCAACCGGTACTGCCACCGCTGTTTGGCCCACGAGCACTCCGACGGAGCGTGTCGGCGAGGTGATCGCTGCAAAACGTGCGGCCAGGATCACCACACTCTCCTTCATCTATCGGAACTACCGATGGCATCACGGCAGTCCCGCCCGGCAGCACGCCGGTGGCAGAGATCCGTTGCCACTCCACAACACTCCTCAGCCGCTCCTCGGCCCTCGTCCGCCACTCCACGGCATTCTTCAGCCGCTCCTCGGCCCTCGTCCGCCACTCCACGGCACCCTTCAGCAGCTCCTCGGCCCTCGTCCGCCACCCCACGGCACTCATCCGACACTCCGCGGCAATTTTCTGCTACTCGTCGGGGTGCCACGCAGCCCGCGGTCGCCGCTCCGTCCCTGACGTCCCTCCTACAGCGGCACAGCGTCAACCTCCTACCGACGGCTTTGGTGCGTTTAGAGACCGGGAGTCGAGTCTTCGACACTGCGGCGCTCATTGACCCGTGCACACCTATGAGCTGCATTAACGCTTCGCTAGCGTCGAGTTTCCGGTTGCCGACCACCAACGTGGGAGGCGAACAGATCTGTTCGGCAACCGTGGGGTCAAGAATCGACAGCGCTGTCCGGCTTGACGCAATTTTTAAAATAGAGCCTCACGTGCGCATCCGCACTCCAATCCGGGAGCTGAGCGACGCGGTAAGGACCCACTTCCGGGACATTACGCTGGCTGATGAGCGGTTCTATCTCCCCGCGACGATCTCCATCATCCTGGGCGCGGATATGTATCCGAGCGTGATGCGGCCGGGCTTCCTGAAAATTCAGGATGGACTGCCAGTAGCCCAGAGCACCGTGTTTGGGTGGGTCGTGTCCGGAGCCTGCCACCAGCCGTGAAAAGAGCAACCAGGCTATGTTGCAGCCCGAGTAGTTGCAAGGGGGGGCGGAATGTTTAGGCCAGTGGCCCACTGCATCGGGGCTGTTCACTGAGCTCTCCGAGCTTTCGCTCTCGCCCCTCTTGCGCTCCCTCGCTCGCTTCTCGCAACGTCCGCGCTCCAGAGTGCGAGCTTCGCGTTTCGCATTCGAACTCCTCGGACGGCCGCTGCCGATCTCCCGCTCTCGCTTCAGCGGAGTAAAGCGGGCGGGAGCGCGGTTTTAGTTTTAATTAGTCTCATGTATGCAGCTGAATAAAGCACACTGAATTACACCACGACGCCCCCGACTTCTTCATTTGTTCGTCTTCCTTTGCGTTTGCGCCGTGGGAATTATTTCTGCCAACTCAAATCTTTTTGTGGAAGGATCGCCCCCCTACAACAAATATGAAGAATGTTTTGATACAACCCAGCGCAGAAAAAAAAACGACCGTTCACTTTGAAAGTCAAAGACGAATTGATGAATTGCTTTAATATTTAAGATTTTGGTTTTTCGTTCCTTTGATAAATTAAGTGTTTCTTTAAAATACTGCGTTTAAATTTTTTGAATATTCTTGCTGGTTAAGGAGACGTGTCGATTTGAAATTTTAGTTCATTCTTGTACAAAATAAGCTTTGGGCGACTGCACGTCTAGTACTCCGGTGCGACATTCTCGTACTGCTTATTGAGCCCCTGTTGCTTAAGCATGTAGTTTTTAAAACTCTCCTTATCCTTATTGAGCGACTCATCGAAATTTAATGTAATTAAATTCCCTGATCTCTGTAGTTTAAATAATAGTTGCCTGCAAAACAGGTAAACCAACTAAAAGGCTTCATTGTTCCAACATTAGCTAAACTTATACATTTTAAATCTTCGTCATTCCATTCGATTACGGACATGTGATTGGCAACTAGGCTTGCTTTGAATTTAAATGTAGTTAAAAAAACTGAAATACTATAGAAATATACATAAAAGTAAACGTACAAACAAAATTTTATTTCTAATAATACCTTTAATACCAACAGAACACATCTCAAAGAAACAGTTGGGATGGGCAACATTTTTTTGTCTTTTGATTCTATCAAACTGTTTTAGAAATACTTTTGCAATGATTGATAATATCTAAAAGCTTATTTTAACATTTAAATAACAGCATAACATTCCAAGCCCCCACTTTTCTAACTATTAAGATGACAGCATATATATCTAAATGTCTTCGTGCCAAAATTCTAGTGTTGTAAAAGACAATCATAGGCTAAACATCGCATAGAAACCTACGGCTTGGAATGTTAGTCCATCGTTCTAAAGTAACGGAAAATGTCGGCACTGGAAAAACCATCACCCAAATGGATGCTGGTGGATCGTGCTCTGTGGAAATCGGATATCGCGGGGAAATTTTTGGCATGGCAAAACGCTTTTGACCATCCCATCTTATTTTTCTCAGCAAAACTCTGGAAGTAGTTCGGGCAAATGAAACCTATGTATAGATTTTTATTCACTCTTTATGCACATATGTAATACCCACACTATGTAAATTTTAATAAAAGTCATGTTTGTAAACTTTTGTCATAAAACATGGTACTGAGATCGACATTTGTCAGTAATGAGAGACAGCAAGAGGCAAACAGATACTCAGATCTACAAAAAATATTGTACAAAGTGTTAAAAATACAAATTGAATCATTTAAAGTGGCAGTTGTCAGCGCGGATTGTTTCTTGGATATAAAATGGTCGGAAAAAATTAAAAAATCATTTATCAATATATTAAAAAAATAACTGTTAAATATGAATTGCGTTGTTTTTTAATTTATTTGCCACTGCCCGACTCGACGTGCCAAGCTACATGAGAATAACTTTTAAGGGCCATTCCTGCAGATATGTTTTTTTTGTTTGTCAACCATTTCAGCTGATGGACAGTAAGACCACAGCTCACTCAGTTCTGATGAGGTCTTAAAAACTCGGTCAGAATTTGAAGATTCAAAATTTTTCCATGGTGAAATTGTTTTTGGATCTTAGTACTAGACTTATGAAACATATGGATGTTACTGATTTTTATACCCTTGCTGACGGTTTTATAATTTCAGTCAAAAGTTTGCAACGCAGTGTCCGTCCGTCTGCCCGTCCATCTGGCCGTCAGTCCGTTTCTACGCAAACTAGTCCCTCATTTTTAAAGCTATCTGCTTGAAACTTTTCAAAACCTTTTTTTAGCTTCATTGTTTTTAATAATAGAGGCAACAAAATGTAGACGTTTCGTAATAACTGCAAGGGTATATAAACCTCGGTGTTGACGCACCGATGTGAATAATGGACGAAAGCAGTTTTAGGTTGACAATTTTATGTAGCGTTCTTTATCAAATCAAACTTTAAATTATAATAGACTGCTTTAAAAAACGTTGTGTTGCTGCTTCGCTGGTTTTTCTCAAGTGGCGTCTTTTACGTATCGTTGCCAAATCAAACTTTGTCGGTGCTGCCATATCATATAAGTGACCAATTCGATTTGGCGGGAGGCTTGACAATTTAAATTACGGCGGTATCATTAAGCGATTTTCCGCCGATTTTTGAAGCGGCATTCCATACTAGCCTTTTTCTATTTGGCTTGTTAGGATTTAGGACAATGATTGGGAGAAACCACACTCGATCTTTCTAGGCAGCTACATCTTTGGGTTGGAGCTCGACTGCGAAGCCTTTTGCTATGAGATTGTCGATTTATCCTTGTATTTGACATTCCAGATTTTTTCGATCAAACGGTCAAGGATATGTTCTGGGCGTCCACAAAGGGCTTTGGAACTAGCGCTGGAAGTAGCAACTTATCACGCACTTCTGAAGTCGAAGCATGTTTTCAGCGTTTGAGAATCCGGCTACTGCGCAGCTTTTTTCGTATACAAATACAATTTACAAACAAGAGAGAACGCAGTAGTCGAGTGCCTCGACTATTAGATACCCGTTACTCAGGTAAACAACTTAATATAAATATGCCTTCTTGTATATTTACTGTGTACAATGTAAATACATACATATGTATATGCTTACATACATACACACATACGCCATTGTTTGACTCAGACCTCCAATTTGGCTAACTTGATTTGATTTACATAGTTCTTGGGATATAGTTCGGTATTGACAAATGAAAAAAACCATCGCAATTTGGCCAGCTGTTCCAAAGTCATCCGTTAGATGGCGCTATTGTATTGCGCCATCTACCCCAAGACATTGGTACCACGGGCATGAAAGACGGAAATGTAGGCGCTAGCCAGGCTTAAGCGTTTAATGGGTTTTTGGGCGTTAGAGTGGGCGTGGCAAACTGTTATTAGCCCAATCGATAGGTATTGACGAAACAAACACATATCAATTAAAATAATAGCTTCAAAACTGTGGCCACAGTTTGTGGCTTGTGGGCGTCAGAGGGGGGGTGGCACCATTTTGAAACAAACTTGCGCTGCGTTGGAACTCCTAAAATCTACATGCAAAATGTCAATCTTCTAGCTTTTAAAGTTTCCGAGATCTCAGCGTTCATACGGACAGACAGAAGGACTGACGGACATGGCTAGATCGAGTCGGCTAGTGATCCTGAACAAGAATATATATACTTTATAGGGTCGGAAACGCTTCCTTCTACCTGTTACATACTTTTGCACGAATACAATATACCCTTTTACTCTACGAGTAACGGGTATAAAAAGTTGAGGGCAGAAAGTTACATACATCTTCAAGACGCTATAGGTAGGGGAGATGCAGATGTGACTCAACTTAGTCAGATGGTGATTTTACCTTCTACTTTTACAGGCTCTCCTCGATATATGCATGAAAAGACCCAGGATGCTATGACTTACATTATGGCCGACCTGATATTTTTATAACATTTACCTGTAATCCTAAATGGGAGGAAATAACGAATGAGTTGTTTCCAGGCCAAAAACATCAGGATCGTCATGACCTGATATCTCGAGTCTTTCATTTAAAAGTTAAAACATTAATGGCGCTGTTGGTTAAAGGCCAATTTTTTGGTGAAGTACAGTGTTTTATGTATTCTATTGAATGGCAAAAACGTGGTCTGCCCCATGTCCACATACTTATTTGGTTAAAGACTAAAATTTTGGCCAATCAAATTGATTCTTACATTTGTGCTGAAATTCCTGATTTACAACAGGATCCCTTGCTATATGAGATCGTTAAGGCTAACATGATTCATGGACCGTGCGGTACAATAAATATTAATTCGCCATGTATGAATGAAGGAAAATGTACAAAATAATTCCCTAGACAGTATCTTAAGGAAACTATTACAGGAATAGATGGTTATCCCCAATATCGGCGAAGAGCGCCAATCGTTATGTTGTGCCATTCAATTGAGTACTTTTAAGGACTTTTGTAGCTCATATAAATGTAGAGCATTGCAGCTCAGTAAAGTCCATTAAATATGTATGTAAATATGTTAACAAGTGCAGTGACCAAGCAACAGTTTCAGTGGAGAGTCCGAAAGATGAAATTCATACGTATCAAAGTGGTCGGTATATAAGTAGTTCTGAGGCGGTATGGAGGATTTCTAGCATTTCCAATACATGAAAGATATCCACCTATTTTTCAATTAAATGTTCATTTGGAAAATGGACAACGGATATACTTTGACCCTAATAATCCAAATCACTTTGCTAATCAGTTAGCTAATCCGCCACAGACAACACTAACAGCGTTTTTCGATCTCTGCAAAACTGACTCTTTTGCCAAAACACTTATTTATGATGAGGTGCCTTCTTATTGCTTGCCTTCTTATTGGCTTGGGATTTTACATTGGCAGAAGCATCATTATGCCAGTCTCCAAATAAATTACGCGACCTTTTTGCAATAATGTTAACTCATTGCCAGTTATCTGTTGCCATGAGTCTTTGGAATAAGTACAAGGAGAATCTTTCTGAAGCTATATTGTACAGAATACAAAGGAGAATAGATGGCGATATAGATCCCGGACTGATGGAAAGTGTTTTTAATAAATATAACAAGAATATATATACTTTATAGGGTCGGAAACGCTTCCTTCTACCTGTTACATACTTTTGCACGAATACAATATACCCTTTTACTCTACGAGTAACGGGTATAATAAAAGACTACACCTTCTACCGCACAGATCATCCAGATGGTAAAGCCCACGGCGGAACCGGCATCCTAATCAGGAGACGCATCAAACACCACATTCACGAAAGGTTTGCAACTAATTACTTGCTGGCCACGTCTATCGAAGTGCAGTCAGATAGCGGACACCTTTCAGTAGCCGCTGTCTACTGCCCGCCTTGCTTTACAATTACTGAAAGACAATTCATAGATTTTTACAACTTACTTGGAGATCGCTTCATAGCAGCAGGAGATTATATTGCCAAACATACCCACTGGGGATCACGACTCGTGACTCCCAAAGGACGGCAATTATATAATGCAATTATAAAACTGAGCAACTAATTGGACTATGTTTCCCAGGTAGCCCCACATACTGGCCAGCAGACCCCAGAAAGGTTCCACACTTAATAGATTTTGCGGTGACAAAAACATTCCACGCGTCTGCGTCGTGCTTGGCAATTCCTTAACTGAAACCGGACTTATAATAATTACTTTTGAAACACTTCAGCTCCCCGAAAAACTGCGAGTTGGCTATGAAACTGTTCGAGTACGCAACTACATTCCTCGCCCACTGCGCTGCAGAAAGTGCCTCCGCTACGGACACCCTGCACCCATATGCAAGAGCACAGAGAAATGTTTAAACTGTTCGGAAGATAAACACACCAACGATGGAGAACACTGCGAAAACGAAAAAAAATGCCTAAACTGCGAAAACAATCCCGAACTCGACTCGAAACACAGCCCTCTAGACCGCAAATGCCCCACATTCAGTAAACAACAGGAACTCACTGCCATAAAGATCACCGAAAAAGTCGACCATAAAACAGCTCTAGGTATATACTTTGAGCGACACGGATCCAAAACAAGAAATTCATATGCTAACACACTCATAAACACCACAACACATAGTACAACAATAACTCAATCTCCGAACACTAATACATTAACAAAGAAACCATCCTCAAATGCTCAAACTACATCCACATCAAGTGGTCACAGCCACTCAAACACACCTACAACCTCATCATCAATCAAAACAACACTGCCACCAAAAGAAATTCTCCAAAACCACAACCAACACGACCAAGACGACATCGAAGCCATGGAAACTGACAACGCCAACCCCACCAGAATAACAACAGCATACGGATCACAACTCACAAAGGACCTTAAACTTAAAATTTTCCCTAAAGATAAGTCAAACCCTCTCTGTTCTAACTTCAAACCAACCAAATCAAAAACCAAATGTACTAACAAAAACAAACCTACCAATAACAGCGACAACGATTCGGTTTAGATTTCCCTCACTTTAAGGAATACCCTTAAAAACTTTATATTTTCGACATGTCACTAATTCTAATTCAATGGAATATTAAAGGACTTACAAACAACTATAACCAACTCCTAATCCTGATAAAGAAATACTCTCCTCATATCATCGCACTTCAAGAAACTCACATACAATACACCAACAATATACCAACTCCAATATATTACACACTACTAACAAACATAGCCACCAACAGATTTGGCGGCTTAGCGCTCTTAATACACAAGTCAATTCAATATTCTATAGTTAACATCCCAAACGACATCGAAGCCCTAGCAATACACATAAAATCCAAGCAAAACATACACATTAAGACAGCATACATTGCCCCAAACAGAACCGTCACAAATCAAATGCTTGAAGACACCTTATACATGAACCAAACACCCTCACTAATTGTAGGAGACTTTAACGGATGGCACCCAGCCTGGGGCTCCCCAAAAACAAATTCTCGAGGTAAAACAATACAAAAATTCATTGACAACACAGAGCTAATCTTACTAAACGACAAGTCCCCCACACACTTCACAACTCACAATACATACACACACCTCGACCTTACACTTTGCTCAGCATCATTAGCCCCACACTCCAAGTGGGAAATACTCAACGATCTCCACGGCAGTGACCATTTTCCAATAATTATCTCCCTATTCCCTCCAAACCAAATGAACAAATTAAGGAAACCCTTTTTTCAATTAAAAAAAGCCAATTGGCAGCAATTTGAGACTCTCACGCACAAAAATAACGAAACATTCCCCACATCAGTAAATATTAATAAAGAAGCAGCACAAATCAACAAAATTATATTACATAGCGCCAATATTTCCATCCCACAAACCTCAGCAAACACAAAACCCCACAAGGTCCCCTGGTGGAACATTGAACTTACTCAATTAAAAAAAGAAAAACAATTAGCTTGGAAAACACTAAACCGCAACATCAACCGCACAAATGTAATAAACTATAGACGTTTAAACGCCAAATACAGGTTTGAAATAAAAAGAAGTAAAAGTGAAGCTTCCAGCTCCTTTACTTCCACCATAAAACCAACAACACCCTCATCTAAAATATGGAGCAATATAAGACGCTTCTGTGGACTTAACCCAGTCAAACAAATTCATGCCATACTTAACCCCAAAAACAACACAACAACAACAGATACCATAGAAATAGCCAACTCCTTCTCCCAACACTTCTCAGAGCTCTCAAGCGATCTAAACTTCTCAGACGAATTTCGAACTAACAAATACAAAATCAACATAGCCAACTACACACCCACCCCAACAGCCAAAACAATAGAGGAAAGCATATCTTTCCTAGAATTGACTTCAGCACTACAAACACTTAAAGGATCTACTCCAGGACTAAACAGAATTTCCTACGAAATGATACGCAACAGCTCCCTTACCACAAAAAACAGAATTAAAAATCTCTTTAACCAAATTTTTGACAACCACATACCTCAAGCCTACAAAATAAGCCTAGTCATACCGATTCTCAAACCAAAAACCGACAAAACAAATATCACCTCATACAGACCCATTTCACTTAACTGCTGTCTAGCAAAAACGCTAGACAAAATCATAGCAAAAAGACTATGGTGGTTTGTGACCCACAACAAACTCCTAAATGAAAACCAATTTGGCTTTAAAAAAGGCAAATCGACTTCGGATAGTCTACTCTACGTAGACCATCTTATAACGAAGTCAAACAAGCACACATCTCTCGTCACTCTTGACTTCTCAAGAGCCTTTGATCGAGTAGGTGTGCACACGATAATTGACCAACTCCAAGAATGGAAAACTGGCCCAAAAATAATAAATTACGTCAAAAATTTTATGCTTAAAAGGAAAATAATTGTCCGAGTCGGACCACATACGTCCAATTCCCTCCCATTATCCAATGGTATCCCACAAGGATCTCCCATTTCCGTAATTCTTTTTCTCATAGCATACAATAAGCTCTCAAAAATAATATCTTTACACAGGGAAATTAAATTTAATGCGTACGCCGATGATTTTTTCCTCATAATAAACTTTAACAAAAACAAAAACCTAAACTTCAACCTAGACAACTTACTACACAACATAAACAGCTGGTGCTCGTACTCAGGTGCATCTCTATCCTTAGCTAAATGCCAACACCTCCATATCTGTCAAAAGCACGGCTGCAGCAGCACCATAAGCTGTAACAATACGAAAATTCAACAAGTCACTTCACTCAGAATCTTAGGGATAACCCTAAACAGTAAATATAAATGGGACACACACATAAAATCACTACTTCCATCACTGCACCAAAAATTGAGTATCATTAAATGCCTTTCCAACGCTAAATTCAACTGCAATATACAAACACTACTTCACGTTGCGAAAGCAACAGTCATATCAAAAATGGAGTATGGCTTGTTTCTATACGGACATACTCCCAAAAGCGTGCTAAACAAACTTAAAACACCTTTTAACACTGCAATCCGGCTAGCCCTTGGCGCCTACCGAACCACGCCCATAAATAACTTACTATACGAAGCCAATATCCTCCCACTAGAACAGAAACGAGACTTCCAAACAGCCAAACTCACAAAAAACCTTATACTTTCCAAAGATACACCAATACACAAACTTGTCAAATATAGAAAACCTAAAAAACACCTATCAATCATAGACCGCACAATAAATCTTTGCCAATCATTAAATCTACCCTACAAACCAGTAAAACTACAAAAATACAAACCACCGTGGGATCTCCCGAATCTCATAGATACAACATTTAGAGCGCACAATAAACAAAACACACCACCAGAGACATACAGGAAACTATTCGAACATACCAAAGACAGGCATAAAACACATAAACTTATATTTACGGACGGATCAAAAATTAACTCCACTATATCTTACGCAGTTACAACAGATACTAATATTATTAAATACGGCATACTACCCCCCATACTCATCAGTACTTTCTGCAGAAATAATAGCCATCTTAATAGCGATCGACCAAGTCAAAAGCGCAAGGGGAAAGTTCATGATCTGCTCTGACTCTCTCTCAGCAATTGACGCCATAGCAAACACTAACAACAACAACTTTTATGCGAACAAAATCAGATCATTTCTAACAAAACTAGCCCCAAAAATCAAAATATTATGGATCCCTGGTCATGCAGGCATAGCGGGCAACGAGCTAGCCGACCATACCGCAAAATCCACAAGCAAAATGCCCCTTATTTACACCCCAAACATAAATCTAACAGACATCAACAGACACCTAAAACAAGAATTCCTAACAAGAAAAAGACAAAATATAGAACACTGCAATCAATGGTACAAGACTATGAACAAAGACTACTTAAACATCGACAAATACTGCAGATCATTCTATTCCAAATGGAGCAGACTCGATCAAATAAAAATTGTACGCCTTAGGCTATGCCACACAAAACTTACACACGAGCACTACTTTAATCAAAATCAAACTTCAGTTTGCCCCTTCTGCCAAGGCGACAACACCATATCCCATCTACTAAACTCATGTCCATCACTCCTACCCACCAAACTATCCATTTTCAAAAACACAAACCCAATAAATCTCCTCAACGACCTCAACCAAGATAATTTAGAAAAAATCTTAGCTTTCTTAAAAACCTCAAACCTGTATCACAAAATATAAAACGTAACCAAAAATGTACAGATATTACAAAAATTACCATTTAAGTAGCAAAATTACAATGCCCAATATGTAAATACACTAATAAATAGATATCATATCATTATCCTAAAAGCCGAAGGCCCTGTTGCCAGCGCTCTACCAACTAAGTTAGTCTAGTTTTGTAAACTTTTCTATCTTTAATAATAAATAAATAAATAAATAATGAAAGAGTTTCATTTTAACTGCGTAATGTCTATTTTTAGACATTCTAAAGTAGATCGGCGACAACAAAATTAACGGTAATCGCACAATCCTGCATTCCTCAAAGTTGAAAACTGCTGTACGCAGACTTTTGCGGGTACATTTTTTGGTAGTGTTAAGTTTAAAATTAAAAATAAACTATAAGACACTGTTGAATAATTTAAAATTACGGCGGTAACAATTGGCTTGCCGCAGTTTGCTTTCTGTCTTGTTTTAATAAATTCATCAAATGGCTAAAAAAATGTTCTACTAATTGTCAACGAAACCCAGCTGATTGACAACAAGATCGTAGCACACCCAGTTTAAATAAACCCTTGAAATTTTTCCTCTGGAGAACGTGTTTTTAATCTGAGTACTAGGCTTAGACAACAATTTTATTTAATATATATACAAAATATGATAGGGCAAATATTAATGAACACTAATTTAATTATAGGGATCTTACGGTCTCGTAAAGTTGGCTTATTCCGAAGAAGACTCAACACATTATGCAATGAAAATTCTTTCAAAAAAGCGCCTTTTACGTCAAGCTGGACTTATGCGCCGTGGACCCAGGAAAGCAACATCACCACTAGATCGAGTTTACAGAGAAATAGCGGTTTTAAAAAAACTTGACCATCCCAACGTCGTAAAGCTGATAGAAGTGTTGGATGACCCACTTGAGGATTCATTGTATATGGTTTTTGAATTGGTAAAGCAAGGCGAAGTCCTAAGAATTCCAACAGATAAGCCATTGCCTGAAAAAAGAGCTTGGAGTATATTTCGGGAGTGTTTACTTGGATTAGAATATTGTAAGTACAAAAATCAAGCTAGTATTGTAATTATTTGATATGGAACTTATATAAGGACTAACTGATTTAAAAGAGTTGACTCGACCATCACATTTATGAATATTTACAGTTATCACTTTGGAATTACAAATTTTTCTGGGTTCAAATAATGGACGTAAACCCGCCCAAAATTCGCCTGAAAGAATTTAGTGTTTCTATAAACTTGTAAATATAAACTGTATTGTTTTCTAATTTTTTGTTGTGCATCGACAGACTTGACTTGCCAAAGTACTTTAATATTCTTTAAGGGCCCTTTCTAGCAGATTTATTTTTTGGACTTTTTAATGTTTGTCAACAAACACAGTCAATTGAAAAAAAACGGTTTTGAATAAAATAAACATACTGAGAATCTCTCTTTAAGGACTGTATAATTTTTAAATAAACGGCGCTTGAGATGAGGCTTACCCAGAAAAATGATAAAAAAAATGAAGTTACTTTCCCAAAAATATAAGTTGAAAAATAAAATATCACTTAATGATTATACAGGGGTGGTCAAAAGTATTTGCACAAATTACACGTACTTACTCATAAGTAATTCCGCAAACATTTCACCCTTGTTTCCAACAGCCCAAAACTTCAAATTGTAAATAATACAAAGTCTAATCTTCCACAAATAACTTTTCTGGGTTATCGAAAGCTCAAAAAGCTTCCAACAAAAATGTAAGCTCTAAAAAAGCCTAAGCCGAGGTTTGATTAATCACCTCCTCTTTCAATAAAACTGCGTTTCTTCTTAACCCTTGCACGGATCGGACCCGGTTTTCGACTAGAGTTTTAATTCGTGTGCAGTCATATATAAATAATGTTCAATTGTGAAAAAAGTCACATTTGTGTATTGTTAATTTATTTTTTATATAAAAAACAAAACTAAAGGAAAAAATTTTAATTGGCGCAGACGGTAGGATGTGCTTAAAAATAGTGATCCTTAAAGGATTTAATTGACAATCTCTAATAATAGTGTAAAATATTTCGCTAATGCGAGTGCGGCAAAAATAATTAAAAACTCGAGTCATAATCACTTAACATATGTAGGTACATCCGTAAAAGAATCACATGTAAAAAACCGCAAACTCAGGTACGTAACCTTTTCTACTCGCTACGTCTATGTTAATCTGCAACCGTGAAAACAAATGTACAATTTGTACAGAGTGATCGCTACAGAACATACAAAACTGTAATAACAACAAAAGTGAAGTGCAGTTAGAAAATAAGTTACATAAAACCTTCATGTAACATATATGGAGATATTGTACAAAATCTACAAGAACAACAAAAGGCCAAACACAGAAAACAAACTGACAAAATTTGAAATAATTCTCTACACGTTTAATCACAAGACTAAACATAACACAACAGGCAGAACACCCTCTGACATCTTTATTTTTGCTGGAACACCAGCATGTAACACTCAAGCCAATAAAAAGATAAGAATTGAAAACTAAATGAGAATCGATATAGACACTAGGTACAGACAATCCCCATTAGTTAAGGGGGTAGGGTAAATGAGCTGCAAATTCGTTAATTTTTTACGAATTTTTATTGGCAATACGAATAGTCTCGATAAAATTTTTGTTTTCCCATGTGATAATACAACATTTAAACAATATGTGTAAAAATTTTCATCCAAAAATATTGAAAAGTGAGTGAGATATAAGCAATCTCCGGGGGAATCTCGAAAAAAAGGTGGTTTGCAGGGTACATCGTAACTAATCACAGAATCATCTGAATTAAAAAAAATTAAATGTCATTATTTACGCAATTTCTCCAGGTAACGCTTTCGAGTTTTTATTTTATTTTCTTATAGATTTTCAAAGGCTCTTGAAAGTCAAAAACCTCTTTTTTCACCAAAAAAAATCGGAGTTTTTTGTTGTTGTATAAAATAATAAATTGTCCCGGAAACAACAAAATCGACAGCAAAGGCAAAAAAATGCAAAAAAATATAACATACCCCATACTTAAGTAACCCATTCAAGGAAACAGGTCAAATCACACAAATTGACGACAAACAGTATTCCGAGAAGAATCGTGGAAGTGAAATAACCATTTATATAGAAATAAAATATAAGAATTTCAGGTCAAGGGAAAAAATCATATACTTTTAATAAATCTTATTAATTATAAACGTTACTCGTAGAGTAAAACGTTATATTGTATTCGTGCAAAAGTATGTAACAGGTTGAAGGAAGCGTTTCCGACCCTATAAAGTATATATATTCTTGTTCAGGATCACTAGCCGACTCGATCTAACCATGTCCGTCAGTCCGTCTGTCTGTCCGTATGAACGCTGAGATCTCGGAAACTATAAAAGCTAGAAGATTGACATTTTGCATGTAGATTTTAGGAGTTCCTACGCAGCGCAAGTTTGTTTCAAAATGGTGCCACGCCCCCCCTGACGCCCACAAGCCACAAGCTGTGGCCACAGTTTTGATGATATTATTAAAATTTTAATTGATATGTATTTGTTTCGTCAATAGCTATCGATTGGCCTAATAAAATTTTGCCACGCCCACTCTAACGCCCAAGAACCAATTAAACGCTTAAGCCTGGCTAGCGCCTACATTTCCGCATTTCATGGCGCCATCTAACGGATGACTTTGGAACAGCTGGCCAAGGTGCTCAACAGAGTCAACGTTAATTCTCGATAAGGATTTCTGGATAGCTGAGAAACGGGTATCTAATAGTCGAGGCACTCGACTATAGTGTTCTCTCTTGTTTTTTTGATTTTTTTTTTTTCGATTGTTCCTATGGGAGCTACATATATGATATAGTCGCCCGATCCAGCTCGTTCGGACTTATGTATATACCACCTGCAATAGAAAGACAACTTTTGGGAAAGTTTCAAGCAGATAGCTTTAAAACTGAGGGACTAGTTTGCGTAGAAACGGACGGACAGGCGGACGGACGGACATGGCTAGATCGACTCTCCTGGTAGGAACTCCTAAAATCTACATGCAAAATGCCAATCTTCTAGCTTTTATAGTTTCCGAGATCTCAGCGTTCATACGGACAGACAGACGGACAGACGGACATGGCTAGATCGACTCGGCTAGTGATCCTGAACAAGAATATATATACTTTATAGGGTCGGAAACGCTTCCTTCTACCTGTTACATACTTTTGCACGAATACAATATACCCTTTTACTCTACGAGTAACGGGTATAATTATAACTTTGTTGTTTTTAATTTTTTGTTGTTGTTCTTTGGGATTTGGTAATATTGAAATGTTATTATTACTTCTACCTGTTTTTTGCTTTTTTTGCCAAATCTCGAACAGACATTTCATTATATTTGTGGATTAAGGCCAATACTTTTTTTCATTCATCTTTAGGACCCTTTTTTCGTCCAGCTTTTGGTAAATCAAACATTATTATAATATTTTTATCACTATTAACACTAACTTTATAGCGTTTAGCTAATTGTCTGAACGACATACCTTTTTCGGTGCAGTAATTGTTCACAATTTTTTTGCGAACTTGCTTTCTGATTCGGGGCATTGTCGAAACTAAAGGATGGATAGTGAAAATAGAATATGTAAACAACGCAGAATTTATGAAGCTTTCAAATAAATTAATAAGCTTAAAATTATTATTTTGTTTGTTGTTTTTTTTTGGAATATTATTTGTGTTGTCTTTATGTATGATAGTTGTTCTATCATAGTTATATTGTTGCCTGTAAAACAACTAACATTGTATTTGTTATGGATATTTCATTTATTTGTAATGAACAGTTTGTTATTTTTATTATAATATTTCTTTCCATTATGATTTCATTCGTCAAGCAATTTTGGTTCAATACTCACTTAGGTAAGTTCCAAGTTCCAATATAATTTATTTAAAAGTTTTTACTGCTTTTGGGTACTTACACTATTATTTATTACTTAGTTTGTTTCTTTATTAAGTATTTTATTTTCTTTAATGATATATCTTTCGTTCTGTAAGGATGTTTTTTATTTTATTTGGATATGGTATTATTTTAAAAAAATTCGAAGTTGTCTTCATTCTTTTGAGATATGGGATATGATCAACATTTCTTGAGTATCTAATTTTAACCAGGTTGAACTTTAAGTTTTTCGAAATTTTTCTGATGTTTTACTTTCATTAAAATTATATTTTAACAATACCTAATTGTAATTGTGAGCTGCATTTCTAACTCAATAATAACATAGAAGACAATGTATTCTGCGGAATTGTTTATATTGAAAATTAGCCACTCTAATGTCCTTTTCTGCTTGTTTTGTATTTTCAGTTTATTCATTACTGTTATTCCTTGATTGACTATTTCTATTACGTGATTTAATTCATTTTCTGGAACTCTGATTGCTGCTAAATTGTTTATATTTGTTCTATTTCTTCTCTGTCGTTATTATCAAGTGTGCCAAAAAACTATTTGTAAGCTATTCCTGCTATGTTGAGTAGTCCTCTTTTCTGCCTATATTATATAGACTATATTATATTAATGCCGTTCATTTCATTGGTCAAAGTCTTTAGCTCGATTCAATAAATTTGTACATGTTTCATGTGTTTCTTAAATATTAACTAGCCATTCTTGGCTTAAATTGGGCTTACCTCGATGGTTTGTCCACTAATAAAATTAATAAGATTTATAAATAGTAAAGTTAAAAAGATCTTCTAATATCTAAGTGGTGTTTTTAGTTTTGATGATATTATTAAAATTTTAATTGATATGTATTTGTTTCGTCAATAGCTATCGATTGGCCTAATAAAATTTTGCCACGCCCACTCTAACGCCCAAGAACCAATTAAACGCTTAAGCCTGGCTAGCGCCTACATTTCCGCATTTCATGGCGCCATC
Organism: Drosophila prolongata; assembly: GCA_036346975.1. Lineage (NCBI taxonomy): Eukaryota > Metazoa > Arthropoda > Insecta > Diptera > Drosophilidae > Drosophila > Drosophila prolongata. The sequence continues at coordinate 19,053,591 of JAYMZC010000387.1, read as the reverse complement.
TAACGGATGACTTTGGAACAGCTGGCCAAGGTGCTCAACAGAGTCAACGTTAATTCTCGATAAGGATTTCTGGATAGCTGAGAAACGGGTATCTAATAGTCGAGGCACTCGACTATAGTGTTCTCTCTTGTTTTTTTGATTTTTTTTTTTTCGATTGTTCCTATGGGAGCTACATATATGATATAGTCGCCCGATCCAGCTCGTTCGGACTTATGTATATACCACCTGCAATAGAAAGACAACTTTTGGGAAAGTTTCAAGCAGATAGCTTTAAAACTGAGGGACTAGTTTGCGTAGAAACGGACGGACAGGCGGACGGACGGACATGGCTAGATCGACTCTCCTGGTAGGAACTCCTAAAATCTACATGCAAAATGCCAATCTTCTAGCTTTTATAGTTTCCGAGATCTCAGCGTTCATACGGACAGACAGACGGACAGACGGACATGGCTAGATCGACTCGGCTAGTGATCCTGAACAAGAATATATATACTTTATAGGGTCGGAAACGCTTCCTTCTACCTGTTACATACTTTTGCACGAATACAATATACCCTTTTACTCTACGAGTAACGGGTATAATTATAACTTTGTTGTTTTTAATTTTTTGTTGTTGTTCTTTGGGATTTGGTAATATTGAAATGTTATTATTACTTCTACCTGTTTTTTGCTTTTTTTGCCAAATCTCGAACAGACATTTCATTATATTTGTGGATTAAGGCCAATACTTTTTTTCATTCATCTTTAGGACCCTTTTTTCGTCCAGCTTTTGGTAAATCAAACATTATTATAATATTTTTATCACTATTAACACTAACTTTATAGCGTTTAGCTAATTGTCTGAACGACATACCTTTTTCGGTGCAGTAATTGTTCACAATTTTTTTGCGAACTTGCTTTCTGATTCGGGGCATTGTCGAAACTAAAGGATGGATAGTGAAAATAGAATATGTAAACAACGCAGAATTTATGAAGCTTTCAAATAAATTAATAAGCTTAAAATTATTATTTTGTTTGTTGTTTTTTTTTGGAATATTATTTGTGTTGTCTTTATGTATGATAGTTGTTCTATCATAGTTATATTGTTGCCTGTAAAACAACTAACATTGTATTTGTTATGGATATTTCATTTATTTGTAATGAACAGTTTGTTATTTTTATTATAATATTTCTTTCCATTATGATTTCATTCGTCAAGCAATTTTGGTTCAATACTCACTTAGGTAAGTTCCAAGTTCCAATATAATTTATTTAAAAGTTTTTACTGCTTTTGGGTACTTACACTATTATTTATTACTTAGTTTGTTTCTTTATTAAGTATTTTATTTTCTTTAATGATATATCTTTCGTTCTGTAAGGATGTTTTTTATTTTATTTGGATATGGTATTATTTTAAAAAAATTCGAAGTTGTCTTCATTCTTTTGAGATATGGGATATGATCAACATTTCTTGAGTATCTAATTTTAACCAGGTTGAACTTTAAGTTTTTCGAAATTTTTCTGATGTTTTACTTTCATTAAAATTATATTTTAACAATACCTAATTGTAATTGTGAGCTGCATTTCTAACTCAATAATAACATAGAAGACAATGTATTCTGCGGAATTGTTTATATTGAAAATTAGCCACTCTAATGTCCTTTTCTGCTTGTTTTGTATTTTCAGTTTATTCATTACTGTTATTCCTTGATTGACTATTTCTATTACGTGATTTAATTCATTTTCTGGAACTCTGATTGCTGCTAAATTGTTTATATTTGTTCTATTTCTTCTCTGTCGTTATTATCAAGTGTGCCAAAAAACTATTTGTAAGCTATTCCTGCTATGTTGAGTAGTCCTCTTTTCTGCCTATATTATATAGACTATATTATATTAATGCCGTTCATTTCATTGGTCAAAGTCTTTAGCTCGATTCAATAAATTTGTACATGTTTCATGTGTTTCTTAAATATTAAATAGCCATTCTTGGCTTAAATTGGGCTTACCTCGATGGTTTGTCCACTAATAAAATTAATAAGATTTATAAATAGTAAAGTTAAAAAGATCTTCTAATATCTAAGTGGTGTTTTTTTCACTTGATTTGCAATTATTTTATTTAATTTTTTTAAAAATTATTTTTTTCTTATTATAATTTGGATTTATAGTGAGTCATTTCTCTCACGATGTTCTTTTCGGAATAGTGTTTGTCGTCAATTTGAGTCATTTTTCCTATTTTCTTATAAGGGTTATAAGTTTTATTCTTAACTAATGGAGCTTGTCTGTACCTAGGGTCTATTTTGAATTTTTTGGCGATTCTCATTTTGATTTTCAATTCTTTTCCTTTCATTGGCTTGAGTGTTATATTCTGGTGTTCCAGCAAAAATTAAGATGTCAACGGGTGTTCTGCGTATTGTGTTATATGAGTATTGTTTCAAATGTTGTGAGTTTATATTCCGTGTTGTTTATATTCCGTGTTGTCGTCACTGTTAGGTTAGGTTAGGTTAGGACGGCTGCCAGACTGTAGCCTGGTACACATAGACCTCTGTGGGTCCATTCTGATACCGTATGATCTCTATTTTTGGGTCCCCTATCCGTTAAGAGTCAGCCTGTATGTTGGTCGATCAGCAAGTCCCCCATCCGGAGGATTTAATAAAAGAGCTTAGACTCTTCAGGTTAGTCTGCGTTATTTCGGTCAGGTCATTTATGAAAGGATATCCTAAGTGTTTCAGTCTAAGCCTGCAAAGGGCTGGGCATGAACAGAGTAGGTGTTCCACCGTTTCCTCTTCTTCCTCATCCCTGCAGCTTCTACAAAAATCATTTTTTGGGGCTTTTAGCCTGCCGGCGTGTGCGCCAACGATCCAGTGGCCTGTGAGTACTCGAATTAGCATGCCGCACTCAGTGCGTCTGAAATTGAGTAGTTCTGATATTTTTTTATTGTTTATTGCAGGCCATGTCTGGTGAGAGATTCGGCATTGCGGTGTGTTTTGCCAATGAGTGTTGGCTAATTAGCTTGCAAGTAGCCATAGGCATGCCAACATTCTCCTTTCTTGGAAGGAGAGGTATGGTGGTGCCTTGCCTGGCTAGCTCGTCTGCTATACAGTTGCCTACGATATCCCGGTGACCCGGAACCCATATAAGGCTGACAGTAAACTGACTAGCCATGTCGTGGAGAGATTTGCGACAGTCTGCTATTGTTCGGGAGTTTGTATTTGTCGAGTAGATTGATTTAATAGCCGCTTGGCTATCACTATATATGTTTATGTGTCTGTTCTGGGTGTTTAAGTCCCATAAACAGACAAGTGCTTCCATTATAGCATACACTTCCGCTTGGAAGACACTGCAGTGGTTAGGAAGTCTGAATGACCGCCTGATCTCTAATTGCTCGGAGTATATGCCTCCACCTACGTGTCCGTCTAGTTTGGAGCCGTCTGTATATAAACAGATTGCGTCTATTGATCCCGGTCGGCCACGATCCCATACTTCCCTGCCCGGGGTACAGAGCTTCGAAGGGCGTGTGATTGTATTCACGGGTTTTACATAGATCAGTTTTTGGCGGGATCAATTTGTCATGCTGAAGAATCTTAGCGTGACCATATATTTGGGCTTTCCATTGCCCTCTATCCCTTAGTCGAATGGCTGCCGATTTCGCCCTTTCCATTCCTGCTAAGTCCAGGCTCTGGAGGTTCAAGATCGCATTCAGCGCTTCGTTTGGGGTAGTTCGAAGGGCTCCACTAATACACAAAGCCGCCATGCGCTGTACTTTGTTAAGGGGAGTTAAGATACATTGTTTGTGTAAAGCGGTCCACCACAGAGCCACTCCATATAGTAGGATTGGCTTGACTACCGCTGTGTATATCCAATTGACGATTTTAGAGGGACATACCCCATCTTAGCCCGATTGCTTTTTTACAAGAGTAAAGTGCAATGGTCGCTTTCTTGGTTCTCTCTTGGTTGTTTAAGCCCCATTTAAGACGCTTATCTAATACTAACCCCAAGTATCTTGCGTGCTCGCTAAAAAAGAGATTACTGTTGTTTAAAGTGGGTGGGTTAAGTTTTGGGATTTTGTATCTATTTGTAAAAAGGACTAGTTCCGTTTTTGAGGGATTTACCCCAAGTCCGTTCTTTGTAGTCCATTCCGATAGTGTTTTTAGTTTTGCGGTCATAAGATCGCATAACGTTTGTGGATACTTACCATTAAAGATGATAGCGACATCGTCTGCGTATGCCACTATTTTACAGCCTCCTCCTTCAAGAATCCGCAGTAGTTTATTTACCGCGATATTCCATAAGAGGGGTGATAGTACACCTCCTTGCGGAGTGCCTCTGCTCACTAATCTAGTCTGGGTCGAGGTCCCTAGTGTGGCCGTGACCAGTCTGCTTATCAGCAATTTGTGGATCAGCCCCACCAGCGGTGGCTCAACCCCTAGTTCAGTGAGGGATTCTGTTATTGCCGTGGGGAGCACGTTGTTGAAAGCTCCTTCTATGTCAAGGAAGGCGATCAAGGTGTATTCTTGTATACTGAGTGATTTCTCGATGTTGCTTACTACCAAGTGTAGCGCCGATTCGGTCGACTTACCTTTGGTGTAGGTCAATGATGTCTCTAATGTGTAGACCTATCAGTCTTTCTAGGGTTTTCAGCAGGAATGATGTCAGACTTATCGGTCTGAAATCCTTCGCTGTAGTATGGGTGGCTTTCCCTGCCTTAGGGATGAAAACGACTTTCGTTTCCCGCCATGCTGTAGGTAGTTCTCCTACTGCGAGAATGGTCTGGAAGATTGGTGGGCATTTGCATCGCATCCTATCACCAAACCTTTCTTAAGCTCTTCACATTCCTGTACCAGTCCTCTGACTAGCGCGTCTGGGGGGTCTACCTTTTCAAAAGCCATGTAGGCCGATAGCATCCTAAAAGAGCCGCTTTGCAGCTCCAGGCTTATTGCTGTGTTGTCTCCGTTGCTGTAGTTGCGAAGAAATGTACTAAGATGCCGCTCAGGTCCACTTCATCGATTGCCGGTCCCATCGCTCGCATCTCTCTGCTCAGCGACGAGTCGGTTGAGTAGCCGTCCTCCGGCACACCAGGGGCCTCCACTTCCTCCGCAAGCACCTGCTCAGCTGGGTTGCCGGCAGGACTTTCCGAGGAATTAGAGTCCCCTTTATAGATCTTGATGTGTTTGGCACTGAACCCATAGTTCAGCGTTCCCCGAGCAGCCTCTATGGGAGCGACCGACTCCTTATTTAGTACCACGATCGCTTGGTTCACGTCACCTACGTGCTCCTCCACCTTAACGACTTTCCATTCTTTTGTGGGGAGATGTGGGTTGCATTCTTGCAACATATAGAGGATGTCCTCCGGTGATGCGATTGCTGCTGGGAGCCAAATTCTGGCTCGCGGTCTACTGGGGACGTCACACCAATCTAGTGCGACTATGTTCGCCCCTACGTAAACTGCTCCGAGCTGAGCTACCGCCTGTTTATATAGGTCAGCTGATCGCTGATTATCGCAGGCCACCACTTTTACACTGCCCTGGTACCAGCCCGCGTCCATACAGCAAGGCGCTGAACCGGGCTTCTCGCGTACCATACGCAGGCAAATGAGTGACAGCTTGGACTCAACCGCCTTCCATTTATTCCTGGGGATCCTATTCTCCGGATTTCCCCTATCTATAAGTCCAAGTAGGACCCGATCTTTGGTGATCTCGGCAAAGGAGACCGACGGCTGGATCTTCGATCTCTTCGCCGACGGACCGGGCAGCTCTATGGAGCGTTGCCTCTTCGCCTGAGCACCTTCCTGCTGGGGCTTCTCTTGCCCATAGTTGGGAAACACAGTCCTTGCCCTCTCTACCTTCTTAAGCCATTCGGGCGAAGGCGTGGCGACTTTGCTTCTGGCATGCGAGCGCAGGGTTTGGGCGGCAGTCCGTCTCTCTGCGTATGTAAACTTCTTTGCACCAGCGGGTGACCCGATCGACTTTGCTGCGCCTACCGCTGGTTTTGGCGCAGATGCGCACATAGCGGTGGCGTTAGCGACAGTCTTTCTGTCCCCCGACATCCCCAGTTTGGGATGGGGCCCTTTCTGAGCCCTACTGGTGCTTGCAGTGGAACCATCGTTCATCTTTGCAGCGCCGGGTTTTTGTGGAGTTCCCGTCTTCGTTTTTTTGTTTGTGTTTTTATTTGTTGCTTCCATAGTTGGTCCCACGAGCTGCGGAGAAGGGGAAAGGTCCGCCCGGGCAGAGATCCGCGGTACCCGGGTAAGGCGATAGATAGAACAGGGGGTCGCCATCTCCCTGAGCCCACCGTTTGAGACTGAGCTAGTTGTTGATCCGGGCCCCCAGCCAGGCTGACTCTTGGCACGGTCCGAATTACACCTTAGTCCGGCCCGGAGTGAGATGTTGTTTGGGAGAGGAAGTGGGTAGGTGGTGTGTGGGGGATATTGGGTTTGTGTAAAGCAACTGTTTAGATGCGGCTGAACAAATCGCATCGTCGGTACTGCCTCGTTGCAAGATACCCGCTGGTTGTCCGGGACTGCTTATTTGCTGGGGATTCCGTCCACGATTCCGTGTTTGACTTCCACCGCCAGCTTATTCGCAGTTGGCCTCGAGTGAGGTCGTCCGCTATCCGCAACCTGCGACCCGCTCGGTCGCCCCAGCTAGGCGGCTTCAGAACCATCTTACAAGTTCCTCAGACCAAGGTCGCCACTGTTAATTATTCTGAATTTTTCGTTTATTGGTTTATAAAAATCTCAAAGTCAGAAATTCAATTTTTTCACATTTTCTGATGTTAAGATCATATGATCACGATTGTATTCGATTGCATTGTTTTTGTCAAGTTATCTGAAATAATTATTTCTAGGTCAGCTGTTTGAAAATCTTCTATCGATTTTTTTGCAATCGATAAATTAACCCTTGTGCAACATGACTCTTTGACATATAAAAGTTTTATTTTAAGATTAGAATATATTTTAGAATTAAGAATCTTAACAAAAGACTGAACATTCAAAAACAATAACGACGCCTATTTTAAAATTCAAAACTCTTAAAAATTAAATTATGAACAACAAGAAAGCAAGCAAAGTTTATATACCCTTGCAGTTATTACAAATCGACTACATTTCGATTTATATGCCCGTATTACTAAAAACAATAAAGCCATGTCGATTTAGCGCTGCATTTTGCATTCATTTTTTTATCCGTAATTCCATACTTACATATATACTACATGCATTAGAAAGACAACTTTTGGGAAAGTTTCAAGTAGATAGCTTTAAGGGGGAGTATGGTATTTACATTTTTTTTTAAAATCTTTTTTTTAAATTTTTTTTTCTGAATGTGCAACATTTATTTGAAGAATATTGCGTTAAAATTTTAGATTCATCCGAGTAAAACTTCCCAAGTTAGGGGCAGTTGAACGTAGGTGAGTTAGCTCGTTTTGTATGCGATTTTTCGGTGTCCAAAACTTTAAAACGCTCTCCTGAAAAGTTGAATTTTCAAAGTCGGTGAACACGATCCTGCCAAATCTACTAAACGAATCGTTTTGAAATTTTGCACACAATTTCTTTACCTAAATCCGCAGGTACCGACGTCGAGTTTTTTTTTACTGTTTATTTTTCATTTTATAATAACAAATATATCGCATTTTTAGGATAGATTCACGTTTTTGACTTTTATTTTGGTTTTTTTGATGATCCAGTAACGAGTTATGCTGTTCACCGCAAAACCTTTTTTCTGGGAGCCGCCTACGGAGCCTTGCTGCGATCGGGCCATTTATTTTATTTTCTTTTAAGAAAATTTGTGAAAACATAGTTTAAATGTTGTACTTATGCTTATACAATAATTGATCTGACATTAACCGTATCGCGTGGAAAAATTAATGAAAATAGGCCTTAAAACTGAGGGAATAGTTTTGGTAGAAACGGACGGACGGACATGGCTATATCGACTCTCCTATAATACCCTCTGCAAGGGTATAAATATTAAACATCTTTTATTATGAAAGGCAAAAAAAAACACTGAACCATCTAAGGGTTAATCTACACATTCTCTTGTCGCTCTGCTTGCACTTACTAAACAGTGCCTATTTCACTCGCACTCATTGTTATGATTGTAGAGGAACCAGGTTTTGCCGACGAGACTACCTTATGTTATTGTATCATGTTTGAAAGCGAGATGCCTGCGAGCAGTGAGATCACTTAGTAATGAGAGCGCAACGAAAAAGAATAAGAAAAAGACAAGCAGATATAATTAAGCTAAGCCTAAACTAAAGTAAACTAAGCCTAAACTAAAGTAAACTAAACTAAAGACCCAATAAATAATAATAATAAAAACATCCTGATACAATCTCAGAAGTGGGATCGAGTGAAAAAATTTTGCCAAACCATATAACAAAACAAAAATGGATTTGGATGTTAATAAAGTAACAGTGGTTCAGCTAAAAAAATGGCTGGAGTGTTTGGACTTGTTAATTAAAGGTTCAAAAGCCGATCTGTACGCCCGATTATGTGCAGTTCCATCTGAAAGCCGAGGCAGTGCACCAGTTGGAGGAGTTGCAAGAAATACTGGACACGGAGGCGGAATGTGCAGTGTTGGAAAGGCGTATGCAGCAAAATCGCATTAAACTGGATAGTGGCCTGAAATTCATGGAGGAGCTGGATTAGGGAATTGAAATTGCCAAGAAAGTTCTTGAGAATCTTCAGCAGCAGATCGACAGCGTCGGTTTGGGAATTCATGGCACGCGACACGGTGGCACGGTATTGGTGAACAATTAATTATTGATCGAGAGAAGTTCATAAAGTTGTTAGAAACAAGTTATGTTCAGATAAAGCGCCCGGAAATTCCGAAAATAAAATGTGAAATGAAATTAGTATTAAAAAAACTCAAACCCATTTAGCTGCGCACCAAGGAGACTGTCATATTGTGAAAAGGAGGCATTAATAAAAATGTTAGAGGAATACGTTACAGACGGAATCATACAACCTAGTAGTTTGGAGTACGCTATTTCGGACATGATAAGACAAAACAAGATCATCATATATGTATGTGTGATTTTTAGGTTTATTGGTTAAGTATTTAAGTTTATTTGTATTTTAGATTATTAAGTATAATATAAAGAAATGAACATAGGTAAATTAGAATTTCACGCGTCTTTTGCGTCTTTTGCGTCTTTTGGCCAACGTCTTAAAACGTACTCTTCAAAGGCTCGAACTCAACTTCTCCTTCGTTTCTCGTCGTCTTCTCCTCGTCTCCTCGTCGTTCGCCTTTCATCTCTCTTACTTTTCGTCTTTCATCTCTCTTACTTCTCGTCTTTCTTCTTTACTTATTCATATCGTTCTTGCATTTCGTCGTTCGTCTCGACACTAGCCATACAACATATAGACTGGTCATTTCATACAACGAAAATGGACACAAAAATTCTTTTGCGGGAGGCCACCGGGCTAGTAGCGGCAGACCCAAGACACTTTGTGAGCTTTCGATTTTTTGCGCTCTTATTCTTATTCTCATTTTGATGCGCACTCATTGCACGAGTTCGGTCGTTCAGTCGCAGTGACGCGCAATTTGAAGAAGGTTGCCCAGCGCTTGAATAGGTCTTTGTATGTATGCGTGTTCATGCATTCTCATACAGGGGTGCATATGTGCGATCATTTCATTTCGATGCAGCAAGAATATTTTGTCTTTTGCTACTTTTCAGACTTGGTACGCTAACAATATGGGCGTATTCACTATTGGGTTATAAGGGCAGAAACAAAATAGCTGTTTCGCAGCTCGAAAAGAATAAAGAATTGGATAAATAAAGTTTTACACTGTTTTAGTTTCCGATCGAAATTTAAAAAAATGCATTAAAAATCAATTAACCTTTAAATAAAAGTTTGATTTAAAAGAATTTTTTATTTTTGTTCTGATGGACGTTGATGCACTACGAGCAGTACAAACGACACCAAGCACGTGCTTGTTACGCGCGGGCCTTATTATCAATTTGGGCAAAAAATGCGAGTTCGCGAGAAAAATACATAAATTAAATAGATACAAGACACAAGTGAAAATAAAAGGCACAATTAAGAGAAAAGCAAATGAGTTAAAATATTAGTTTTTAATAATGCAAATTAGATGATAAAGGTTGTTATAATTATTACATAGAACGCGAAAGGGCTCGTGCAGACAAAAATTTGATGAACATCGTGGCAAATTTTGAGGGATATAATTTCGTGTTAGTCTAACAGGAACATTGAAAGTTAGGCGGTTTACAAGTTCTGCAGAATCAATATCACCTCTAATAAGATTTTTCATAAAAATAGTACCAAGCATTTTTCTACGATTTACAAGGGTAGGTAAATTAAGCAACAGTAATCTAATCTGGTAGGAAGGTAGCCTTACGTTTTGATCCCAGTTCAAACTACGAAGGGCAAAAAGAAGAAATTTTTTTGTACCGACTCAAAACGGTCTATGTGCACTTGATATTGTGCACTCCAAACCGACGAACAATATTCTAAAATAGGACGGACAAGAGAGGTAAATAATAATTTAATCATATAAGGTGTAACGTTCCTGCTATGCTGGGGTAGTTCAACGGTGTCCAGGAGTTCGTTCCAACATTTATTTATGTCAGGAGTGGTTGCTGTAAGAGTTTGACCCGGTTCCCAGAGTATGACACGAGCGGGGTTCGGTGAAATTGAAGGGGGTTGTGTTTATTTACTTAAATTTTACAGAGTTTAAGACAAGGATAGAGCGGCGCGGCTGGTTCCGTCTTCGGCGGTGTCGTCGAGTGCGGTCGTGGGCGGCTACTGATCGTCCTTCGGTAGTTGCGCAGCGGCTGGCGTCCTGTAGATAAGAAAGAATAAATACGGCTATCTGCGCCGGAAAGTATGCCCCTCGGTGGTTGGACGCGATAGCAACGGCTTCCTGTTTGCGCCGGAGAATGTATGCGTCCCTTTACCTCTAGATAATTCCCCCCCGAGATATCCCTGATATCTCCGTGTGTGAGAGAGGGTTTGGAGGCCACTTAGGTCTTCCAGGTTAGGCGAGAGAGTTTTTTGGAGGCCACTTAGGTCTTCCAGGTTAGGCGAGAGAGTTTTGGAGGCCCCTTAGGTCTTCCAGGTTAGGAGAGAGAGAGAGTGTGGAGACCACTGAGGTCTTCCAGGTTGTGAGACGAGTCGCACCCCACTGTGGGTCTACGAAGGTGAGTTCGGTGAGACGAGGGGGGGGGGGGGAAAGAAACCCGAGCGGGTGGGCGACTCGGTGAACCGAGGGATGGCTCGAGCTTAGAGTCCGCTGCCACTGATGGCGGCTTCGTCGCTCCGAGTCGGTTAGTGGTGGGTGGATGGGTGGGTGGTGGAACCCCAAAGATCGGCTGGCACTGATGACGGCCGGTCTGTCGGAGAGTGGGTAGAGGAGGGGGAAGGGGGTTTCGCTAACTACAATATATTTGGACGGGGTACTAGACCCTATCCCAAAAGACTCCACAAGTAACTCCCAGAGAGGTTGCTCACACCAATGCGTAAGGCTCACCTTCTCCGATCGCTGTCGGTTGCAGAGTGACTTGAACTGGGCAACCGGTGCCCTTTTTATACCCGTTGGCGTGAATAAGTGTGCCCGCACCACGTCAAAATCCCTGGTCATACGGCTTAGAGCTTGTGACCAGCTGATCATGGGTCAGTGTGACCAGGTAATCTTGGGTCAGTGTGACCCGGTGATCGTGGATCAGTATGCCCAGCTATTTTTATCTCTCTTAACCTAAGCTTATTTTATATATTTATTTATATTGTGCGCTCTGGAGCGTCACACCTCCCCCCCTCTTGCGAAGGCACGAAGTGCCGAATCGTGATCTTCGACCCCCTGCCGAAGATGACCTTCCACGACTTCTCTTCATCCTTTACTAGGATGGTCTGCTGCTGCCCCTTCCGTTTCTGCCCCCAGCGTTCCTTTATCTCGTTCACTGCCCTGGCCGACATCGTTGCATCAGCCGGTACTGTCCACCCCATCTCATTGGTGAACATTTCCGGCTGTTCCTGCTGTTGTGCTGCTGCTGGAAGCGGTGGGCCGTGGAGTACCTCAGAACTTGGCTGGTCGTATGTAGCTGGATCGGGGTGTAGCTCCAGGATGTCCCTATCCGGCGACGGTGTCCGCACTTTCCCCATCCTTGGCACCAGTTGGTGTCCGCCGACTTCTGCTCCAGGCAGTCTTCTCGGGGTGTGTGCCACTCTTTGTCTTCCCCCTATGGGTCGTGCCGTCGAGGGTTGCGTCGGTGGTTGGGGTGCCGGTCGGTCATCCTTCGTGCTCCTGCCCCGGTTGTCGTGCTCCACTAGTCGGCACGTCGGTGGTTTGAGGCGGGTTGGCGCTGTCCGTACCCGCACTCCGGTACCCGCTGGTCTGGCCGATATTAGCTGTGCTAATCTCCTCGCCTGCTGTAGCCGCTTGCAGTCCTCCCGAAACTTCTCGCTTGACTTCTGAAACTTGTCCATGTTGTTGTTGTTGTGTACTTTGTTTTTCCAGAAATTTGTCGATCTCCTCCTCTGTTGGTTCCATATCGATTGTGGTCTGCCTGGTTTCCTCTTCTTCTGGACATTCCTTTGCTTCTGTGATGTCCAATTCCAGATTGCCACATTGAATCCTTGTCTGTGTCTTCGCCAGAAAGTCCATTCCCAGTAGTATCCCTCCTGTAACCTGGTTTAAAATCAGAAAATCCAATTCGAATTCTTCTCCGGCGAATTGCACTCTGGCTGTGAAGTCTCCATCTGATTTTTGTCTTGATCCGTTTGCCATCGTTATCTCCGTCCTCACTTTCCTCCATCTTCCATGTCTTCTTAATTCGCTGTATCTTCTCTTGCTGATCACGCTCCGTGATGCTCCCGTATCTACTATTCCTTTCGCTTTTACCACTCCGATCTTTATCATGGCCAATATCTGGAATCCGTCACACCTTAATTGGTCCCATGCAGCTGGTGTTTGATTCTGGTCCTGAGCTACCAGCGTTATCTGCTCGGACCTCCGGTGTTTCCCGTTATGGCTTTGCAACACTCCGTTGTTCTTGTTCCGTTTCTGCCGCATACCCAACAGAACAATCTCGGCGGGTTGCTGCAGGATCTTGTGGCATGTCCTGTTCCCCCGCATCTCATGCAGATATCTGTTGTTCCGTTCTGGTTCCCTGTTAACACCGGCCGGTTGGTTCCTTCCATTGCCTCTATTTCTTCTACTTCTTCGGCTAACTTCAAGAATTCCGTTAATGTTTTGAAACCTGAGCGTCTAGTATAGAGTTTTATTTTGCTTCTGCAATTCCTGTATATACGGTCCAACTTCGATTCTTCCGAATACTCTGTGAATCTCATTACCTTCCTTAGGTTCATTGCGTATTCCCTGGTTAGTTCCGTCTCCCGCTGTCGTAGCTGTGCAATTTGTGTCTCCACCTGTTCCTGGTATCTGGGTGGTAGGAAATATTCCAACAGTTCTTCCTTGAGTTCCTTCCAAGTATTTATCTCACTCGGTGTGGTATTCCACCAGTCTATTGCTACCCCTTCCAGGATGAAGGGCATAGTTTGAATCAGAGCGTCTTCGTCTATCCCGTAGCCTTTGGCCCACTCCTCCATCTTGCTGAGGAATTCTAAAGGATTGGTGGTTCCTTGGTAGCGTATCCCCCAGCTCCGCACTCGGTCTATGGTTTCCACTTCCATTTTCCGTTCCTTTTTATCCGGCATGTCTGATGTCTTTCCTTCCGACCGCGTTGGTGATTTAAATTGTTTCACCAGGAGGTTTATCTGGTTTGCTACCTCGCTTAGTTCCTCTGTCGGTGACTTGTTTTGCTCCGTCACCCTTTCTCCTTGCTGTGTTTCTCCGCTAGCTCGCCAAGCTTCCGCCTGATCTCCTCTGTGTGGTCTGGGTTCTTTACAAATGATGCTATTCTCTGTCTTAATTCATCCGCTTTTCCAGTTGCGTCCAATCCAAATTCCTCCGCGTACTCGATCAGATCCGCCTTTGATGCTAGGTACACCCAGGTCGACATAACTCTCTACCGGCGTCTCCTCTTTGCAACCACTTTAACCTGTTCGGGCGCCATAAAACGTTCCTGCTATGCTGGGGTAGTTCAACGGTGTCCAGGAGTTCGTTCCAACATTTATTTATGTCAGGAGTGGTTGCTGTAAGAGTTTGACCCGGTTCCCAGAGTATGACACGAGCGGGGTTCGGTGAAATTGAAGGGGGTTGTGTTTATTTACTTAAATTTTACAGAGTTTAAGACAAGGATAGAGCGGCGCGGCTGGTTCCGTCTTCGGCGGTGTCGTCGAGTGCGGTCGTGGGCGGTTACTGATCGTCCTTCGGTAGTTGCGCAGCGGCTGGCGTCCTGTAGATGAGAAAGAAAGAATACGGCTATCTGCGCCGGAAAGTATGCCCCTCGGTGGTTGGACCCGATAGCAACGGCTTCCTGTTTGCGCCGGAGAATGTATGCGTCCCTTTACCTCTAGATAATTCCCCCCCGAGATATCCCTGATATCTCCGTGTGTGAGAGAGGGTTTGGAGGCCACTTAGGTCTTCCAGGTTAGGCGAGAGAGTTTTTTGGAGGCCACTTAGGTCTTCCAGGTTAGGCGAGAGAGTTTTGGAGGCCCCTTAGGTCTTCCAGGTTAGGAGAGAGAGAGAGTGTGGAGACCACTGAGGTCTTCCAGGTTGTGAGACGAGTCCCCCACAGTGGGGGTGGGTCTACGAAGGTGAGTTCGGTGAGACGAGGGGGGGGGAAAGAACCCCGAGCGGGTGGGCGACTCGGTGAACCGAGGGATGGCTCGAGCTTAGAGTCCGCTGCCACTGATGGCGGCTTCGTCGCTCCGAGTCGGTTAGTGGTGGGTGGTGGAACCCCAAAGATCGGCTGGCACTGATGACGGCCGGTCTGTCGGAGAGTGGGTAGAGGAGGGGGAAGGGGGTTTCGCTAACTACAATATATTTGGACGGGGTACTAGACCCTATCCCAAAAGACTCCACAAGTAACTCCCAGAGAGGTTGCTCACACCAATGCGTAAGGCTCACCTTCTCCGATCGCTGTCGGTTGCAGAGTGACTTGAACTGGGCAACCGGTGCCCTTTTTATACCCGTTGGCGTGAATAAGTGTGCCCGCACCAAGTCAAAATCCCTGGTCATACGGCTTAGAGCGTGTGACCAGCTGATCATGGGTCAGTGTGACCAGGTAATCTTGGGTCAGTGTGACCCGGTGATCGTGGATCAGTATGCCCAGCTATTTCTATTGGCGCGCCCGCCTTCTTATTTGAATTTGAATTCGTTTCAGGTTTTTTATTCTCTTAAACTAATCTTATTATTATATTAATCCTATTCGCTTCATGCTTTTTATCTCTCTTAACCTAAGCTTATTTTATATATTTATTTATATTGTGCGCTCTGGAGCGTCACAAAGGGTCATCAAGTTCTTTTGACCAACGCTTTATAAAGCCAAGAACACTCATGGCTTTATAAACAGTGGACATTATGTGGCAGTCAAATTTAAGTTTAGGGTCCAGAAGAACACCTAAATCGTTAACTGAATATATACGGTCGAGTGACGTATTTTCAAAAAAATAACTAATAAACGTAGGAGTACTCCTATAAAAAGTCATAACGTTGCATTTAAGGTAGTTCAACTTTAAAAGGTTGTACTCATACCATTCATGAAAACAATCAATATCTGACTGTAAGTTAAATCCCGACGCTATATCATTATATGATAAACAAAGCTTAACATCATCAGCATACATTATTACACGAGAATGTGTTATGATAGAGGGAAGATCGTTGATAAACAAAGTAAACAGCAAAGGGCCCAGATGACTTCCCTGAGGGACTCCAGATGTCACGTAGATCAATTTTGAAACAGAATTCTTGAATATAACCCTCTGAGTCCTACCATTCAAGTAACTTGAAATCCATGTTAATAGATTACCAGGAAACCCAAGTAGATCTAATTTGAATAAGAGAAGAGAGTGGTTGACGGAGTCAAAGGCCTTACTAAAATCTGTATATATAACGTCAGTCTGCATTTTTTTCTGAAATCCATTTATTACAATAGATGACAATTCAAGAAGGTTGGTGGTGGTCGATCTTCGCTTAACAAAACCATGCTGACACGGTGATATAAGCGAGGAACATAAATGTTGCAAATGAGAAGTGATAATACGTTCAAATGCTTTAGGAATTGCCGACAATTTGGAAATACCTCTATAATTCTTGACATCAGCCTTCGCACCCTTTTTATGAAGTGGAATAATAAAAGAGTCCTTCCAGATAGTAGAAAAAACTGATGATGAAATAGACAAATTAAAAAGTTTAAGAATCGTTTTACAAATGGTTGACGCACAAAACTTGAGCACACATCCAGGAAGTCCATCTGGACCGGGAGAATAAATCGGCGTTGTTGTTTCTAAATCTATTCAGAGAGAGTTTTCAGTAATTAAAGGGGTAAAAATACAATTTGCCCTATTTAAGGGATTAGGGTAGTTAGAATTTGACCAAGCTGTCGAACTATAAGTGGTTTGGAAAAACTCAGCAAATAAATCAGCAATGTCAGAATCCGTCGATGCCTCCGTTGAGTTAAGACGTAGCGATGAAGGCAATGCCGATGACTTAAGCTTGGCATTAACAAAGTTGAAAAACTGTTTCGGATCATTTAAAAATTCAAATTTTAAATCGATGTAAATTTGAATTTTCAAATTTTTTTCTTGAAAAAATTCAAATTTTAAATCGATGTAAATTTGAATTTTCAAATGATCCGAAATATAATACGTAGAATAGCAATGACTTAAAATCCGATCGAGCCACTACATATTTCGAAAAATCTGATGGCTTACCCGATTTTTTATACTTTTTATAAGTATTTGATTTAAGGTTTTTAAGCCTTTGAATCGCATTGGTAAACCAAGGAGGCCTGTTTAGGTTTAAAGGAAACCTATCAGGAACGCATTCATTAAAAAAAGTATTTAACGCTATATAGAATAGTTCAGTGGCACTTTCAATGTCTGTACAATTGTACAAGTCTGTCCAATTATAATGAGAAATCATATCGTTAAGTTTATTATAGTCACATTTACGAAAACATCTCATTTTAGTTGGGGCACTAAAGGAGCGAGGGTATCAGAGCAGGGGAGGCAAATTGTCAATTCCATTGTTGGATGATATCGGTCTTCAGGTACAACAAGAGCGTCAATTCTACATACCGTGACCTTGGACGGGTCTGAAACAAACACAAGATCTAATTGTTTATTTAAAGAATTTCGTATAAAGCTTACTTGCTGTAACAATAATTGTAAAAGGCCATCTACAAAATCATGGGCGGATAAAGGAATAGCGACAAGTGAGTCAGTGGGAGGAGACCAAGAAATATCAGATAGATTAAAGTCACCCAAAACAATCAAAAGGGGTCTGTTAGAAAGGAGGAATGTACGGATTTTATTTCGGACAGATGGTGCTCATAAATTACTAGATCAGAGCCAGGTGGAATATAGGAACATGTAACAAAAATAGATAGAGATTGCAAGGAAACTTTCACACTTACAAATTCAATTTCGTTTGGGATATAAGTGAGTTTTCTTTCGGATGTTAGGCTAGAGGTAACGGCAATCAGTACACCGCCCCCCCCTACGTGAGGGGCGATCGGTCCTATAAGTATTAAAGTTATTTGACAGAACTTCAGAGTCAGATATCTCTGGTTTTAGCCAAGTTTCCGTAAAAGCCAAAATATCTTCGGTGAATGCAGAGGAGTCGGCATAAAGCTTGTGTAGCTTCATATTTAGTCCCCTAACATTTTGATACGCCAAGAATAAACTTTTTAGTTTTTTGGCACAGTGGACGGCCTGTTATTTGTTCTCGGTTTATTTGGAACAAATTCTTTAATTACTAAATCATCATTAAGCCAAAAACTTTCAGAAAGTAACACATTAAACACATCAGGCGGAGCAAATATTTTAAAAGACGATATCCTACGAGCGTATGAAAATCGAAATTGTTCAATGCAATATCCTCGGATGGGAATTTTTCACGTATAAATTCCAAAACATCCTCAGATGTGGTATCTGGGGTGAATCTAGAAACAAATAATTGCTTCCTTTGTGGAACAACTGAAAGTTTCTTACGCCCCCCAGCAGCAGTCTGAACCGCACTGGGCTGAGAACCAGGAACGGTGCCTACTGTACCTGTAGGTACGGTCGGCAAGGAATTCTTTGACTTAGCCAGTACTGTAGTTTTTTTTTCTGGAAACAGGGACTCCACCCGAACTAGCTGTATCCATAGGCACAGTTGGTTCGTTTACCCCTGTGTCAACAGAAACTGCTGCTACAAAGTTCGGATTTGGGGTGGATTCCACAATCATATTAACGGCGGTTAAACTGGCTTTTTTACGTTTAGGCGACTCGGTTAATAATTTTTTATTATTAAACTGGGCACATACGGAATTGAACCCCTCATTGAGTTGTTTAAAAGCTCCTGAGATATTCAATAGGCTGTCTCGAGTCTGCTTTATAAAGCCGCTCATCTCAACTACCATTTCCTTGCAGGACCCACATGACCACATGAGACCAGAATTAAGATCAATGAAATCTTTGACTCTGCCAGTAAATCCTGCACATTTAACGTGCATCATCGAATCGCAGAGCCAGCAAAAAATAAAAGGGTCTTTAGTTGAAGACACAAGAGTACAATTTTTCTTAGAACAGACAAGAGCCATTGTAAGTTTAAAGCAAATAAAAAAAATAAGAATATGAAAAATACCTCAAAGTAAATTTGGCACTGGGATCAAATCCAAAAACCACAAGGGGACAAAACACGAAAAAAGTAAGAGCGCGAGATCACGAATTAAATCGAATAAAGAGAGCACGAGAGAATAAATCTTATTTTGACTGAGCGTGGTTTGTGCAACACAACAACTTTAATCATAAACAAATGCAATGTAAAGCATGCAAGAGAGAGAGAGAGTTAGAGAAATAAACGAAAAAGTCTACCAGAAGTTCAGAGTAAATAACAGTAATAAAATAGAGCGGGAGAGATTGAGAGGGAGTAAAAGAGTTCTAGCAAGTATAGAAAGCGTAAATTACACTAACAAAGCTACGAGATTAAACAAATCTAATAGAAATGTTAAAATAATTAAAAACGCATACCCGTTTACTGGGAGATCTATTTGAAAATTTCTAACACAGATATTAAGTTAAGCTTTGTAAATAAATAAACACAAAACACTCGCACAAAATCACTCAAAAAATAAAAAAAACTCAGAGCACAAAGGTAAACACAACTGTTCACAAGCGACGCTAAATCGTATCGTATAATAATAATAAAAATTTAAGAAAATCACTTCGAATATTTTTTGTCTGTACTTTATAGTGATTAAACAATTTGTTAATTTCCAAAGTTAAAATTAGACAATTATTTTCATTAAAATATTATTTAAATAAAAAATGCAGATTTGTATATTTGTTCCATTTAAAAACTACTATTAAACACAGGTGTACATATATGTATATATATTTATCGGTAACTAAGTCAAAAACAAAACAAAAGCCAAACAGCTATTTTGTTTCTGTCCGCACCCTTAAAATTCAATCGTCGGTAGAGCACCATCCGCTCGCAGAACAACCAATTGTCAACAACAAAAAAACCGAAGGCACACGAAGTGTCCGAGGCCTGCCGCTACTAGCCCGGGGGCCGCCCGCAAAATAATTTTTGTGTCCATTTTCGTAGTATGAAATGACCAGTTTATATGTTGTACGGTTAGTGGTCTCGATCAGCTCAAAAAGGTTGTAGTCTAGGGTAAACTTATTGTGGAATGATTGCTACCAAAAGCAGACACACCCGCATTCGGCCATCCTGCTATGCTTTCGCCTCGAATGCATCTTCGTCGTCATCAGGTGTTGAACAGCGCTTTAAATATTCAGCACAAGTCGAAGAATTAATAGAACCATCAAAATTTCCGACCATCTTGACATCGTACGAGTTATTGCCTTTGTATTTGACAATCTTGTACGGATCCAAGTATTTAGGTTTCAACTTCAGACCGCTGCCATATTGTGTCCTTTTAATTTCTTTCTATTTTCGTCCTGGACCTTAGAAATTTGAGTCTTAGCTTCGCCTCCTTGTTGATCAAGTCTTGGAGCTTGACGTCCTCTTTGGTCCGTATTTTGGAGCCTATCAAAAGCTCGAATGGAGTTGTGGCAATCGATCCAGCTAATGTGGAATTGATCGCCTGGTGAACTTAGTCGACGTGCTTATACCACTTGGTTGGGTCGTCGATGCTTAGTTTTGAGAGAACTAATATTTTAGTTGCGTTCAATCTCTCGGCTTGCCCATTCACGAGTAGAAGTTCTGTGGTCGTCTTGATGGGTTTGATGTTTTCCTCGTCGCAATACTTTAAGAAGTCCTGCGATGTAAATGCAGACCCTCTATCGGAAATGATGATGGCAGGGTTGCCAAATACTGCACTTTGGTTATGCAGCTTTGTGATTACGTCGTTCGAGGAAGTCGATTTAGTCGGGTACGGCCAGCAGAATTTGGTTAACGAATCCACAACGGCTAAGATGTTATTGTAGTCTTTATTGGTGGAATCTAACGGGCCTACGAAATCCACATGAAAGGTGTGCAGAGGGACGTCTCCTTTGTCCAAAAGGATGCATTAGTCCTTCCTGTTTGCCTTTCTTACGATTGCTCAGAATACACGTAATGCAGAAATCTATGACCTTCTGAATCTTTTCCTAAAGATTTGGAATGTAATACTCTGTGCAAATCAGATCCTTGACCTTCTTCGATGAAAAATGACCGTTCTCATGAGCTTTCGTGATGATTTCCCTTTGCATGCCTCTGGGCACCATGACTAACTCAGTGTCGTTGACATGCTGTGTAGTCAGTGTTGGGAAAGGTACTGTTTTTTTTACCTAGGTAAGGTAAAAGCTATTGGACAAAAATAAATACCTAGGTAAGGTAAAGGTACTTCAATTTCCCAGTACCCAGGTAAAGGCAAACGGTAAAAATATTGTTTTCTCAATTTTTATAATTTTTTTGTTTTATTTATTTGTTTTTTGTTTTGTTTTATTACATTGGGGAATCAAGTCAACTTAAAATAAGACTAGGTTTCAGTTTTTAGTCATCTTAAAAATATGTAACATTATCTTTTCATTTCATTTCAATCTCAATTTAAATGTTATCTTTTTTTTTTAAC
Organism: Drosophila prolongata; assembly: GCA_036346975.1. NCBI lineage: Eukaryota > Metazoa > Arthropoda > Insecta > Diptera > Drosophilidae > Drosophila > Drosophila prolongata. The sequence goes on along the minus strand of JAYMZC010000387.1, from coordinate 19,032,465 downwards.
ATAACCAATGTTTCAAAAAAATATATATAAGCTGTTGTACAAACGAAAGGGATATCTTTAAGTATATTATTAATATCAAGTTGATATTTCACTCTGCGTTTATCGAAGATCGACTTAATAGTTTTTCGGCACGGTATATTAACAGGACGTCCACCAATTGCAGATAGAGGCTCCTTGAAAGATTTTTTCTCGACGTGAGATATCGGTAGCATCTCCGCCACGATGTAGTCGCACACTTTCTGATTGATCTGCAAATATTTAAATATATATATATATATTGAATATATTGAATTATATATTGAGTTATTCAATTTTGTCATAAATTTAATTACCTGGGCTGAACTCAGGGAACCAAAAAACGATTTTGAATTATCCTTAGAAACTTCCATATTCGTCTTGGCTTTCTTAGCTTTCATGGCCTCGTAGTCCGTGTAACAGCTTGGATGAACCCTCTTAAAATCGAATTTTCTTGTTTTATTAACACACAACACGCACTTGTCATCCGGGTTTAAAAAATTGCCATTTAATATTAGTGGCAACACTTTCTCATTTGTATTTTTTTTTCGGCCATGTCTGTCGCGCAGTCAAATTGTTTTGTGCATATGTGAAAATTGCAATGCAAAGGTTACATCACAAAACAAACATGAGAATGGCTAAGTTCCCCTGACTTTTAATACTGCGTTCCGACTATTACAATTTCGAAACGAAATTGACGTGTAGATGTGGTGGATTTTGCTTATTTCAATGTCGCAGTCAGATTTGGCTATTTTTAATCAGAGCATTGTTTAATACCTATACAAGTACCTTAATAATTCCGAAGGTATATCAAAATCTGTAGCTAGGTAAGGTAAAAGGTACCCAATTATTTTTATACCTAGGTAAGGTAAAAGGTACCACTAAATTGTACCTAGATACGTACCTAGGTAAAAATATCTAGGTATGTCCCAACACTGTGTGTAGTACGTCGCCTTTGAGGAACTAGTCGTTGTAGGAATCTTTTCAATCGTTGAGAATATCGCATATCGCTCTGAGATGATCATCTTGCTCCTGCGTTTTCTATTGGCATGATTGGGTAACGGCTGAGGGCGTCGACATGTTTCATATGAGTTCCGGAACGATGCTCTACCTCATAATCGTACTCCTGTAAAAATAGGTCCCAGCGAGCGACACGTGTACAAAGATTTTGCTTCTCCAAAGTTATTGTGAAGGCGTTGCAGTCGGTAATGATTTTAAAGTGCATGCCTAATAGATATACAACTTTGTGAGTGCTTCGAAGACTGCAAGAATTTCAAGCTCGTAACTTGTGTACTTTCGTTGAGCGTCGATTGTCTTTTCACTCATTAAGTATACCGGATGCATCTGAGCGTCGCCTAAGGACTTCTGCAAAAGGATCGCACCAAATCCGTCAATGGAAGCGTCAGTGTGCACGTCTGTCTCGAGCTTCTGGTTGTAAATGCTCAGAACTGGATTTGCAGTCAAAATCTTTTTTATAATGCGTTTCTTCTTTGGGGCTCATGAGAAATTTTGTGTTGTTCTTCGGGGCTTTGAAATAATGGCATAATTTTGAATGAATTTCCTAAAATATCTCATTAAACCCAAAAAACTTTATAGTTGCTTCAAAGTTTGTGGTGTTTTGAATTTTGACACGGCAATAATCTTCTCAGGGGTTGGATAAATCTTCTGATTTTCTATAATATGGCCGAACTGTTTACGCGTTTTTAAAAAAAATGACCATATTCTGAGCAGGTGTCAATAACCTCCTCAATAACCTTAAGCAATGTGCTTTCTTCATCCATAGCAGGTATGATGACGTCATCGATGTAGGGCAGAGCGATGCCTTTGCGAGTTAGCTCAGGAAAAATTGTGTAACAGGTACCTTTAAAAACTGATATTGTCCACTTTGAGTGACAAAAGATGTGTATTTTCGGCTGGGCTCTGATACAGGAACATGAAAAAATCCATTTTTCAAATCGATCGTGTGGAAAATCTTGGCATCCTGGAGTCTATCCAGCTGGTCGTCGATTAAAGGCAAGGGGAAATGGTCTTTGACGATTACCTTATGTTAATATGCAGACCTCGCATGCAGACGTGTATTTATTGTGCTCCGGGAAAAAGTATTCAATAAAATCACGAAAGTGCAATGACCGTTTTAATAAATCTAATTTAACGCGAAAAGAGGCTTTCTGCGATGAAATCGCGAATGTTTATATTGATTGGTCATTAAATTAATAGAAAACTTAACACTTAAAACTCTAATTAACTTTACCACGAATACAATGAGTCTGAACGACGTTCGCACACAACGTCAACGTGAGCAAGACGAGAGACGGCTGTCAGTACAAAGAAATAACGCGTACTTCTCTTTTAAAGCAACCGAAAATAATGCAAGCTCTGATCAAGCGCGGGCAATTACCTCCAACTTGACCGAATTCTTAAACGTAGCGAGCGAGAGAGCGCGTTCTTGCTCTCCATCGCTACCATCGACGTCTCTGCTGCCAAAGAGCGCTGAATGTACTCCAATGCACCGCAATTTCTTTAACAACGTCAACTGTAAATAAAACAACAACTGCAACTGTATCGACTGCGCGTTTAATGACATCATCAGCAGCGCAAATATTAATACATCTGCCGCTGCGCTGCCCGAAAAACAGAACAAAAACAATGAATGTGTTAAGCCGGCTGTGCAGACTGGTATGGATCGCTACATCCAAATCAAAAGGAAGCTGAGCCCTCTAAATTCTCAACGCAAAATAATCCGTAACAATGCTAGCCTAGCTGAAATAGAAACGCCCATGAACTCAACCCGATTCAAAATCTTGGAAGACGCCTATGACGTTGAGGCGGCCGAATCTACTGAAGTCGAGAAAAGGAAGCCAAAACCTCCGCCAATTTATATTCGAGAAAAAAGTTCCAATGTTCTTGTCAACAAAATTATCGAGCTTATTGGAAAGTATAAAGTAAATATCTTACCGAGAATAAAAAGAACTTTTACACGTATCAGCTAAAAAGTGGCAAGGGCCTGCAAGACGTACTTTAGGGCATAGAGTCCGACGTAACGCCCGCAGAGATAACAAAGGCGCTACAAGAGAAGGGATTTAACGCTAAGACAGTCTTCTACATCCTTAACAGGGATAGAAAGCCGCAGCCACTCTTTAAGGTTGAGGTCGAACCAGAAAATAAGCCCCAAAGAAATAAGAAGTGCACCCCATTTACAATCTTCAGTTCCTGCTGCACCGCAGAATTACAGTTGAGGTACCGCACAAAGGCAATGGCCCGGTACAATGTGCGTCCTGCCAAGAATATGGCCATACAAGGTCATATGGTAAACTGAGCCCGGTGTGTGTAGTTTGTGGAGATCTTCATGACTCCGCACACTGCCCAGCGAGCAAAGATGACTGCAACTCGAAAAAGTGCGGCAACTGCGGTGGCAATCACACTGCTAACTAAGAGGCTGCCCTGTTAATAAGGAGCTGAAAAGTCGCATCCACCAGAGAGGAACTGCCGCCCGCACCCAAAATAAACCGATGACAGCTTTCAGATCTTCTTCTCGACTGCAGCCAGATCCTCACTAGGACCAATAAACTGTGATAAAAACTGACTTATGCAAGCGCTTTAAAATCAGGACTGGCTAACCCTGTCTCAAAAAGTTCATTTCTGCAATCAGCATACCAAGAACCGAACACGGCTCAGCAGCAACAATTCCCGGAGCAGTCAAAAAGGAACTTTGAAGATATGATATACAGCCTCCAAAAAGCCTTACGGAGTTTATGTCGTTTATGCGCACAACTATGCAAGATTTAATGCGAAACCAAAATCTATTGATTAAAATGCTGGTTTCACAACAATCCAAATAATGACTTCCCTAAGGATATCTGCGTGGAACGCTAACGGCGTCTCACAGCATAAACTTGAGTTAGCTCAATTCCTACTCGACAGAAACACACCTTACAAAGAAATACAATACCCCATTTAATAGACTTTGCAATTACCAAAAACATTCCTAAAAATCTGATAAGCGCCGAATGCCTCTCGGATCTTTGATCTGTTCACTCGCCTGTCCTGTTTATTCTACTCCGACATCCAGGCGCATTGGGGAATCGTTTAAATTGACATCACAGAAAACCAAGTGGGTTAAGTACAAGAAATACATTAGCTCAACGATGAAGCCAACGTAGACAGATTTGTTAATACACTGGATATACTCGTCTCTGCAGCTCGAGTTTCAACACCCCAAACTACAAGTACACAAAGCAATCAAAAGAAGACGAATCTACAAATAGAACAGCTCGTCCTCAAAAAGCGACGCTTACGTCGAGAGTGGCAACTCCACAGATCACCATCTACTAGGCAACGCTTAAAATATGCCTCACGTCAACTCACAAAAGCTTTACAGCAAGAAGAAGCACATGTCCACCGACGCTACATAGAGCAATTGTCAACATCTAGTACAAAACACTCACAATGGAGAGCTCACCCAACTCTAAGCTCACCGAAAGTAACCGTGATGACTATTAGAAATCCCACATGCGGCTGGGCGCGCAGCGATGCAGACAGAGCCAGCACGTTTGCCAACCTCCTTAAAAATGTCTTCCAACCAAATCCTGCCACTAGTGCGTACACTTTGCCGACTTTACCATATGAGCCTCAGCTTCAACATGAGCCAATTGAGTTTCGCCCAAACGAAATCGTTAACATCATCAAAAATCAGTTGAATCCGAAAAAATACCCGGGCTGCGACCTCATAACTCCCAAAATGATCATTGAGCTCCTATATTGCGCCGTTTGCACTATCACCCAGCTTTTTAATGCCATCGCAAAACTTGGCCACTTTCCAGTGAGAAGGAAAAAGTCGATTATAATAATGATAGCAAAGCCGGGAAAAGACCACACAATTCCCACGTCGTATAGACCTATAAGCCTACTTTCTTGCTTATCTAAACTCTTTAAAAAATGCGTATTGACTCGGGTAAACACATACCCAAAATTCCAGGAAGGAATTCCGTCTCATTAATTTGTCTTTCGTGAAAAGCACGGAACAATTGAGCAGGTCAACCGGATAACATCAGAAATTCGGAACGCGTTCGAAAAACGAAAGTACTGTACTACCATATTTTTTGATGTCTCTCAAGCATTTGATAGAGTTTGGCTAGAAGGTCTAATGTACAAGATCAAGACAATGCTCCCCTACAACACCCATAAGCTTTTAGAGTCTTACCTCTACGACAGACAATTTGCTGTGAGATGCAACACTGCTATAACTGACGATTTCAGTGTTAGAGCTGGAGTTCCTCAAGGAAGCGTGCTTGGGCCAACATTATATGTCCTCTACACAGCAGACATCCCAACAAACACACGACTAACTACATCTACGTTTGCTGATGATACAGCCATTCTCAGCCGCTCAAAATGCCCGATGCAAACAACTGCGCAGCTAGCTCTTCATCTGGTCGATGTTGAAAGGTGGCTATCAGATTGGCGAATTAAAGTAAACGAACAAAAATGCAAGCACGTTACGTTGACCCTGAACAGGCAAAACTGCCCGCCGCTCATGTTAAACCATACTATACTCCCGCAAGCAAACGAAGTGACATATCTAGGAGTACATCTCGACAGAATACTCACAAGGCGCAGGCACATTGAAGCCAAAAGAACACACCAAAAGCTGAACGCCAGTAGCCTTCATTGGCTTATCAACGCTCGGTCTCCCATTAGTCTAGAATATAAAGTCCTGCTGTATAACTCGGTACTAAAACCTATATGGATATACGGCTCTCAGTTATGGGGGAATGCCAGCAATAGCAATATTGACATAGTCCAGCGAGCTCAGTTGAAGATCTTGAGAACAATCACCGGGGCACCGTGGTACGATCGCAACGAAAACATACATCGCGACTTAAACATTCTACCAGTCAAAGAAGTGATCGCAAAACAGAAGGAAAAGTACTTTACCAAGCTATCGTTGCACCCTAACCACTTGGCGAGAGGTCTTACACCCAGCGACCGACTTGAGAGACGCGCAACCAGAATGCAGTCTTATTATACTGTTAGTTAAATTTTAATGTTAAGATTCGTAAACTTATTGTTGTCTCAAAATTAAGAGAAGACTCAATAAACAAAAACAAAGTTTAAAAAAAATAAAAAAAAAGATTATTGATCCAACGAAAATCGATGCAAAGTCTTGGAAAGCCGTCAGGATTTTTTACCATTACCACTGGGCTTGTGAACTCGGAGTCAGACACTTCTATGATTCCAGTTTGAAGCCATTCGTCAACCTGCTCCTCTACCAAACGCGTCTCAGCAAAAGGCAAGCGCCTTGGTCTGGTAAATGTCGGGGTCTCGTCTTTCAGGATAATGCGCATCTCGATTTTGGCGGTCTTCAGGTGAAGCGGCTTGTAGTCGTTTATGATTTTGCGGACTTCGTTTTTGGCAAACATACTTGCTTGCTCGTTGATATTATGTTCATTATTATTCTCTGCGACGTCGATTTTCATAACGTTTATTATCGCTTTCTTCTACATGACTCGGCATCTTAGGCACTTGCAAACCGTCGCGATTGAAAATAATTTCAGCAAGTAAACAAATTTCTTCGCCGAAAATCAACTGGAAATCCATGCAACCGATGAAAACAACGTAGAAATCCAACTTGAACTCTTTGAAATGTCCTATTGGATTTATTTTGTTCGCGTCGCGCTTGCTACCGAAACCACGTGTGTCTCTACGTAAATCAAGTTGAATTTGCTTCCGGTGTCGAACAGAGCTACGCACTTTTCGTTAGCGAGAACCACTTCTTTGTTGCACTCGGCTTTTTCGTTTTCTTTACAATTGCGCGAAATATGTCCGTACTGGTTACACTTTAAACATTTAGTGCCGCGCTCTTTGTTCTTGCAATTATTGGACAGGTGTCCTTTTTCGCAACAATTATAACAAGTTACCTCTTTTTTAAAATTCTTGTTAGGTGTTGCCACTTTCTTGCTATAAAGTACATCGTCGTTTCGCTTTGGCTTCTCACGGTCGTACCCTTTCTCTCGCTCATTTTTTGTGACGAAATGTTAAGCTTCTCTTTTAATTCAGTAATATTTCGAGCACCGTATAGGAGAGTTTTGTCAATTGAGTAATCGTCTATGCCATCAATTACGTACTGTATCAAAACCGAATCACAAATATCTCCCCAAATTGACAGATCCTTCATTCGGAACAAGTATGCGAAACTACACTCGTCATTTGCGCGTTTGCTTTTGTTCAACTGCTCGTGGATTTGTTTGCTGTTCACAATATTTTTGAACTCATATAAGAGAGCAATTTTTAGCGCATTCCAGGTGATCAGACCACTGTCACTCATTAAGTACAATTTAACTTCTGAACGTCATTCCAGCACAGTATTAGCGCTTGCTCTTCGAATTCAGTTAACCACGACTCGATGGAAATTGAGTTAGTACATTCAAAGGTGCGAATCGAATCTCCCATGTCGCGAAAACTAAAAGAAAATCTTGGTGATTCCACTTAGTTGTCAAGTTTTCTCGACCTCTCTTTCTCTGCATTTTTGGCAAGATTCGACGCATTTTCGTGTCATCGTACATCGTCATTTTCGTCTTCGTCGTCTGAGGAATCAATTTGATTGTGTGCGAGAAATTTATTTTGCATCAAATTGCAAAATATGTGGAGTCAGACGTCGTCTACGTTGTAGGTTATGTTCAACACATTGCGGATTGAAGTCAGATCGCGTTTGTTAAGATTTTCCTGCTAAGTAATTTTCCGAGCTAATGTCGAAGTCGTTGGCGGTTACCTCTATCACCCTCGCTCTCAAACACTTACTTGTGGAAGGCTTAAATGTTCTCACTCTTGCTACAGTGCAAATTTTCACTTATGAAGGCTCATGGTTCTTTTCGTTTTTTTGTTTTTTACGTCTTAGTTTTTTGCTAGTTCACTTAGCACTCGGCTTCGGTTTTACTTTTCACTTCTTTCACTTTTTCCCGGCGAGCTCCCAAATGTGGGATTTTTAAGTGTAATGGCTAAGTATTTAAGTTTATATGTATTTTAGATTAATTAAGTATAATATAAAGAAATTAACATAGGTAAATTAGAATTTCACGTGTCTTTTCCGTCTTTTGGCCAACGTCTTAAAACGTACTCTTCAAAGGCTCGAACTCAACTCCTCCTTCTCGTCTTTCATCTCTCTTACTTTTTGTCTTTCGTCTTTCTTCTTTACTTCTTCATATCGTTCTTGCATTTCGTCGTTAGTCTCGTTCAGCTCAAAAAGGTTGTTGTCTGGGGTAAACTTATTGTGGAATGATTGCTACCCAAAGCAGACACGCCCCACATATATATAATAGCAAATTCGGGATTTAACACTTTGAAAAAAATATAAAATTTTACTTATCAAAATAGTGTAAACGCGAACTGGGAGAGATAGGTCTGCTCCTTACAAGATTCAACTTAAAACTCAAACTTTTAAACTACGCTGACGCTTATCAAACCTTTGATTGGGAGAAAGAACTCGATTGATAAATTGAGAGTGTCCAAAACGAGAGCACTGAGCATGAGAGAGATCTAGGTTTGAGCTGCGTCTGCAATTTTACAGAATTGGGGGATAAAAGCTTTTTGGAGTTTGGGGACATTTGTTTATAGCGCAAGAGGATGGTTACATTAATTGGGATCCAACATTTTAGGGTTCATTTATTTATTTGTTTATATTAATTGGCGACTTTTGGGATCCGTTGATTTTGGGTGTGTCAAATGCGTAGTGTAAATATGTTTATGAAGTAGATATGTGGGTGTAGGTATGTTACTTCCCCATCCATTAGAAAAGAGCATGTCCTCAGGCAGATATATTAGGGTATATTAGTGGGTATATTAGTTTGTGTGATGTTTTCGTTTAATTGTAGGGTATTTTCTTTTGGCGCAATATTTTCATTTAATTCTGATAGATATTGTAATTAAATATAAAAATTAAAACAAAAACAATACTAAGAATGTTTTTGTTTTAATTTTTATATTTAATTACAATATTTTTGGGAATACTCTTAAATTAATAATGAAGTAAAGAATTAAAATTATAATTATTACAATTAATATAGTAAGTATTATAATTTGAAATGTGTTTTTTTTCGTATGTATTCTTATTTAATATAATTATTATTATAATAATTTGTTTCATAATTTTTATACATTTTTGTGTATCTACATTCGGCAGTGGCTTGGTTTAATATTCCTATAATGCATTTATTTGTAACTCTTTTGTATTTAATGAAAATGTCGATTATTTTGAAAATAGTATTTGTTTCTAAAGATTCTGTTAATATGTCATTAAATTCATTTGGGTAAGGCAACATTTTAAATATTGAAGTTTTTGTAATGTCTTTTGGGATATGAGAAATTTTCAATATTTGATTAGTATTGGTTTGTAAAAAGTATTAAAATTAATAGGATGCTGAATGTGTTGATCAACAAGTTAGGTTTGATTTTCATTTGACGTGCATCTGGAATTATCGTATTTATTTTTTGTAATTTTCTTTGTTTTCTTATATTTAGACCTATAATGTATTATTTTTCTTCCTTATCAGCTAATTTTGTGATTTTTCCTGTCATTTAAAATGAATTAGTGGTTTTTGATTTTACTAGTGAAGCTTGTCGATATCTAGCATCAAATTCAAATTTATTTCGTGATTCATTTAGTTTTACTATTTTATTGATTTTATTTGACTGTGTATTATATTTTGGAGTTCCATCGAAAATAAAAATATCTGCACGTGTTCTGCCTGTGGTATTATGTTTTGATTTATGATTATAGACATAAAGAATAGTTTCAAATTTTGTTAGCTTATTTTCTATGTATGTTTCACTGTTTATAATTCTTAATTTTTCATTAACTGTTTTATGAAATCCCTCAACATCAGAAATTCCATTTTTGCTTGTTGTTATATCAATAACAACATCTTCAGATTTTAACCACACATGAAAGCTGAAGCTTTGTCTGCTTTAATTTGATTTGGCTTACCTATTTCATTGAAAACTTTAGTTAATGCTCTTTTTGCTTTTAACCAATCTCGACTGTTGACTTCTATTAAAGTGGCAAATTTTGAATAAATGTCTTTACAAGATAAAAATTGTTTATTATTTATCATATAAAAATCGATGACAGATTTTTCTCTTCGATTAAAAATTTCTGGGGTTATTTCGAATTCTAATTTTGTATTTCTGTGTTCTGTTTTTGCGCTGTTGCATACTTAGCATTCAATAATAAAATTTTGAGTTAATTTTTGGTGATCGGGAAAATAATATTTTTCTATAAAAAGTGCTGTTTGTTTTTCTCTTCCTGGATGTAATAGTTCTCGGTGTGTTTTAATAACAATTTCTTTGAATTCTGCGTAAGTGTTAATATCTATTAATTTACTATTAGTTTTCATTGTTTTGGTTAAGTTATCCGGAGAAATAATTTCAACGTATGTCTTTTGAAAGATTAAAAAGTCTGTTTCAATTGGAAAATATATTACGCTTTTCTTGTTAGAAAAATATTCAATTATTAATTGTTTTGCGTATTCGATTGTCATTTCTTTATATGTTACTATGATTTTTGTTTTATGAAAGTAATTTATTACTTCGACTTCATTTGAGTCTCCTCTTATAAATTCTAATTGTCTCTTATAATAATTAAGTGGTCTTTCTGTTATTGAAATGTGGTTTTGGTTATCTTCTGGTACACTATGCACTGTAGCTATTGTTGTTATTGTATTTGAATTACTGGAAGTCTCTCCTAAATAGGCTTCCTCGATTCTTATTCTAGATAAGGCATCTGCCACATGGTTTTTTTTACCGGGCAAATAAAGAATATAACTTGCATCTGTTGTTAATGAAAATGGTTTTTCGAAATTTGGGTATATAAGTATTGGATCGGACATTATTAAAAGTTTAAGTTTTTCAAGCGCTTGTACATAATCATTATCTTTTATATTTAATGTTACGCCTTTTTTAAGTTTTGCTGTCATTGGTGTTATTTTAGCAAAGTTTGGGATAAATTGTTATAAAATCCACAAAGACCTAAAAAGGATTTTATTTGTTTTGGGGATTTGGGTATAGGAAAATTTTGTATTGCCTTTATTTTGAGAGGATTTGGTTTTATACCAGTTGTTGTTATAATATATCCAAGGAATTCTGTTTCCCTTTTCATAAACTCGCATTTGTCGAGTTGAAGCTTGAGATTAGTTTCTCGTAATTTTTCAAATACCTTTCGCAAAGATAATAATGTTCCGCCAATGAAGTGGAGTACACGATAATATCGCCCATGTAGACCAAACAATCCTGGTAGATCAAATCTTCTAAGAGATTGTTCATGCACCTTTGAAAGGTAGCAGGGGCATTTTTCAACCCAAAAGGCATTCGAGTATATTCGTAATGACCATTTTTGGTGGAAAAAGCTGTCTTTGGAATAGAGTTTTCATCCATTTGTATTTGGTGAAAACCTTTTGCGAGGTCAATATTGGTAAAATATTGGCATCTACCAAGCTTGTCCAATATTTCATCCATGACCGGGATGGGGTATCTGTCATCTACCGTAGTTTTATTTAATTTACGGTAGTCAATACAGAACTTTTTGTTCCAGATGCATCACCTTTCTTAGGTACTATCCAAATAGGAGAGCAATAAGGGGAATTTGACTTTCGAATTATTCCCTGTTTAATCATATCCCTCATTTGCGAATCGACTTCTTGGTCGGAAGCTTGAGGATATTTGTATGGTTTTTTGTAAACAAGTTGCTCATTTTTTGTATGAATGACATGCTTGATTGTTCGTGAAAGTCAAATTGTCACTTTCTTTGTACTGTATGTCGCTAAATTCATATAAAATTTTCTTAAGATTATCTTTTCCCTCGACATTAAGGTGTTCTAATCTGAACTTATTGGTTTCCTGCAAGTCATTATTTATTGCAAAATTAAATGGTGTGTCTGTTAAAAATAATTAAAATAATCAATTTCTGCTTCTCCTTGTTTATATTCGAAATCGTTATAATTATATCTCATTCCGAATTGATAACCGTTTATAACCGGACGAAGCTTGCTTGCATGGTAGGACACGGATTTATTGAACTGAATAATACCATTTATGGTATTAACTTTAAGAGGTGTATTTTTGGTCGGAAAATTAAAGTAATTTTCATTAATTAAATTAATAGAAGAGCCTGTGTCTACAGCACATCGGAACTCTTGGTTATTCATGGTGATTCGTATGTAAGGGTTTCTATTTCCTGTTCGGTGTCCGCGGCTTGTTGATGAAAATTTTCTGTATCCATTTTCAGATTGCCACTCGTACTTTCGCGATTTCTTTTTATTGGTCGATTGGGCGCATTAGCCCCATTTTGTTGTTATTGATAATTTATAGGATTTGTAACCTGATTATAATTTAATTTGTGTTGGAATTCTTGATTTGTTGCTTGATATAATGGGTGGTTTTCATAAAAAGTTTCGCTGTTATTATACCCTTGCAGAGGTTATTATAATATTGGTCAAAAGAGTGAAGGAGACATTTCCGACCCTATAAAATATATATATGTGGGATAGTACAAATTTCGATTTATTAATACGATTAAAATAACTTTAAATGTTAACCGAGACCAACTTCTAAACCACAACCACACTTTATACGACTTTTACTTTCCTTAAAACTCCTCGACGACTTCTCACTATTCTTCACTTCTTTCTTGCTGATCTCTCGACGACTTCTATAATGTCTACCACTCGATTGTTTGCCCTTTTTTTTCTTCGATAAACTCGATTAAAAATAAATAGGGCTATTCAGAAAATAAATTTAATACTAAAGCTGGACTCTCCTGATACTTTTGACTTTATTATAGGTTAAATAACTGATACTAACTTTACCAATCCTACAATCGGCCATCCTGAAATTTTATTCGCCCTCGAATGAACTCCACTTTTTCATGTATTCAGCTTGGTTTCCAATTTTCTCGAACTCGTAACGTCCATGTTTCATTTTCTTTGTGACCTTATAGGGTCCGAAGAACTTAGGTCTGAGCTTCATTCCTACTCCATATTGAGTTCGCTTTATTCCCACTAGTTCACCTATATCGTACTATGTTTCAATCTTTCTTTTTTCATTGAATGTTTTCCTATTTTCCTGTTGTACCTTTTCAATATTTTCCTGAGCTTTCCTCCTTATTTCGTTTCGATTATCAATTAGTTCCTCTATTTCTATAACTTCGAGAATTCTAATTTTGTATTTCTGTGTTCTGTTTTTGCGCTGTTGCATACTTAGCATTCAATAATAAAATTTTGAGTTAATTTTTGGTGATCGGGAAAATAATATTTTTCTATAAAAAGTGCTGTTTGTTTTTCTCTTCCTGGATGTAATAGTTCTCGGTGTGTTTTAATAACAATTTCTTTGAATTCTGCGTAAGTGTTAATATCTATTAATTTACTATTAGTTTTCATTGTTTTGGTTAAGTTATCCGGAGAAATAATTTCAACGTATGTCTTTTGAAAGATTAAAAAGTCTGTTTCAATTGGAAAATATATTACGCTTTTCTTGTTAGAAAAATATTCAATTATTAATTGTTTTGCGTATTCGATTGTCATTTCTTTATATGTTACTATGATTTTTGTTTTATGAAAGTAATTTATTACTTCGACTTCATTTGAGTCTCCTCTTATAAATTCTAATTGTCTGTTAAAATAATTAAGTGGTCTTTCTGTTATTGAAATGTGGTTTTGGTTATCTTCTGGTACACAATGCACTGTAGCTATTGTTGTTATTGTATTTGAATTACTGGAAGTCTCTCCTAAATAGGCTTCCTCGATTCTTATTCTAGATAAGGCATCTGCCACATGGTTTTTTTTACCGGGCAAATAAAGAATATAACTTGCATCTGTTGTTAATGAAAATGGTTTTTCGAAATTTGGGTATATAAGTATTGGATCGGACATTATTAAAAGTTTAAGTTTTTCAAGCGCTTGTACATAATCATTATCTTTTATATTTAATGTTACGCTTTTTTTAAGTTTTGCTGTCATTGGTTTTATTTTAGCAAAGTTTGGGATAAATTTGTTATAAAATCCACAAAGACCTAAAAAGGATTTTATTTGTTTTGGGGATTTGGGTACAGGAAAATTTTGTATTGCCTTTATTTTGAGAGGATTTGGTTTTATACCAGTTGTTGTTATAATATATCCAAGGAATTCTGTTTCCCTTTTCATAAACTCGCATTTGTCGAGTTGAAGCTTGAGATTAGTTTCTCGTAATTTTTCAAATACCTTTCGCAAAGATAATAATGTTCCGCCAATGAAGTGGAGTACACGATAATATCGCCCATGTAGACCAAACAATCCTGGTAGATCAAATCTTCTAAGAGATTGTTCATGCACCTTTGAAAGGTAGCAGGGGCATTTTTCAACCCAAAAGGCATTCGAGTATATTCGTAATGACCATTTTTGGTGGAAAAAGCTGTCTTTGGAATAGAGTTTTCATCCATTTGTATTTGGTGAAAACCTTTTGCGAGGTCAATATTGGTAAAATATTGGCATCTACCAAGCTTGTCCAATATTTCATCCATGACCGGGATGGGGTATCTGTCATCTACCGTAGTTTTATTTAATTTACGGTAGTCAATACGGAACTTTTTGTTGCAGATGCATCACCTTTCTTAGGTACTATCCAAATAGGAGAGCAATAAGGGGAATTTGACTTTCGAATTATTCCCTGTTTTATCATATCCCTCATTTGCGAATCGACTTCTTGGTCGGAAGCTTGAGGATATTTGTATGGTTTTTTGTAAACAAGTTGCTAATTTTTTTTTTTGAATGACATGCTTGATTGTTCGTGAAAGTCAAATTGTCACTTTCTTTGTACTGTATGTCGCTAAATTCATATAAAATTTTCTTAAGATTATCTTTTCCCTCGTCATTAAGGTGTTCTAATCTGAACTTATTGGTTTCCTGCAAGTCATTATTTATTGCAAAATTAAATGGTGTGTCTGTTAAAAATAATTAAAATAATCAATTTCTGCTTCTCCTTGTTTATATTCGAAATCGTTATAATTATATCTCATTCCGAATTGATAACCGTTTATAACCGGACGAAGCTTGCTTGCATGGTAGGACACGGATTTATTGAACTGAATAATACCATTTATGGTATTAACTTTAAGAGGTGTATTTTTGGTCGGAAAATTAAAGTAATTTTCATTAATTAAATTAATAGAAGAGCCTGTGTCTACAGCACATCGGAACTATTGGTTATTCATGGTGATTCGTATGTAAGGGTTTCTATTTCCTGTTCGGTGTCCGCGGCTTGTTGATGAAAATTTTCTGTATCCATTTTCAGATTGCCACTCGTACTTTCGCGATTTCTTTTTATTGGTCGATTGGGCGCATTAGCCCCATTTTGTTGTTATTGATAATTTATAGGATTTGTAACCTGATTATAATTTAATTTTTGTTGGAATTCTTGATTTGTTGCTTGATATAATGGGTGGTTTTCATAAAAAGTTTCGCTGTTATTATACCCTTGCAGAGGTTATTATAATATTGGTCAAAAGAGTGAAGGAGACATTTCCGACCCTATAAAATATATATATGTGGGATAGTACAAATTTCGATTTATTAATACGATTAAAATAACTTTAAATGTTAACCGAGACCAACTTCTAAACCACAACCACACTTTATACGACTTTTACTTTCCTTAAAACTCCTCGACGACTTCTCACTATTCTTCACTTCTTTCTTGCTGCTCTCTCGACGACTTCTATAATGTCTACCACTCGATTGTTTGCCCTTTTTTTTCTTCGATAACCTCGATTAAAAATAAATAGGGCTATTCAGAAAATAAATTTAATACTAAAGCTGGACTCTCCTGATACTTTTGACTTTATTATAGGTTAAATAACTGATACTAACTTTACCAATCCTACAATCGGCCATCCTGAAATTTTATTCGCCCTCGAATGAACTCCACTTTTTCATGTATTCAGCTTGGTTTCCAATTTTCTCGAACTCGTAACGTCCATGTTTCATTTTCTTTGTGACCTTATAGGGTCCGAAGAACTTAGGTCTGAGCTTCATTCCTACTCCATATTGAGTTCGCTTTATTCCCACTAGTTCACCTATATCGTACTATGTTTCAATCTTTCTTTTTTCATTGAATGTTTTCCTATTTTCCTGTTGTACCTTTTCAATATTTTCCTGAGCTTTCCTCCTTATTTCGTTTCGATTATCAATTAGTTCCTCTATTTCTATATCTTCGAGAAGCTTTCTAATGTCATCATCTTTTTTACGCATATTCATTCCTGTAAGAATTTTAAAGGGAGAATATTTCGTCGTTCTGGGTGATGTGTTTGATAATTTGTTGGACTTTATCCACGTGACAATACCAGTTTGCTTTGTTATTCTGACAAAGTTTGCTTAGCATCGGTATGACGATTTTATGGATCCTCTCAACCTGTCCATTACCTCTCGGCATGTCTGTTGTTATCTGCAGCAATTGGATTCCCTGGCTATTGCAATAGTCCTCGAATGAACTGGATGTAAACGCGGTGCCTTTGTCCGTTACTATGCGTCGAGGGTTTCCGAAAATCGCAGATTGTTTTTCGAGCTTGTTTACTACTTCGTCTGTTCCTGTAGATCGCGTTGGATATAACCAGACAAACTTGGAAAATTCGTCTACCACGGCTAAAATGTGATTGTATTTCTTCTTGGTGTCCGTAAGCGGTCCGACGTGATCAATGTGGTATGTACCCAGCGGTTCTTGGATTTTGTCGATTGGCGTTAACAATCCTTCTTTCTTACCTAGTCTCGACGCTATCAAGTACATTTTTGACTGCTTTAATCCAATCATCCCGGTTCTGCGCTTCTCTTAGTCGATATTTTGTTGAATCTTCGATAAGAAAGTAGTTTAGGCGACTTAGTGCATCTACGTGTTTCATCTGATTTCTTGCTCTGTGTTGAACGGAAAATTGAAACTCCTGTAAGTACATAGCCCATCAGGCGACTCTTGGTGGGACATCGTATTTTTTCATGGTCATCGCAAATGCCACGCAATCGGTATTTATTGTAAAATGTATTCCCAACAGATATATACGCCACTTCTTAACGGAATTGATGACTGCTAAAACTTCTAGCTCATACGCGCTGTATTTCTCCTCACACTGTGTAGTTTTCCTGCTCATAAATTCTACTGGGTGAAATAATTGGTCTTCTGAGTCTTTTTGCATGAGAATTCCTCCAAATCCGAATTTACTCGCGTTTTTGTGGACTTCGGTTATGGCGCAAGGATCATATAGTTTTAAAACTGGTGCAGTTATTAATAAGCTCATCAGATTCTCGAGGCTGACTAAGCACTGATCGTCTAACTGAATGTTCCTTCCCTCTCGCGGCTTGTCTGTCTTACGAAGTATATCACTTAAAGGTTTCGCTGCCAGAGCACAGCCTCTCATGAAACGACGCAAATATGATGTTAATCCCAAAAATCTTTCAAGTGCTTTTCTGCTTTGCGGTACTGGGTAGTTAACAACAGCTTTGACCTTATCCTATGTCGGCGCGATAGTTTCGTTTTCAATTATGTATCCTAGGAATGTAATTTTCCGCTTCAAGAACTGACCCTTTTCCCACTTGATACGCAGCCCTGCTCTAGATGCTACTTGCAATACTTTTTTTTAATACCAATAGACCTATATCCTCATCAATTGTTGGTATGATAATGTCATCCATGTATACGACAATTTTCTTGGACTGTGTGACGGTTCGTCGTTGTCGGGTGGCTCAGGGATGGCCAGGGTTCGTCACAAGAATTTGTTTGCGTCAGGCGTGGTTGCTGAAAGAGAGTTCCGACCCAGCCCAGAGTAGAAGTCGTGGGGAATTACTTAGTAATTGAATTAGAACTAGGTTTTATTTCAGTAAGTATCTTGACAATTTATTAACATTTAACGAATTCTCCGGTTTGGCGGGGTGCCGCCCTTGCAGCCTTCGCTTCCTTCTTACGCTTAGAATACCTGGTCTCGGGAGCCGTCCAGCTGCTCGATAGGACCAGCACGGGTTGGGTTACCTGAAATGAGAATAGGGTGCCTGGGGACCCTGAAGTCGGCCACGAGCGAGAGAGAATAGATCTCTCTAGTGCTTGGGGACCCGAAAGTCGACCGCAAGAGAGAGAATGTTGCTTGGGGACCCTGAAGTCAGCCACAAGAGAGAGAATTTGTTGCTCGGGGACCCTGAAGTCAGCCACAAGAGAGAGAGAATGGGTTGCTTGGGGACCCTGAAGTTAGCCACAAGAGAGAGAGAGAATGGGTTGCTTGGGGACCCTGAAGTCAGCCACAAGAGAGAGAGAACTGGTTGCTTGGGGACCCTGAGGTCAGCCGCAAGAGAGAGAAGTTGGTGCTTGGGGACCCTGAGGTCAGCCGCAAGAGAGAAAAGTTGGTGCTTGGGGACCCTGAGGTCAGCCGCAAGAGAGAGAAGTTGATGCTTGGGGACCCTGAGGTCAGCTGCAAGAGAGAGAAGTTGATGCTTGGGGACCCTGAGGTCAGCCGCAAGAGAGAGAAGTTGGTGCTTGGGGACCCTGAGGTCAGCCACAAGAGAGAGAAGTTGGTGCTTGGGACCCTGAGGTCAGCCGCAAGAGAGAGAAGTTGATGCTTGGGGACCCTGAGGTCAGCCGCATGAGAGAGAAGTTGGTGCTTGGGGACCCTGAGGTCAGCCGTAAGAGAGAGAAGTTGATGCTTGGGGACCCTGAGGTCAGCCGCAAGAGAGAGAAGTTGATGCTTGGGGACCCTGAGGTCAGCCGCAAGAGAGAGAAGTCAGCCGGTGAACCGTGCCGTAAGGAGGTGTGATCCTAAAATCAGACTTCTCCTAGGGATACCTTCAGATCGGCCAGCCGGGAAGGTTAGAGGGAGGAGGAAGTAGTACGGGAACTAACTACAATGTATATAAGCGGACTTTGATCGAATGATCTAGTCCACCCAAAATGACTTTGCTGCTTATCACCACTGGGGAGATGCCTCCGCACCCTTAGACGGTTGGCTGCTAAGTGCCTTTCTATGGCCCGTGGTCCGTCTTATATAGGGCTCGGCGAGATCTAGTGTGCCCGTCGTCTGTGGGATTTGCCGGGCTAAGTGTGACCGTCCCTCTCTCGGTCTAGTGTGCCCCTACATGCGCGATCGTTGGCGCGCGCGCGTTCTCGGTTTGAATTTGAAATTAAATGCTTCTATTGTGCGCGCAGCGTCACAACTGTATCAGGTCTCTTAGTACGGCTCCTACATAGCGACAGAATACTGCGGGGGAGTTGCTTATACCGAACGGGACATGTGTAAACTCATATTGCCCGTTGTGAGTTACGAAGGCAGAAAATTTTCTGGACTCTGCTTTGACAGGTACGTTGAAAAATCCGTTGGCTAAATCTAAGGTAGTAAATACTTTTAAGTCTTGCAAGCGATCTAGCACGTCATCGATTAATGCCATGGGAAAATTCTCTGTCTTTATTTTCAAATTAAGCCTTCTGTAATCACAACAAAAACGTTTCGAGCCATCTTTTTTCGACACTAGTACCACGGGAGATGAGTACTCTGAGCAGCTGGGAATGACGATTCCTGCATCTAGCCATTCCTGAACTTGCTTTTCGATTAATATCTTGTTCTCGTAAGAGGTTCGACGTGGATGTTGAAATATTGGGATATCATCTTCCAATATTATTTTAACTTCGACTGGCGACTTAATTGACAGATTCGGTTTGTAATCCGTGATCAGTTTTTCCACTTCAGATTTTTGAAACTTATCTAAGTGACTTAAGTCGATTCTATCTACTGCTTTTTGTTCCTCAATCATTTCTGTCACACACATCGACTTAAAAGTTTCAACAAATACGTCTTCAGTGGCTATTGCAATGAATCTGACTCCTTTTGTACTGAACAATATGTCAACCTTTTGCAGTATATTATTACCAACAATAGCCGTATACTCAAACTCTTCTTGTTTAACTACGTGAAAAGTTATTGTAAAGCTTATATTGTCAACAAAAACATCAAACACATCTTCTCTCATGAGACATAGATCGCTGCCAGAATCTATCATTGCGGTAAAGCTAATATTCTGTGCGCTGAAGTTTTTGAAAATTAGGCCTTCCTTTGGGGATTTATCCTTAATTACATTTGTTGCTTCCTTCTTGACCGTGGACGACTGTTTCACTTCTTCACACTGCTTAGCAATATGGCCTGTTTTATGGCATTTGTAGCAAATTACTTGGTCAACGCATTCTTTAGCGAAATGTCCTTCCTTTCCGCATTTGTAGCACTTTCTGGTCGAACTACTCTGCATTTTCTTAACTTGCCTCTGGTTATGGTGAGAATTAGTTTTCTTTTCTTCTTTATTTACAGCATTTCCTCTTATTTTCTCATAGATTTATATTTCAACTTTGAGCTCTTTTACGGTTTTAGCTCTATAGAAGCCGGCTTTGTTTGCTTTGCTGTCAGGGACTCCTTCAATAAAGTAAGATACTAAGCTTTCTTCTTCTAGCTTAATAGGTTTGCTTAATTCCATTAGACTGTACAAATATTCTAAACATGTTTCTGTCACTTTTTTCTCCCTAAGTCTTAACATTTTGTGGACATCTGCAGAACACAACTGTTTCCGAACTCATTTTCCAGCTCGGACTTAAGTTTATACCAACCTCGCACTCCTGTCAATCTTCTAATGAAAAGCTTAACTGCTCCACTTAAAAGTTGTTTTGCGTAAATATATTTTTGAAGGTTATCCCAACCACAGTTATAGCTACATCTTCAAATTCGTTAAGCCAATGGCTTATGTCTTGCTGATCTGATCCTGAAAAAGACGATATGCTATCTTGAACATCTCTCAATGTAAATCTCGAGCTAATGCTGCTCATAGCTTCATGAAACTCAGTACTGTGTGATCCACCCTCGCTTACGGTTTCATCCTTGTCAACATCAACTGTATGTGCCACCTCGAAATGATCCAAAAGTCTATCTTGCAAAGTGCTCTTCCTACCATCCGTATTCAAGCCCAACTCACTTAGCTTTTCCCTCAGAGAAGCTACTGTCATCGATAATATAGCTTTCGAGTCCATGGTTGCGATTAAGGTGTCGTTTACAATGCTTTGTTTAACTACAAAAGAAAGGTGACTTAATTTCGAATTATATTTTAAATGTAAATAAATGTTAAGGAAATGGAAAGAAAATACTCAAGTTCAGCTTGCAGTACTGGCTAGCACTGCGGTCTTCGTGCTTCTAGGTAGTTGCAGCTCTTCTAGGTAGTTGCAGCTCTTCTGGGTAGTTGCAACTCTTCTCGTCAGTTGCAGCTCTTCTGGGTAGTTGCAGCTTTTCTGGGTAGTTGCAACTCTTCTCGTCAGTTGCAGCTCTTCTGGGTAGTTGCAGCTCTTCTGGGTAGTTGCAACTCTTCTGGGTGGTTGCAGCTCTTTTGGGTAGTTGTAACTCCTCTCGTCAGTTGCAGCTCTTCTGGGTAGTTGCAACTCTTCTCGTCAGTTGCAGCTCTTAGAACTTCTTCGAGCAGTACGTCCCTGGAAACACCTCTTCTGCTGATTCCTCTTGGGCAGAACTTCTTTAATAGTCCTTGTGTGTGGTGGCACACCTCTGTAACGCCTCTTCTGGTAGCACTTCTCTGTAGCGCCTCCTACTACTGGCCGGCCTTCTCTGGTGGCGTCACTTCGAACGTCTCTGATGCTCCTCTGCTTATCCTTGTGGTTGTAGCCTCTTAATGTTAAGCGCACCTGCGACTTTGTAAAACACGGTTGACTCCTTGCTTTTGACTTAGCTGTCGTTCAGCAGATATTATAGTCTCTTTTGAAATATTTAGCTCGTGCTTCAAAAAAAACGTCACAGCTCGTTCGCCAATTTGGAATTCAGTCGTTCTTCTCGCTGCTATTCTCTATAGTGGTGTGGTCTTCAGTTTATTCTACGGTTGTCTCCTTCTCTCCAGTGTTCATCTTATGTTGCAAAATTTTCTACTACGTGGCGTCCACTTATACAAGTAAATCTTCTTGGCTTGCAAATAAATCTGGCGAGTGACGGTTCACGTGACACACACATATGAAAATTTATTTCACCATAATTTTCAAGGTTGCTTAAAGGAAATTTTGGAGTGGTTTTCAGCGTTAATAAGCAGTTTTGACTTTTAAAATTTTGGTCTTTTATCTAGGATCAACGCTTGCGCTCTCACTAAATCGTATTTTGTATGTTAACGCATACAGGGTTCTTTTGCTATTTTTGCGACTTTCCCGGACGAGCCACTATTTAATTTGTGGGATAGTATAAATTTCGATTTATTAATACGATTGAAATAACTTTAAATGTTAACCGCAACCACACTTTATACGACTTTTACTTTTCTTAAAACTCCTCGACGACTTCTCACTATTCTTCACTTCTTTCTTGCTGCTCTCTCGACGACTTCTATAATGTCTACCACTCGATTGTTTGCCCTTTTTCTCTTCGATAACCTCGATTAAAAATAAATAGGCCTATTCATAAAATAAATTTAATACTAAAGCTGGACTCTCCTGATACTTTCGACTTAATTAAAGGGTAAATAACTGATACTAACTTTACCAATCCTACATATATTCTCGATAATATAAGCATGTCCGTCTGTCCGTCCGTCTGTCTGTCCGTCTGTCTGTTCGTCTGTCTGTCCGTCTGTCTGTTTCTACGCAAACTAGTCTCTCTCTATATCTTATAGCTGTCATATAACTGAATGATCGGTAATGTCATAACTTTGGTGTTTTTTAAGTTAGGAAGTTGGGATTTTCTATGGGTTTTATTTTTTGCTAATCAATCTCAAGACCTACCAAATTTCATAAGGATCGGGCAATTATATCCTATAGCTGCCATATAACTGAACGATCGGAAATGCCATAACTTTGGTGTATGTAAAGTTAGGAAGTTGGGATTTTCTACGGGTTTTATTTTTAGCCAATCAATCCGACCTACCAAATTTTATAAGGATCGGCCGACTATATCCTATAGCTGCCATATAACTGATCGATTAAAAATGCTATAACTTTGGTGTTTTTAAAGTTAGGAAGTTGGGATTTTGTATGAGTATTAAGAATGCAACAAATGAATAATTTTGAAGAATAAAATTTACAGAATATGCTGCAAGGGTATATCAATTTCGGCTCTGCCCGAAGTTAGCTTTCCTTTCTTGTTTTTATTATAATTTTGCTTATGTTGGCCTTGAGATGTACTAGCCTGCTGCTTATATTGATTTGGGGAATTATTATTTTGCTGTCTGTATGGGTTTTGGGAATTGAAGCATTAGTAATATCATACCTATCCAATGTCATAAAAAGTTTGTCTGGCAATTTTTTCATAATTACATCATTAACTGTATTATTAAGAATATTTGAGTATCAAATTGTATTTGCAGTGTAGTAATGAAATATATATTATATATCGACCACCCACTGTACCAAGAGTACTAAGAGGGCAACCACTGTAACACTTTGTCGCAGTGTTTATACAATTCAGGGTCTCGGTCATCAACCTAAGTGCCCGAAATACGAACCGCCCGTTGTGCCTTGGCTCACATGCTGAAAGTGCATGTGTCAGCATAAGTGCAAGACGAGCGAACCTCATGTATGTGCATATACCTCCACGCTCCAGACTAAGTGAACATATACATATATATTAAGAATATATAGGCCGTCTCTCCGCTGCCGCTGTTGGCAGCGCCGCTACGAGACTTAGACCTTTTTAGCTCCTAAGTAAATTAAACTAAAGAAGAAACTCTTTTGAGCTCAGAGCGGCAACAACGGCTGCTCTGCTCCAAATATAAATAAAATAAAAATAATAAATAAAGAATATAAGAATCATTCGTCTTTGACTTTCAAAGTGAACGGTCGTGTTTTTTTTCTGCGCATCGAATTTTGCATTTTGTTTTCGTTTATTCCCATCGGTGGGTTTTATCAAAACAATTTTAATTCTCTTCGGGTTTATTAAAACATAAATTTAAACTCCGTTCGCTTCGCGAGTGCACTTTGTATTTAATACTAATAAATTGTTTTTAGTTTTTCGTTATTCTTATCTGTGTTTTCTTTTCTTATATCCCCGCCGTTTCTCTTTTGTGCATGCACTTTAACTTATTTACGCTCCCGCTCTCTTGCTCTCTTTGCTTTGAAAGTTCTAAGCGTGCAGTTTCTGCGTCTCTTGCGGTACTTATAACTGCTCGCTTATAAATTTCAATTTGCTTTTTTTTGGTACAGTGGTAAATAAATAAAATGAATAATAAAAATTTAGTCTGCTTCTGCAAAAAATGCAGCCTCGTAATCAGGGCTGACCAGTCTAATATGACTTGCTGGCTGTGTGAAAATATGGTGCACACCAAGTGTGCCGGTTTTACTGGCCGGACAAGTGATGACCTTTCAAAGGGGCCCAATTTGCAGTTTTGTTGTGACGCTTGTGTTGAGGTTGCGAACGAGATGAAATCGTTCATGCGCCAAACTAAAGGCGGCCTGATGGGGCTGAGTCCGGACAACCGGCTCAAGTTGGTTTTGCAGAAACAAAATCCCTTTTAGTGGTTCCACTAAAGAAACAAATTTTCGTTTCTCGGCTTTCCCCTGATCAAACATCTTCTGATGTATTGTCTTATATACAAGACAAAACTAAAGCCGATTGTAATAGTGTAAAGGTGGAAAAGTTTAAGTTTTCTTATGCTAGAGACATTTCATCTTTCAAGATAACTGTCCCTAACGAGCTTTTTGAAGCCATATGCTCGGGCGACTTTTGGCCAGATAATATGGTTGTAAAAGAGTTCGAGGCTAAGATAAAGAAGAAGGGGCCCGTGGGAGTAAAACTTCCTAGTCGAGGCCAAACCAGTGTACCAATTTCAAAAAACTAACTTCTAACCTCCTTCTTTCCTATCAGAATGCAAGAGGTTTGCGTAGCAAACTCACTAAATTGTATTCTGATAGCCTTTCCTTTGCATCTCATATTATTGTGTTCACAGAAACCTGGTTAAAGCCGGAGATCTTTAGCTCCGAAGTTTTTCCAGGTAAGTACACAATATATAGGTATGACCGTCCCTCTAGACGGGGAGGTGGAGTCTTAATTGGAGTTGATTCAAACTTCCCGTCTGAGGAGTTATTTTTTAATGAATTCAATACCATTGAATTTATTTGTGTAAAGTTATCGCTTCCTGGTAACTTTATATACATAACTTGCTCATATATTCCGCCGTTGTCTGAACTTCCTGATTATTTAAATCACCTATCCGTTATTAAGTCCGTTGCAAATAAGCTTTCCGATAGGGATCAGATGATAGTTCTAGGTGATTTTAATATACCTGGAGTTACTTGGTCCACTGAGGATGGATCGAATGTCTTACTACCTATAGCACAGCATGATTTTATTGATGGCCTGCTTGACATATCTCTATCTCAAGTAAACCATGTTCGAAATTCATTAGGTCGCCTACTTGATTTGTGTTTTGTATCAAATCCTGAAGGTGTGTTTCTGTCCAGAGTAGCACCACTCACTCAACCTGAAGATCCATTACACCCAACAATCGAACTTTCATTTGATACGGGCAGAGTTATAGAAGAAAAATCAGAAAAATCCAAACGAATGCATTGTTTTCGCAAGGCAGACTTTCTGAGGCTAAATAATTTTATTTCTGGCTTTAATTGCTCTGATCTTTACTTATGCATTAATATGTCCGATGCAGTTAAGGTTTTTTACACTGCAATAAACTCATTTTTTAATTCCTGTGTTCCGTGGTACTATCCGTCAACTTCCAATAAATCACCTTGGTTTAGCAAAGAGTTGACACACTTAAGAAATGTAAAGTCCAGAAAAATATAAAAATACCGGTTCTCAATCTGTTTTTACTAGATATTTAAGTGCTCGGTCAAGATTTACCGTGCTTAATGCTCAGTGTTATAATAGTTACTTAAACCGTTGTAAGGTCCAGTTCTCTCAGGACCCGAAACAGTTTTATAATTTTGTTAACACCAAGCGTAAATCTAATTCTTCTCCTTCCTCGCTGTCGTTCGAAAACATGACGGCAACCACAGATCAGGCAATAGCCGATTTATTTGCCCAATTTTTTCAAACGACTTACTCTACTTTAGATATTCATCACAGCCTTATTCTTACACCATGTCCAAGTCAAACCTCATATTCTGTCCCACTTTAACAGAAAGCTCTCTTCTTTCGGATCTTCTTCGTATTAAGCCTGTTTATTCGCCAGGGCCCGATGGTATTCCTGGGTGCGTGCTTAGGTATTGCGCTAAGGCCCTGTGCAAACCTCTTCACAAGTTGTTTACCTTATCTCTAGAAACCTCCCAATTCCCAAATATTTGGAAGGAATCATTTGTTATTCCTCTTTTCAAGAAAGGTAACAAGTTAGAAGCCAGTAACTACAGAGGTATTTCTAAGTTGTCAGCTATTCCTAAGCTTTTTGAAAAAATTATTACTCCTCATTTGCAGCACCTTTGCAGATCAATCATTTCTCCGTGTCAACACGGATTTATAAAACGTAGATCCACAATCACAAACCTTCTAGAGCTCACTTCATTTGTGATAAAAGGCTTCAATAGTAGTTTTCAAACAGACGTCATTTACACTGACTTTAGTAAAGCATTTGACTCTGTAAATCACTTACTTCTCATTCAAAAACTTGACCTTTTAGGTTTTCCAGTTGATCTGCTTAAATGGATTTCAAGTTATCTAAATGGCAGGTCACAAAGGGTCCTTTTTAAAAATTCAATTTCTGAAATTCTCCGTGTTACCTCCGGTGTCCCACAAGGGAGCCATCTGGGTCCGTTACTTTTTACATTATTTATTAACGATCTTCCCTCAATTATAAGTCATTCTCGCGTACTTATGTACGCAGATGATGTTAAGTTGTGCCTGCAGTATAAGGACATTTCCTGCCATTTAAACTTGCAATCCGATCTAGATAATTTTCAAAACTGGTGCCGAGATAATTTACAAAATTTAAACGGTTCCAAGTGCAAGCTGATGACTTTTTATCGGGCCAATCCGATATACGCGACTTACACGTTAAGTGGCAGCTCTTTGGATAGAATAACTCTTGTAAACGATCTTGGCGTTCTCTTGGACCCTAAACTAAAATTTTCTAATCACATTTCGTCCATGGTTAATAAAGCCAAAGGAGTGCTTGGATTTATTAAAAGGTGGTCAAAAGAATTCGATGATCCTTATTTGACTAAAACTTTATTTATTTCGCTAGTCCGTCCGATTCTGGAGTATGGGTCTCCCGTCTGGAGTCCACAATACGGAATACATATTGGTCGTATTGAATCTGTACAAAAAAACTTCCTTCTTTTTGCTTTACGGCGCCTAAACTGGGATGCAAAGCTTATCTTACCTTCTTATTCTAGTAGACTTATTTTAATTAATTTACCATCCCTAGCCAACCGTAGAACGATGCTTGGTACTATCTTTATTTATAACCTTATACATGGTGATATTGACTGCCCCGACTTGTTAAGTCGGCTAAACTTTTCTGTGCCAAGTAGATTAACTAGAAATTATTTTCCCCTAATTTTAAATCATTGTAGATCTAACTATGCCTTGCATGAGCCTTTCAGAGTATTATGTTCTGAGTATAATAGACTTTTTCCTGTGATATCAAATCTTGACTCTCTGCCGCTCCTAAAACGATTGATACTTGCTTCACAAGATTGATCTAACTATTACTTTTTTCCCCGGACCTTTACCTTTATTTTCCTATCTCGCGTCTATCTTATCGCGAATCGTGCCGTACGATACACGGCTGCGCCCCTCGGTCGGTTGGGCGGGTATGTGGGCCGTGGGACTACGCGCGAAAAAAAAAAAAAAAAAAAAAAAAAAAATACCAAAAAGAAACCAAATCGGACTCGTATTATTGGAGGAACATGGAAAAAGCAATTTAACCTATTACATGGCGACCGTGACGTTCGAGCCCAAATTCGGAAAATCAGGACAGCAGTAGCCGATAGAACTGATGAAGCAACTACAAAAAAAAACAAGAAGGGAAAGCTAACTTCGGGCGGAGCCGAAGTTGATATACCCTTGCTGAATACTCTGTAAATTATATTCTCCAAAATTATTCATATGATACATTCTTAATACTCATAAAAAATCCGAACTTCCTAACTTTAAAAACACCAAAGTTATGGCATTTCCAATCGTTCAGTTATATGGCAGCTATAGGATATAGTCGGCCGATCCTTATGAAGTTTGGTAGGTCGGATTGATTGGCCAAAAATAAAACCCATAGAAAATCCCAACTTCCTTACTTAACAAACACCAAACACGTTCGATCAGTTATATGGCAGCTATAGGATATAGTCGGCCGATCCTTATGAAATTTGGTAGGTCGGATTGATTGGCCAAATATAAAACCCGTAGGAAATCCCAACTTTCTAACTTTACAAACACCAAAGTAATGGCATTTCCAATCAATCAGTTATATGGCAGCTATAGGTTATAGTCGGCCGATCCCGGCCGTTCCGACATATATACTGCAAAGGAAAGAAGGGTGTGTGCAAAGTTTCAACTCGATAGCTTTAAAACTGAGAGACTAGTTTGCGTAGAAACAGACAGACGGACAGACGGACATGGCTATATCAACTCAGGAGGTGATCCTGATCAAGAATATATATACTTTATAGGGTCGGAGATGTCTCCTTCACTGCGTTGCACACTTTTGACCAAAATTATAATACCCTCTGCAAGGGTATAAAAACGCAGTAAGTAGAGTGTGATGTGTGCAAAACGTAGTGGCGTGGTGAAAAGATTAAAAGCCAGAAGGGCTGAATTAATGAAGCTGCTGAACAGCGGAAACGAATTAAGTTGGAACAACTCGGTAAAAATACATGCCGAACTTGAACATATAAAAAGTTTACTAACCGATCGAAAAAATCAAATCACAGCCACACACACACATCCACCTACCCTGTAATTCAAAATATTGCCAAACCTAACCAAAAACTGCCTCCACCAGAAAATATCAATATTCCCAAGCTGAAGAAGAAGTGCACGAACAACTGCGAGGGACCACTGTGCTCGCCCCATTGCGAGTACACCTGTGCAGCCAGCACCAAATCAGGACAGCAGTAGCCAATAGAACTGATGAAGCAACTACAAAAAAAAAACAAGAAAGGAAAGCTAACTTCGGGCGGAGCCGATGTTGATATACCCTTGCAGAATACTCTGTAAATTATATTCTCCAAAATTATTCATATGATGCATTATTAATACCCATAAGAAATCCCATCTTCCTAACTTTAAAAACACCAAAGTTATGGCATTTCCAATCGTTCAGTTATATGGCAGCTATAGGATATAGTCGGTCGATCCTTATGAAATTTGGTAGGTCGGATTGATTGGCCAAATATAAAACCCGTAGGAAATCCCATTTTTCTAACTTTACAAACACCAAGGTAATGGCATTTCCGATCAATCAGTTATATGGCAGCTATAGGATATAGTCGGCCGATCCCGGCCGTTCCGACATATATACTGCGTGCAAAGGAAAGAAGGGTGTGTGCAAAGTTTCAATTCGATAGCTTTAAAACTGATAGACTAGTTTGCGTAGAAACAGACAGACGGACAGACAGACGGACATGACTATATCAATTCAGGAGGTGATCCTGATCAAGAATATATGTACTTTATAGGGTCGGAGATGTCTCCTTCACTGCGTTGCACACTTTTGACCAAAATTATAATACCCTTTGCAAGGGTATAAAAGTCCTATAGCAGCTAAAAGAAAAACACCCAAAATGGGTTTAGTAGACGTGAAAGAAGTGGATTCCACAGCAAACGTCATAAATAAAATAGAGACCAAAACTATGAATACAGATTTAACGAACAGTTTATTGTCAATCATTGTCTTTATTATGAGCGCATTTATTTTGTACAAGGCATATATGTTTCATAATAAATGTATATCGAAGAGAGCCATAAATAAAAGCCAGGCTAATGATCTGGACAAAATATAAAATACATAAAGCGCCAACAATAATTACAAAAAGATGTTCAAAATATGTATGTCCATATATTGATATATTGAATATAGGTGTTATTTTATCCAATAATCTATTACATTATCCAATAATCTTATCTAATGTACAATGAAATAAATAAATATATAAATAAAAAAAAATAAATATGAATACTACAGAGTGTATTTGAATTACTAATAGGGAACCCAACTTTCAGAACAGGGTATTATCAATAATAGAAAAAGGAGCTGAGCCTCTACTGATAAATGAATTCGAATATGAGTACATGAATAGGTACAACTTAGACTTTTCTCCCTTGATACATTGCTCAAGTACTCAGAAGGCGATAGTATTGAGCACCGTCCCGACCCTAAAAATTAAATCAGCTATTAACAATAACAAGATACTTGGAAGACATATTTCATTGATGGTTTCAAGAATCTAAAAAAAAAAAAATTCCTTTAAATAATGGAATGGGACGAATTATATTAAGAACTAAATAATATAAAAATTGATTTTGACAGATCTTATAAGTCACTATCAAGACCCCGGCCAGCACAGCAAAACACTGTAAACAAGCATGCCGAAATATTAGTAACCCGCTTCAATACAGCGCGTATACTAATACACGATCAGAGAGATAGGCTAAACAAAGCCCATTGGTCTCAGGTATCAAAATATTTAAATAAATTACGGGATAACCTTATAGCTATAAAGCAAAGGTACAACTTAACAATTTCAGTACCAACTATCCTAAACACACCGTTGAAGATTGAAGCTAGAGAAGAGTCAGAATCATCAGATCCATCAGTACAAGCTGAGGCTGACGACCCTATCTCTACAGATCCCGATATAGAGGAAAAAGATATAAACAACCTCACTATTCCGGCAGTCCTTATTCAATCTGAATTATCAGACCAGGAATCGACCGACTCGGATTCTCACAACAGCATTGTAGAAACAAATCCAACCACAATGGCTGAGGGGATAATTGCCCAAAGGGCAAAGATATATATATAAAGATATATCGAATGCCATCCCGGAGTTTAACGGGCAAAGAATACATCTTCAGATATTCGTAACAGCTTTGAAGTTGGTTAACCTTACGAAAGGTACATTCCAGGTTTTGGCTGTAGAAGTCATCAAATCCAAAATAATTGGATCGACATTATACAGAGTCCAAAACGAAACCACAATAGAAGCTATAATTAAAAAACTGCAAGATACTATAGTCGGAGAAACATCCGACGTGGTTAAAGCCAAAATGGCAAAAACAATCCAAAAGGGTAAAACTGCAGAAAAATTCACCACATGAAATTGACAACCTACGAAAGCTCCTTGAAGCTTCGTATATTGATGAAGGCCTATCGGCCGAACACGCTGACAAATTCAGCACCAAGGAAGCCATCACCACAATGGTCAAAAATTGTGAGCATAGCCGCCTCAAAACAATATTGGAAGCAGGCAATTTTGCAACCATGAACGAAGCCGTCGCCAAGTACATACAATGTAGTACTGAAATGACAGGCAATGCCAATTCCATATTGTACACCCAACGTGGAAATAATTATCGCGGTAATAGTTATAAAAACAATTATCGCGGTAGAGGTAATAATCGAGGTAATTATAACAATACCAGATATTATCAGAATAACGGATATAATCAAAACAATTGTTATAACAGAAATAACAATAACCAAAATAACAGTTATTACAGAAACAACAACCGTGGTGGAAACAACAACGGCGGAAACAGCCGTGGGGAAAACAACAACAACCAGAATAACAACGTTAGGGTAGCACAAACAAATTCGGCAAACTCCCAACCACCTTTAGATACACGACAGTAAACAACATAAAAATTCACACTCTAAATCTCAGTCAAAATACATTCGTCACTTTCATGAACCTAGCATCAGGAAAGGAATTAGTTTTCCTACTAGACACAGGTGCGGAAATATCCATATTGAAGGAAAATTCCGATAATTTTCAAAACATTCAAGATAATCACATCATAAACATACAGGGTATAAGTCAGGAAGTTACCAAATCAAAAGGGTTAACTTCTATTGAAATTCAAACATAATTCCACATGATTTCCATATCGTAAATATGCAATTCGCTATTCCATGTGATGGAATACTAGGAATCGATTTTATCAAAAGATACAACTGTCAATTAGACTTCAAGCCGTCTGAAGACTGGCTTATAATAAGACCAAATAACCTAAAATATCCAATTTATGTTCAAATAACATACAGTTCTGGCAACAACTCCCTAATTCTGCCAGCAAGATCCCAA
The DNA here is from genome assembly GCA_036346975.1 of Drosophila prolongata. Classification (NCBI taxonomy): domain Eukaryota; kingdom Metazoa; phylum Arthropoda; class Insecta; order Diptera; family Drosophilidae; genus Drosophila; species Drosophila prolongata. The sequence continues at coordinate 19,000,191 of JAYMZC010000387.1, read as the reverse complement.
GTAGTGCGAAAAATCGAAATAAATTCAGAAGAAGACAGTGTATTAATTCCGAATCAAGAAATTCAGCATGGTATCTATATCGCAAATACCATAGCAACAGTCCAAAATGCATATATAAGATTACTAAATACCACAAACACAGATCAAGTAGTTTATATCAAAAATATTCATCATGAACCACTTTCAAACTACGAAGTAGTAAAAACTGACTTAGAAACCAGACAAAAAAATGTATTATCCCAACTAGCAAAAAACTTCCCGCCTCAATTCAATGAACAACTTACAACATTATGCACCCAGTATAGTGATGTATTCGGACTAGAAACCGAATCGATCACTATCAATAACATTTATAAACAAAAGCTGAGATTAATTATTGATGAACCCGTATATATAAAAAATTATAGAAATCCTCATAGTCAACAAGACGAAATTCAAAAACAAGTCCAAAAACTCATCAATGATGAAATAGTGGAACCCTCTGTATCACCTTATAATAGCCCACTTTTGTTAGTACCAAAAAGTCACTTCCAAATTCGGAAAATAAAAAATGGCGATTAGTAATTGACTATCGTCAAATTAATAAAAAAACTCTTGTCTGGTAAATTTCCACTCCCTAGAATAGATGATATTTTAGATCAACTATGTAGAGCAAAATATTTCTCATGCCTTGACTTAATGTCAGGTTTTCATTAAATTGAACTGGAAAAAAGTTCACGGGATATAACATCCTTTTCGACAAATAATGGTTCGTATCGCTTCACGCGATTACCACTCGGTTTAAAAATAACGCCAAACTCTTTTCAGAGAATGATGACTATAGCTTTCACTGGATTAGAACCTTCGCAAGCATTTCTTTATATGGATGACTTAATAGTCATAGGTTGTTCCGAAAAACATATGCTCAAGAACTTAACTGATGTTTTCGAGAAATGTAGGAAACACAACCTAAAGTTACATCCTGAAAAATGTTCATTTTTCATGCATGAAATCACTTTCTAAGGACATAAATGCACAGACCACCAGAACCACCGAACCGCGTAGACGTGTCTTTTTGCTCGCCCTGCTGAAAGACTTCCAAAAATCTACAAAGTGAGCACCAAAACTAAGAAAAATAGCGAAAAGACGCTGGCAGCAATGCCATATCCCAAGGTCAACATCTCCTTGTGATTAAAACTAAATTTAAAACCGATCTAGCTAATCAAAATCAATTAAAAATGTCGAACGCAAATAAAATATTAACAAGTGCAACCGGTAAAGCCACGAAGCAAAGTCGCGATCGGCAACAAATACAACTAGACGAACGACGGCTGTCTTCTGCACGGAACAACGCTTACATTTCAATTGACTCATCGGAGGCAACAACAAAATCAACGTCACTGACCGCTACCGAAAGAGCCCGCTCACTGTCACCAGCGATTTTGTGCTCAAGCAGCGCTGCCGTTACTCAGTCGTGGAGTTCACAATGCCCGTTACCTCTCTCTCTCATCGATGCACCGACTACTTCGGCTTGTGCGCATTTCCAATCGTTCAGATATATGGCAGCTATAGGATATAGTCGGCCGATCCTTATGAAGTTTGGTAGGTCGGATTGATTGGCCAAAAATAAAACCCGTAGAAAATCCCAACTTTCTAACTTTACAAACACCAAAGTTATGGCATTTCCGATCAATCAGTTATATGGCAGCTATCGGATACAGTCGGCCGATCCTTATGAAATTTGGTAGGTCAGATTAATTGGCCAAATAAAAATCCCATAGAAAATTCCAACTTCTTAACTTTACAAACACCAAAGTTTTCGCATTTCCGATCAATCAGTTATATGGCAGCTATAGGATATAGTCGGCCGATCCCGGCCGTTCCGACATATATTTTGCGTGCAAAGGAAAGAAGGGTGTGTGCAAAGTTTCAATTCGATAGCTTTAAAACTGATAGACTAGTTTGCGTAGAAACAGACAGACGGACAGACAGACGGACAGACAGACGGACATGGCTATATCAATTCAGGAGGTGATCCTGATCAAGAATATATATACTTTATAGGGTCGGAGATGTCTCCTTCACTGCGTTGCACACTTTTGACCAAAATTATAATACCCTTTGCAAGGGTATAAAAATCCTATAGCAGCTAAAAGAAAAACACCCAAAATGGGTTTAGTAGACGTGAAAGAAGTGGATTCCACAGCAAACGTCATAAATAAAATAGAGACCAAAACTATGAATACAGATTTAACGAACAGTTTATTGTCAATCATTGTCTTTATTATGAGCGCATTTATTTTGTAAAAGGCATATATGTTTCATAATAAATGTATATGGCTCAATAAAAGCCAGGCTAATGATCTGGACAAAATATAAAATACATAAAGCGCCAACAATAATTACAAAAAGATGTTCAAAATATGTATGTCCATATATTAATATATTGAATATAGATGTTATTTTATCCAATAATCTATTACATTATCCAATAATCTTATCTAATGTACAATGAAATAAATAAATAAATAAATAAAAAAAAAACAAGAAAGGAAAGCTAACTTCGGGCGGAGCCGAAGTTGATATACCCTTGCAGAATACTCTGTAAATTATATTCTCCAAAATTATTCATATGATTCATTCTTAGTACTCATAAAAAATCCCAACTTCCTAACTTTAAAAACATCAAAGTTATGGCATTTCCAATCGTTCAGTTATATGGCAGCTATAGGATATAGTCGGCCGATCCTTATGAAATTTGATGGGTCGGATTGATTGGCTAAAACTAAAAGCCATAGAAAATCCCAACTTCCTAACTTAACAAAAACCAAAGTTATGGCATTTCCGATCAATCAGTTATATGGCGGCTATAGGATATAGTCGGCCGATCCCGGCCGTTCCGACATATATACTGCGTGCAAAGGAAAGAAGGGTGTGTGCAAAGTTTCAGTTCGATATCTTGGCATTTCCGATCAATCAGTTATATGGCACCTATATGATATAGTCGGCCGATCCCGGCCGTTCCGACATATATACTGCGTGCAAAGGAAAGAAGGGTGTGTGCAAAGTTTCAGTTCGATATCTTTAAAACTGAGAGACTAGTTTGCGTAGAAACAGACAGACGGACAGACGGACAGACAGACAGACAGACGGACATGCGGACAGACGGACAGACGGACATGGCTATATCAACTCAGGAGGTGATCCTGATCAAGAATATATATACTTTATAGGGTCGGAGATGTCTCCTTCACTGCGTTGCACACTTTTGACCAAAATTATAATACCCTCTGCAACGGTATAAAAATATGAATACTACAGAGTGTATTAGAATTACTAATAGGGAACCCAACTTTCAGAACAGGGTATTATCAATAACAGAAAAAGGAGCTGAGCCTGTACTGATAAATGAATTCGAATATGAGTACATGAATAGGTACAACTTAGACTTTTCTCCCTTGATACATTGCTTAAGTACTCAGAAGGCGATAGTATTGAGCACCGTCCCGACCCTAAAAATTAAATCAGCTATTAACAATAACAAGATACTTGGAAGACATATTTCATTGATGGTTTCAAGAATCTAAAAACAAAAAAAATTCCTTTAAATAATGGAATGGGACGAATTATATAAAGAACTAAATAATATAAAACAGATCTTATAAGTCACTATCAAGACCCCGGCCAGCACAGCCAAACACTGTAAACAAGCATGCCGAAATATTAGTAACCCGCTTCAATACAGCGCGTATACTAATACACGATCAGAGAGATAGGCTAAACAAAGCCCATTGGTCTGAGGTATCAAAATATTTATATAAATTACGGGATAACCTTATAGCTATAAAGCAAAGGTACAACTTAACAATTTCAGTAACAACTATCATAAACACACCGTTGAAGATAGAAGCTAGAGAAGAGTCAGAATCATCAGATCCATCAGTACAAGCTGAGGCTGACGACCCTATCTCTACAGATCCCGATATAGAGGAAAAAGATATAAACAACCTCACTATTCCGGCAGTCCTTATTCAATCTGAATTATCAGACCAGGAATCGACCGACTCGGATTCTCACAACAGCATTGTAGAAACAAATCCAACCACAATGGCTGAGGGGATAATTGCCCAAAGGGCAAAGATATATATATAAAGATATATCGAATGCCATCCCGGAGTTTAACGGGCAAAGAATACACCTTCAGATATTCGTAACAGCTTTGAAGTTGGTTAACCTTACGAAAGGTACATTCCAGGTTTTGGCTGTAGAAGTCATCAAATCCAAAATAATTGGATCGACATTATACAGAGTCCAAAACGAAACCACAATAGAAGCTATAATTAAAAAACTGCAAGATACTATAGTCGGAGAAACATCCGACGTGGTTAAAGCCAAAATGGCAAAAACAATCCAAAAGGGTAAAACTGCAGAAAAATTCACCACAGAAATTGACAACCTACAAAAGCTCCTTGAAGCTTCGTATATTGATGAAGGCCTATCGGCCGAACACGCTGACAAATTCAGCACCAAGGAAGCCATCACCACAATGGTCAAAAATTGTGAGCATAGCCGCCTCAAAACAATATTGGAAGCAGGCAATTTTGCAACCATGAACGAAGCCGTCGCCAAGTACATACAATGTAGTACTGAAATGACAGGCAATGCCAATTCCATATTGTACACCCAACGTGGAAATAATTATCGCGGTAATAGTTATAAAAACAATTATCGCGGTAGAGGTAATAATCGAGGTAATTATAACAATACCAGATATTATCAGAATAACGGATATAATCAAAACAATGGTTATAACAGAAATAACAATAACCAAAATAACAGTTATTACAGAAACAACAACCGTGGTGGAAACAACAACGGCGGAAACAGCCGTGGGGAAAACAACAACAACCAGAATAACAACGTTAGGGTAGCACAAACAAATTCGGCAAACTCCCAACCACCTTTAGATACACGACAGTAAACAACATAAAAATTCACACTCTAAATCTCAGTCAAAATACATTCGTCACTTTCATGAACCTAGCATCAGGAAAGGAATTAGTTTTCCTACTAGACACAGGTGCGGAAATATCCATATTGAAGGAAAATTCCGATAATTTTCAAAACATTCAAGATAATCACATCATAAACATACAGGGTATAGGTCAGAAAGTTACCAAATCAAAAGGGTTAACTTCTATTGAAATTCAAACTTCTAAGTACATAATTCCACATGATTTCCATATCGTAAATATGCAATTCGCTATTCCATGTGATGGAATACTAGGAATCGATTTTATCAAAAGATACAACTGTCAATTAGACTTCTAGCCGTCTGAAGACTGGCTTATAATAAGACCAAATAACCTAAAATATCCAATTTATGTTCAAATAACATACAGTTCTGGCAACAACTCCCTAATTCTGCCAGCAAGATCCCAAGTAGTGCGAAAAATCGAAATAAATTCAGAAGAAGACAGTGTATTAATTCCGAATCAAGAAATTCAGCATGGTATCTATATCGCAAATACCATAGCAACAGTCCAAAATGCATATATAAGATTACTAAATACCACAAACACAGATCAAGTAGTTTATATCAAAAATATTCATCATGGACCACTTTCAAACTACGAAGTAGTAAAAACTGACTTAGAAACCAGACAAAAAAATGTATTATCCCAACTAGCAAAAAACTTCCCGCCTCAATTCAATGAACAACTTACAACATTATGCACCCAGTATAGTGATGTATTCGGACTAGAAACCGAATCGATCACTATCAATAACATTTATAAACAAAAGCTGAGATTAATTATTGATGAACCCGTATATATAAAAAATTATAGAAATCCTCATAGTCAACAAGACGAAATTCAAAAACAAGTCCAAAAACTCATCAATGATGAAATAGTGGAACCCTCTGTATCACCTTATAGCCCACTTTTGTTAGTACCAAAAAAGTCACTTCCAAATTCGGAAAATAAAAAATGGCGATTAGTAATTGACTATCGTCAAATTAATAAAAAACTCTTGTCTGGTAAATTTCCACTCCCTAGAATAGATGATATTTTAGATCAACTAGGTAGAGCAAAATATTTCTCATGCCTTGACTTAATGTCAGGTTTTCATTACCACGCCTCACGCGATTACCACTCGGTTTAAAAATAACGCCAAACTCTTTTCAGAGAATGATGACTATAGCTTTCACTGGATTAGAACCTTCGCAAGCATTTCTTTATATGGATGACTTAATAGTCATAGGTTGTTCCGAAAAACATATGCTCAAGAACTTAACTGATGTTTTCGAGAAATGTAGGAAACACAACATAAAGTTACATCCTGAAAAATGTTCATTTGTCATGCATGAAGTCACTTTCTAAGGACATAAATGCACAGACCACCAGAACCACCGAACCGCGTAGACGTGTCTTTTTGCTCGCCCTGCTGAAAGACTTCCAAAAATCTACAAAGTGACCACCAAAACTAAGAAAAATAGCGAAAAGACGCTGGCAGCTATGCCATATCCCAAGGTCAACATCTCCTTGTGATTAAAACTAAATTTAAAACCGATCTAGCTAATCAAAATCAATTAAAAATGTCGAACGCAAATAAAATATTAACAAGTGCAACCGGTAAAGCCACGAAGCCAAGTCGCGATCGGCAACAAATACAACTAGACGAACGACGGCTGTCTTCTGCACGGAACAATGCTTACATTTCAATTGACTCATCGGAGGCAACAACAAAATCAACGTCACTGACCGCTACCGAAAGAGCCCGCTCACTGTCACCAGCGATTTTGTGCTCAAGCAGCGCTGCCGTTACTCAGTCGTGGAGTTCACAATGCCCGTTACCTCTCTCTCTCATCGATGCACCGACTACTTCGGCTTGTGCGCCCACCAGCACTGTACCCTCTCTTACTACAGCAACGTCAAAGTCTGCATGTTCTTTTGGCCAAAAGTACCGAAAACTTTAGGCAACACTCGAACATCCGAAAACAGATTTGCCATACTTGGCGAGACCGAAGAAGACAAGGGCCAGGTGCCCCAAGTCATGAAAGCTGTAAAGCCACCGCCAATATATATTAGGAAACACAACAGTGTCGACCTGATCAATAAGCTTAAACAAGTAATCGGGCCTAACCACTTCTATATCAATACCCTAAAAAGAGGAAACATATTAGAAACAAAACTCCAGGTTAACAACGAAGACAACTTCCGTTCTGTAACAAGATATCTTGACAATGAGCTTATAAATTACTACACTTACCAACTAAAAAGTAAGAAAGGCCTACAAGTTGTACTTAAAGGTATAGAATCGACTGTTGCGGTAGCAGAAATAGCTGAAGGCCTCACGGAAAATGGCTTCGACGTTAAGCACATCGTGAACATAGTGAACAGGGATAAAATTCCCCAACCACTGTTTAAGATTGAGCTGGCCCCAGAGACATGCAGTGCATCCTATTTACAATCTGCAATATCTCCTTCACCGAAGAATCACCGTAGAGGAACCGCATAAGCGGAACGGCCCCGTACAGTGTACAAACTGCCAGGAGTTCGGGCATACAAGAACCTACTGCACCCTGCGTCCAGTTTGTGTCGCCTGTGGAGATTTGCATTGCATTGAAGCATGCCTGGGAAACAAAGAAGACCCTACTCTGAGGAAATGCAGTAACTGTGGGGGAAATCATACTGCCAACTACCGGGGCTGTCCCGTCTACAAAGAACTCAAGAGCCGCCTAAATCAGAGACGCAGTAATCCACTCGCCGCTCAACACTCTGCCCAACCAAACATCTTCACCCCATCAACAACCACTCCTGGTGTCTCCTTTGCCAACGCACTCCGCTACCCTGGAATCTCACAAACATCTACCGCCCAACCTGCAGCATTGCGTCCACAGCCACCCATATCAAACCTAAATGATTTTCCGCTCTTAAGCCAAAATGGCCAAACAACAACTCAACCTTCTACGCAGCAAAACCAAACTCTTCCCCCACAAACACTTAGCGGTCTAGAATCTACACTAGCTACTCTTGCAAACGTCATGATGACGATTCAAAGCTCCCTTCAAGAACTACTGCGAAACCAGAGCCTTCTAATGGAACTGTTGATCAAACAAAAGTCTGTATAAATGGACTCCTTAAGAATATGCTTCTGGAACGCAAACGGCGTTTCCCGGCACAAAAACGAACTCCTACAGTTCCTAAACCGCCTCAATATCGATATCATGCTACTTTCTGAAACCCATCTAACTAATAAAAACTACTTCCATATCATCGGCTATATATTCCACGCTATATATACCCGGACGGTAAAGCACACGGAGGTACCGGTATACTCATAAAACAACGCATAAAACATCATCCCTTGGAGACATTCGCTACTAACTACCTGCAGGCCACATCCCTACGCATAAACCTAATTGGCGGCCCACTTACCCTATCCGCCATATATTGCCCCCCACGCTTCAGTATTGCAGAAAATGAGTTTATGAATTTCTACAACTCACTAGGACGCTGCTTTATAGCTGCCGGTGATTATAACGCAAAGCATCCACACTGGGGATCTCGTTTTATCAACCCCAAAGGCCGCCAATTATACAACGCTATCATCACTCCTGGTAATACGCTTGACTTTGTCTCACCAGCTAGGCCTACATACTGGCCCACAGATCCAAATAAACAACCTGACATTATCGATTTCGCTGTTACTAGAAGAGTCTCGCACAGGCTGATAAACATAAAAACCTTAGAAGAGCTTACATCGGACCATTCGCCAGTTCTCCTCTGTCTATCTGAACAGCCGCAGCTTCTGGAACGCCCCCAACATCTAACATCAAACAAAACAAACTGGCTGAAGTACAAAAAATATGTAAGTGCACACATCGAACTTGATCCTGAAAATTCCTCTGAATCTGACATTGATAAGTCGCTTAAACACCTCACGGACGTAATGTCCTCTGCCGCAAAACATTCTACGCCAGAACCCTCAGCTACAAGCCCGCTAAGAACTGGACGCTTAAGTATCCAGATCGAGTCTCTCCTACTTGAAAAACGTAGACTTCGCAGAGACTCATCGGTCCCCAGCTACTAAGAAAAGACTTAATGAAGCATCTCGAAAATTGTCGAAGGCCCTCTCCACCGAAAAGAACCAGGCCCAACGGGCCTACATTGCGAAACTATCCCCGACGGGTAATAAATTCCCACTATGGAGAGCTCACCAAAACATGCAACCACCAATAGATCCCGATTGGCCAATTCGATCACAAACAGGTGCCTGGGCGCGCAGTGACGAAGAAAGAGCTAACACCTTTGCCCATCACTTGGAAAACGTCTTCAAGCCCCACCCACCATCCAACCAATTCACTCTACCGAATGTCTCGCTAGCGTCGCCGCCCTCCCCAGTTACCCTTGAAACCAGCACAATACTTAAGGCTATTAAAGAACACATAAACCCAAAAAAGGCTCCTGGTCACGATTTTATTTCTCCAAAAATGATAATTGAATTACCTGCATGCGCAGTCAGATGTATCTCATTTATATTTAACTCAATATTGAAATGGGGCTACTTTCCTGACCAATGGAAAAAGTCTGTCATTACAATGATCCCAAAGCCAGGAAAAGACAAATCCCAGCCTTCCTCGTACCGGCCCATCAGTCTGCTCCCATGTCTATCAAAGCTATTTGAAAAACTGCTTCTTGTTCATCTAGTAACACATCTTCAAAACAACAGAACGATCCCTCTGCACCAATTCGGATTTAGGGAAAAGCAAGGAACTATCGAACAGGTAAACCGCTTAACATCTGAAATTCGCACGGCTTTCGAACACAAGCAATATTGCAGTGCCTTATTTCTGGACGTATCACATGCATTTGATCGCGTCTGGATCGACGGTCTGGTATACAAAATCAAAACCCTCCTACCGGAAAACACTCACAAGTTGCTTGAGTCATACCTCAGAAACAGAGTTTTCACCGTGAGATGTAAACCTTTACTTCAACCATTCGTAACATAGAAGCTGGAGTACCCCAAGGAAGTGTGCTTGGACCAATCTTGTACTTCCTTTCACGGCAGACATTCCAACAAGCCGCCAGACCCTCATCTCAACCTTTGCTGACGACACTGCCATTGTCAGCCGCTCGAAATGCCCAAAAACAGCTCCAGCCCATTTTAAAGAACACCTGGTAGCTGTAGAAAAATGGCTCGCAGACTGGCGTATCAAAGTCAACGAGCAAAAGTGTAAGCATATTACATTTACACTAAACTTGTCGAAATGCCCACCACTGACGCTAAACAACTAGCCGGTTCCACAAGCAGACGAAGACACCTATCTCGGCATACACCTAGACAGGAGGCTTACCTGGAGAAAGCACATAGAAGCAAAGAAGACCCATTTAAAACTAAAGGCCAGCAGCCTTCACTGGCTCATGAACTACCGCTCCCCTCTTCCACTCGTAGTACTACGAGTACTACTGTATAACTCGTGCTTAAAGCCGATCTGGACCTACGGTTCCGAGCTCTGGGGAAACGCAAGCAGCAGCAATATAGAAATTATTCAAAGAGTACAATCAAAGACCCTACGAACAATAACTGGAGCCCCCTGGTACATCCGCAATGCAAACATCCAGAGAGACCTGGACTTAAATCCCGTAAAAGAAGATATTGTTTCCAGAAAAATTAAATATGAAGCCAGATTATCAAATCACCCAAACCTGCTTGCCAGACAACTCAACCGGCTAAGCTATCATTCCCGTCTACAGCGGAATGATTTCCCATCCCTCTTCAATAACATAAGTTAACGTAACATAGATTAAGATTTGAAAACTTATTGTTAGTCTCTTAAGTAATAGAGAAGATCCAATAAATAAGAATAAAGTATAAAAAAAAAAAAAATAAATAAATAAATGCACAGATAAAGGAATCTTGCCTGACGACAAAAAATACGACGTAATTCAAAATTATCCAGTCCCACATGATGCGGACAGCGCTTGAAGATTCATTGCATTTTGCAATTATTACAGACGTTTTATAAAGAATTTTGTTGAATACTCCCGTCACATAACAAGGTTATGTAAGAAAGATGTAAAATTCGAATGGACAACACAATGTCAAAATGCCTTCGAACATCTTAAATCAGCATTAATAAATCCTACTCTGTTGCAATACCCAGATTTTAGCAAAGAATTTTGCATAATCACAGATGCTAGCAGATACGCTTGTGGAGCAGTCCTAACTCAAAACAAAAATGGACTACAGCTTCCAGTTGCATACGCATCAAGATCCTTTACAAAAGGTGAAAGCAACAAGAGCACTACAGAACAAGAATTAGCATCCATTCATTGGGCAATAATACACTTCAGACCATATATTTATGGTAGACACTTCACTGTCAAAACAGACCATAGAGCACTTACCTACTTATTTTCAATGGTAAATCCCAGTTCCAAACTAACACGAATGAGACTTGAATTGGAGGAATATAATTTTACGGTAGAGTATCTAAAGGGTAAAGATAACTATGTAGCCAATGCGCTCTCTAGAATAACCATCGGAGACTTTAAAAATATACAAACAAACAATACAATTCTGAAAGTCACTACCAGAAATCAAAGTAGACAAAAATCCTGCGCAGGAAAAGAACAAATAGAATTGCATAAGCAATCTCTAGAAAAAGCTTCAAAGCCCAACGTATATGAAGTCATTAATAATGAAAAAAGTACGTAAAGTAGTGACCTTGCATGAAAATTATAAAATGTGTTTATTTAAGCACGGAAAGAAAATTACAGCAAGATATAATGTTAGCGATTTGTATACTAATGGAACCATTGACTTAGGTCAATTCTTTCAAAGGCTTGAAAAGCAGGCCGGTATTCACAAAGTCAGCCGTGGGAAAATATCTTTAAACATGTTTCAATTGATAATTTTAAATTTAACATTTTTTTTTTTTTTCGCGCGGTGTCCCACTGCCCGCTTACCCGCCCAACAGAGCGAGGAGCGCAGCCGTGTATCGTACGGCACGATTCGCGATAAGATAGACGCGAGATAGGAAAATAAAGGGGAAAAAAGTAATAGTTAGATCAAACTTGTGCCAATGAAGCAAGTATTAATCGTTTTAGGAGCGGCAGAGAGTCAAGATTTGATATTACAGGAAAAAGTCTATTATAGTCAGAACATAATACTCTGAAAGGCTCATGCAAGGCATAGTTAGATCTACAATGATTTAAAATTAGGGAATATAATTTCTAGTTAATCTACTTGGCACAGAAAAGTTTAGCCGACTTAACAAGTCGGGGTAGTCAATATTACCATGTATAAGGTTATAAATAAAGATAGTACCAAGCATCGTTCTACGATTGGCTAGGGATGGTAAATTAATCAAAAGAAGTCTACTAGAATAAGAAGGTAAGATAAGATTTGCATCCCAGTTTAGGCGCCGTAAAGCAAAAAGAAGGAAGTTTTTTTGTACAGATTCAATACGACCAATATGTATTCCGTATTGTGGACTCCAGACGGGAGACCCATACTCCAGAATCGGACGGACTAGCGAAATAAATAAAGTTTTAGTCAAATAAGGATCATCGAATTCTTTTGACCACCTTTTAATAAATCCAAGCACTCCTTTGGCTTTATTAACCATGGACTAGAAAATTTTAGTTTAGGGTCCAAGAGAACGCCAAGATCGTTTACAAGAGTTATTCTATCCAAAGAGCTGCCACTTAACGTGTAAGTCGCGTATATCGGATTGGCCCGATAAAAAGACATCATCTTGCACTTGGAACCGTTTAAATTTAGTAAATTATTATCGGATTGCAAGTCTAAATGGCAGGAAATGTCGTTATACTGCAGGCACAACTTAACATCATCTGCGTACATAAGTACGCGAGAATGACTTATAATTGAGGGAAGATCGTTAATAAATAATGTAAAAAGTAACGGACCCAGATGGCTTCCTGGTGGGACACCGGAGGTAACACAGAAAATTTCAGAAATTGAATTTTTAAAAGGACCCTTTGTGACCTGACATTTAGATAACTTGAAATCCATTTAAGCAGATCAACTGGAAAACCTAAAAGGTCAAGTTTTTGAATGAGAAGTAAGTGATTTACAGAGTCAAATGCTTTACTAAAGTCAGTGTAAATGAAGTCTGTTTGAAAACTACTATTGAAGCCTTTTATCACAAATGAAGTGAGCTCTAGAAGGTTTGTGATTGTGGATCTACGTTTTATAAATCCGTGTTGACACGGAGAAATGATTGATCTGCAAAGGTGCTGCAAATGAGGAGTAATAATTTTTTCAAAAAGCTTAGGAATAGCTGACAACTTAGAAATACCTCTGTAGTTACTGGCTTCTAACTTGTTACCTTTCTTGAAAAGAGGAATAACAAATGATTCCTTCCAAATATTTGGGAATTGGGAGGTTTCTAGAGATAAGGTAAACAACTTGTGAAGAGGTTTGCACAGGGCCTTAGCGCAATACCTAAGCACGCACCCAGGAATACCATCGGGCCCTGGCGAATAAACAGGCTTAATACGAAGAAGATCCAAAAGAAGAGAGCTTTCTGTTAAAGTGGGACAGAATATGAGATTTGACTTGGACATGGTGTAAGAATAAGGCTGTGATGAATAATCTAAAGTAGAGTAAGTCGTTTGAAAAAATTGGGCAAATAAATCGGCTATTGCCTGATCTGTGGTTGCCGTCATGTTTTCGAACGACAGCGAGGAAGGAAAAGAATTAGATTTACGCTTGGTGTTAACAAAATTATAAAACCGTTTGGGGTCCTGAGAGAACTGGACCTTACAACGGTTTAAGTAACTATTATAACACTGAGCATTAAGCGCGGTAAATCTTGACCGAGCACTTAAATATCTAATAAAAACAGATTGAGAACCGGTATTTTTATATTTCCTAAAAAGTCTAGACTTTACATTTCTTAAGTGTGTCAACTCTTTGCTAAACCAAGGTGATTTATTGGAAGTTGACGGATAGTACCACGGAACACAGGAATTAAAAAATGAGTTTATTGCAGTGTAAAAAACATTAACTGCATCGGACATATTATTGCATAAGTAAAGATCAGACCAATTAAAGCCAGAAATAAAATTATTTAGCCTCAGAAAGTCTGCCTTGCGAAAACAATGTATTCGTTTGGATTTTTCTGATTTTTCTTCTATAACTCTACCCGTATCATATGAAAGTTCGATTGTTGGGTGATATGGATCTTCAGGTTGCGTGAGTGGTGCTACTCAGGACAGAAACACACCTTCAGGATTTGATACAAAACACAAATCGACCTAATGAATTTCGAACATGATTTACTTGAGATAGAAATATATGTCAAGCAGGCCGTCAATAAAATCATGCTGTGCTATAGGTAGTAAGACATTCGATCCATCCTCAGTGGACCAAGTAACTCCAGGTATATTAAAATCACCTAGAACTACCAACTGATTCCTATAGGAAAGCTTATTTGCAACGGACTTAATAACGGATAGGTGATTTAAATAATCAGGAAGTTCAGACAACGGCGGAATGGTATTGAATTCATCAAAAAATAACTCCTCAGACGGGAGGTTTGAATCAACTCCAATTAAGACTCCACCTCCCCGTCTAGAGGGACGGTCATATTTATATATTGTGTACTTACCTGGAAAAACTTCGGAGCTAAAGATCTCCGGCTTTAACCAGGTTTCTGTAAACACAATAATATGAGATGCAAAGGAAAGGCTATCGGATTACAATTTAGTGAGCTTGCTACGCAAACCTCTTGCATTCTGATAGGAAAGAAGGAGGTAAGAAGTTAGTTTTTTGAAATTGGTACACTGGTTTGGCCACGACTAGGAAGTTTTACTCCCACGGGCCCCTTCTTCTTTATCTTAGCCTCGAACTCTTTTACAACCATATTATCCGGCCAAAAGTCGCCCGAGCATATGGCTTCAAAAAGCTCGTTAGGGACAGTTATCTTGAAAGATGAAATGTCTCCAGCATAAAAAAACTTAAACTTTTCCACCTTTACACTTACAATCGGCTTTAGTTTTGTCTTGTATATAAGACAATACATCAGAAGATGTTTGATCAGGGGAAAGCCGAGAAACGAAAATTTGTTTCTTTAGTGGAACCACTGAAAGCGATTTTGGAGGAGCAGACATTGTTTCTGCAAAACCAACTTGAGCCGGTTGTCCGGACTCAGTAGTCCCTTGTGGTGGTGATGCTACATTCTGAGAGATAGGTGGATCCACTAATTGTGAAGCGACCACGGACAAATCGGAATTCTTAGAAGTCCCTGGTTGCATGCATTCTGTAACGGATTGTTCGGATACCGAATCTTTTTTAGCTGCTGATCTTAGCAACATTTGAGGATTTGCTGAAATCAGCTGCTGATCCGCCGGAATGCTCTGTTGTTCTTTTGATTTCGGTTGCGGGGTGTTCCCCTTTTGCTCCTTACCACCAGCGGCCTTTTTGCGCTTAGGGGACTCTTCTAATAGCTTACGACTATTAAACTGCGAGTCCAGCGCAGAGAGGAGATCATCATCAGCTCGGCGAAAACTATCTCTAGCAAACAGCTAATCAGCCCCATCAGGCCGCCTTTAGTTTGGCGCATGAACGATTTCATCTCGTTCGCAACCTCGACACAAGCGTCACAACAAAACTGCAAATTGGGCCCCTCATCACTTGTCCGGCCAGTAAAACCGGCGCACTTGGTGTGCACCATATTTTCACACAGCCAGCAAGTCATATTAGACTGGTCAGCCCTGATTACGAGGCTGCATTTTTTGCAGAAGCAGACTAAATTTTTATTATTCATTTTATTTATAGGAACCACTGTACCAAGAAAGCGAATTGAAATTTATAAGCGAGCAGTTATAAGTACCGCAAGAGCGCAGAAACTGCACGCTTAGAACTTTCAAATCAAAGAGCAAGAGAGCGGGAGCGTAAATAAGTTAAAGTGCATGCACAAAAGAGAAACGGCGGGGATATAAGAAAAGAAAATACTGATAAGAATTATGAAATCAAAAACAATTTATTAGTATTAACACAAAGTGCACTCGCGAAGCGAACGGAGTTTAAATTTATGTTTGAATAACCGGACGAAAATTAAAATTGTTTTGATAAAACCCACCGATGGGAATAAACGAAAACAAAATACAAAATTCGAAGCGCAGAAAAAAAACACGACCGTTCACTTTGAAAGTCAAAGACGAATGTGGGCAATAATATATTGAAATCATTGAGAGTAGCGCTACTCAACCCGGTGACCGTAATAAAAAATAATAAAGAAAAAGAAGCTGTCTACATTCCATGATGATCCAATACAAGGTGGTCATACAGGCATTACAAAAACCTTGGCCAAGGTCCAGAGACACTATTACTGAAAAATATGTCCAAAGACATTAAAGAGTACATAAAGAAATGTCCTAAATGCCAAAAGTCGAAAACGACTAAACATACTAAGATCCCACTAACTATAACCGCTCCACAAAGAGCTTTTGATATAGTAATTGTAAATACTATTGGTCCCCTTCCAAAATCTAATAATGGAAATAAATACGCAGTAACACTCATCTGCGATTTAACTAAATACCTAGTAGCTATACCTATACCAAATAAAAGTGCAAATACAGTTGCAAAAGCTATATTTGAAGATTTTATTCTAAAGTACGGTCCATGAACCCGTTCATTACGGATATGGGAACAGAATATAAAAAAATTATTGAAGATCTATGTAAATACTTACATATTAAAAACATATCTTCAACTGCACACCACCACCAGACTGTAGGTACCGTGGAGCGAAGCCACAGAACACTCAATGAGTTCATTCGTTCATACATCTCAGTTGACAAAACAGATTGGGATGTATGGCTGCGGTACTTCGTCTATTGTTTTAATACAACCCCATCTATGGCTCATGACTATTGTCCATATGAGCAAGTTTTTGGTAAAATTTCAAATCTACCAAAACATTTTAATAGCATAGATAAAATAAAACCCCTTTATAATATAGAAGATTATGCTAAGGAATCCAAATTTAGATTAGAACAGGCATTTTAGAGAGCTAGACTAATGCAACAATCTAATAAGTTAAAAAAAAAAATTAGTTACGACAAAACTAGTTTAGATTTCGAATTAAAAATAGGAGATCAGGTTTTATTGAAAAATGAAACAGGACATAAGTTAGATTTCAAATATACAGGTCCTTATAAGGTAGAACAAATAGGAGATAGAGATAACATAACTATAATAAATAATAAAAATAAAAAACAAGCAGTACATGAAGATAGATTAAAACTCTTTATTTCATAATCAATTTTAATTTCATAAATATATCACGTATGGCCATACATAATATAAGAGCATATAGGATAACCATATCTAAAATAAGAATACACAATAATAACAAAAAAAGAAGGGAGAACGCTAAATGGCGCTATTGTATTGAAAGGCGGAAATGTAGGCGCTAGCCAGGCTTAAGCGTTTAATGGGTTTTTGGGCGTTAGCGTGGGCGTGGCAAACTTTTATTAGGCCAATAGGTATTGACGAAACAAATACATATCAATTAAAATTTTCATAATAGCATCAAAACTGTGGCCACAGCTTGTGGCTTGTGGGCGTCAGAGGGGGCGTGGCACCATTTTGAAACAAACTTGCGCTGCGTAGGAACTCCTAAAATCTACATGCCAAATGCCAATCTTCTAGCTTTTATAGTTTCCGAGATCTCAGCGTTCATACGGACGGACAGAAGGACGGACAGACAGACAGACGGACATGGCTAGATCGACTCGGCTAGTGATCCTGAACAAGAATATATATACTTTATAGGGTCGGAAACGCTTCCTTCAACCTGTTACATACTTTTGCACGAATACAATATACCATTTTACTCTACGAGTAACGGGTATAAAAATAGAAAAACAAATTAAAAACAGAAAAAAAAATTTTAAATCTTATTGTTATAAATAATATCAATTTTCTCAAAGTTTTCTCAAAGAAAATAACTCCATTATATTACGTTATTTTTCAAAAGGAGGGAGATGTAGTATGCACACATGTGAGATATATATATCGACCACCCACTGTACCAAGAGTACTAAGAGGGCAACCACTGTAACACTTTGTCGCAGTGTTTATACAATTCAGGGTCTCGGTCATCAACCTAAGTGCCCGAAATACGAACCGCCCGCTGTGCCTTGGCTCACATGCTGAAAGTGCATGTGTCAGCATAAGTGCAAGACGAGCGGACCTCATGTATGTGCATATACCTCCGCGCTCCAGACTAAGTGAGCATATACATATATATTAAGAATATATAGGCCGTCTCTCCGCTGCCGCTGTTGGCAGCGCCGCTACGAGACTTAGACCTTTTTAGCTCCTAAGTAAATTAAACTAAAGAAGAAACTCTTTTGAGCTCAGAGCGGCAACAACGGCTGCTCTGCTCCAAATATAAATAAAATAAAAATAATAAATAAAGACTACCAAAAAGAAACCAAATCGGACTCGTATTATTGGAGGAACATGGAAAAAGCAATTTAACCTATTACATGGCGACCGTGACGTTCGAGCCCAAATTCGGAAAATCAGGACAGCAGTAGCCGATAGAACTGATGAAGCAACTACAAAAAAAAACAAGAAAGGAAAGCTAACTTCGGGCGGAGCCGAAGTTGATATACCCTTGCTGAATACTCTGTAAATTATATTCTCCAAAATTATTCATATGATACTTTCTTAATACTCATAAAAAATCCGAACTTCCTAACTTTAAAAACACCAAAGTTATGGCATTTCCAATCGTTCAGTTATATGGCAGCTATAGGATATAGTCGGCCGATCCTTATGAAGTTTGGTAGGTCGGATTGATTGGCCAAAAATAAAACCCATAGAAAATCCCAACTTCCTTACTTAACAAACACCAAAGTTATAGCATTTCCGTTCGATCAGTTATATGGCAGCTATAGGATATAGTCGGCCGATCCTTATGAAATTTGGTAGGTCGGATTGATTGGCCAAATATAAAACCCGTAGGAAATCCCAACTTTCTAACTTTACAAACACCAAAGTAATGTTATTTCCAATCAATCAGTTATATGGCAGCTATAGGATATAGTCGGCCGATCCCGGCCGTTCCGACATATATACTGCAAAAGAAAGAAGGGTGTGTGCAAAGTTTCAACTCGATAGCTTTAAAACTGAGAGACTAGTTTGCGTAGAAACAGACAGACGGACAGACGGACATGGCTATATCAACTCAGGAGGTGATCCTGATCAAGAACTTATATACTTTATAGGGTCGGAGATGTCTCCTTCACTGCGTTGCACACTTTTGACCAAAATTATAATACCCTTTGCAAGGGTATAAAAACGCAGTAAGTAGAGTGTGATGTGTGCAAAACGTAGTCGCGTGGTGAAAAGATTAAAAGCCAGAAGGGCTGAATTAATGAAGCTGCTGAACAGCGGAAACGAATTAAGTTGGAACAACTCGGTAAAAATACATGCCGAACTTGAACATATCAAAAGTTTACTAACCTTATGTTAATATGCAGACCTCGCATGCAGACGTGTATTTATTGTGCTCCGGGAAAAAGTATTCAATAAAATCACGAAAGTGCAATGACCGTTTTAATAAATCTAATTTAACGCGAAAAGAGGCTTTCTGCGATGAAATCGCGAATGTTTATATTGATTGGTCATTAAATTAATAGAAAACTTAACACTTAAAACTCTAATTAACTTTACCACGAATACAATGAGTCTGAACGACGTTCGCACACAACGTCAACGTGAGCAAGACGAGAGACGGCTGTCAGTACAAAGAAATAACGCGTACTTCTCTTTTAAAGCAACCGAAAATAATGCAAGCTCTGATCAAGCGCGGGCAATTACCTCCAACTTGACCGAATTCTTAAACGTAGCGAGCGAGAGAGCGCGTTCTTGCTCCCCATCGCTACCATCGACGTCTCTGCTGCCAAAGAGCGCTGAATGTACTCCAATGCACCGCAATTTCTTTAACAACGTCAACTGTAAATAAAACAACAACTGCAACTGTATCGACTGCGCGTTTAATGACATCATCAGCTAGCAGCGCAAATATTAATACATCTGCCGCTGCGCTGCCCGAAAAACAGAACAAAAACAATGCATGTGTTAAGCCGGCTGTGCAGACTGGTATGGATCGCTACATCCAAATCAAAAGGAAGCTGAGCCCTCTAAATTCTCAACGCAAAATAATCCGTAACAATGCTAGCCTAGCTGAAATAGAAACGCCCATGAACTCAACCCGATTCAAAATCTTGGAAGACGCCTATGACGTTGAGGCGGCCGAATCTACTGAAGTCGAGAAAAGGAAGCCAAAACCTCTGCCAATTTATATTCGAGAAAAAAGTTCCAATGTTCTTGTCAACAAAATTATCGAGCTTATTGGAAAGTATAAAGTAAATATCTTACCGAGAATAAAAAGAACTTTTACACGTATCAGCTAAAAAGTGGCAAGGGCCTGCAAGACGTACTTTAGGGCATAGAGTCCGACGTAACGCCCGCAGAGATAACAAAGGCGCTACAAGAGAAGGGATTTAACGCTAAGACAGTCTTCTACATCCTTAACAGGGATAGAAAGCCGCAGCCACTCTTTAAGGTTGAGGTCGAACCAGAAAATAAGCCCCAAAGAAATAAGAAGTGCACCCCATTTACAATCTTCAGTTCCTGCTGCACCGCAGAATTACAGTTGAGGTACCGCACAAAGGCAATGGCCCGGTACAATGTGCGTCCTGCCAAGAATATGGCCATACAAGGTCATATGGTAAACTGAGCCCGGTGTGTGTAGTTTGTGGAGATCTTCATGACTCCGCACACTGCCCAGCGAGCAAAGATGACTGCAACTCGAAAAAGTGCGGCAACTGCGGTGGCAATCACACTGCTAACTAAGAGGCTGCCCTGTTAATAAGGAGCTGAAAAGTCGCATCCACCAGAGAGGAACTGCCGCCCGCACCCAAAATAAACCGATGACAGCTTTCAGATCTTCTTCTCGACTGCAGCCAGATCCTCACTAGGACCAATAAACTGTGATAAAAACTGACTTACGCAAGCGCTTTAAAATCAGGACTGGCTAACCCTGTCTCAAAAAGTTCATTTCTGCAATCAGCATACCAAGAACCGAACACGGCTCAGCAGCAACAATTCCCGGAGCAGTCAAAAAGGAACTTTGAAGATATGATATACAGCCTCCAAAAAGCCTTACGGAGTATATGTCGTTTATGCGCACAACTATGCAAGATTTAATGCGAAACCAAAATCTATTGATTAAAATGCTGGTTTCACAACAATCCAAATAATGACTTCCCTAAGGATATCTGCGTGGAACGCTAACGGCGTCTCACAGCATAAACTTGAGTTAGCTCAATTCCTACTCGACAGAAACACACCTTACAAAGAAATACAATACCCCATTTAATAGACTTTGCAATTACCAAAAACATTCCTAAAAATCTGATAAGCGCCGAATGCCTCTCGGATCTTTGATCTGTTCACTCGCCTGTCCTGTTTATTCTACTCCGACATCCAGGCGCATTGGGGAATCGTTTAAATTGACATCAGAGAAAACCAAGTGGGTTAAGTACAAGAAATACATTAGCTCAACGATGAAGCCAACTTAGACAGATTTGTTAATACACTGGATGTACTCGTCTCTGCAGCTCGAGTTTCAACACCCCAAACTACAAGTACACAAAGCAATCAAAAGAAGACGAATCTACAAATAGAACAGCTCGTCCTCAAAAAGCGACGCTTACGTCGAGAGTGGCAACTCCACAGATCACCATCTGCTAGGCAACGCTTAAAATATGCCTTACGTCAACTCACAAAAGCTTTACAGCAAGAAGAAGCACATGTCCACCGACGCTACATAGAGCAATTGTCAACATCTAGTACAAAACACTCACAATGGAGAGCTCACCCAACTCTAAGCTCACCGAAAGTAACCGTGATGACTATTAGAAATCCCACATTGAGTTTCGCCCAAACGAAATCGTTAACATCATCAAAAATCAGTTGAATCCGAAAAAATCCCCGGGCTGCGACCTCATAACTCCCAAAATGATCATTGAGCTCCTATATTGCGCCGTTTGCACTATCACCCAGCTTTTTAATGCCATCGCAAAACTTGGCCACTTTCCAGTGAGAAGGAAAAAGTCGATTATAATAATGATAGCAAAGCCGGGAAAAGACCACACAATTCCCACGTCGTATAGACCTATAAGCCTACTTTCTTGCTTATCTAAACTCTTTAAAAAATGCGTATTGACTCGGGTAAACACATACCTAAAATTCCAGGAAGGAATTCCGTCTCATTAATTTGTCTTTCGTGAAAAGCACGGAACAATTGAGCAGGTCAACCGGATAACATCAGAAATTCGGAACGCGTTCGAAAAACGAAAGTACTGTACTACCATATTTTTAGATGACCCTCAAGCATTTGATAGAGTTTGGCTATAAGGTCTAATGTACAAGACCAAGACAATGCTCCTCTACAACACCCATAAGCTTTTAGAGTCTTACCTCTACGACAGAAAATTTGCTGTGCGATGCAACACTGCTATAACTGACGATTTCAGTGTTAGAGCTGGAGTTCCTCAAGGAAGCGTGCTTGGGCCAACATTATATGTCCTCTACACAGCAGACATCCCAACAAACACACGACTAACTACATCTACGTTTGCTGATGATACAGCCATTCTCAGCCGCTCAAAATGGCCGATGCAAACAACTGCGCAGCTAGCTCTTCATCTGGTCGATGTTGAAAGGTGGCTATCAGATTGGCGAATTAAAGTAAACGAACAAAAATGCAAGCACGTTACGTTCACCCTGAACAGGCAAAACTGCCCGCCGCTCATGTTAAACCATACTATACTCCCGCAAGCAAACGAAGTGACATATCTAGGAGTACATCTCGACAGAAGACTCACAAGGCGCAGGCACATTGAAGCCAAAAGAACACACCAAAAGCTGAACGCCAGTAGCCTTCATTGGCTTATCAACGCTCGGTCTCCCATTAGTCTAGAATATAAAGTCCTGCTGTATAACTCGGTACTAAAACCTATATGGATGTACGGCTCTCAGTTATGGGGGAATGCCAGCAATAGCAATATTGACATAGTCCAGCGAGCTCAGTTGAAGATCTTGAGAACAATCACCGGGGCACCGTGGTACGATCGCAACGAAAACATACATCGCGACTTAAACATTCTACCAGTCAAAGAAGTGATCGCAAAACAGAAGGAAAAGTACTTTACCAAGCTATCGTTGCACCCTAACCACTTGGCGAGAGGTCTTACAAGGTTGATCAACCAATCACGCCTTCGTCGCAATGACTTACCCACCCAGCGACCGACTTGAGGGACGCGCAACCAGAATGCAGTCTTATAATACTGTTAGTTAAATTTTAATGTTAAGATTCGTAAACTTATTGTTGTCTCAAAATTAAGAGAAGACTCAATAAACAAAACAGTACATGAAGATAGATTAAAACTCTTTATTTCATAATCAATTTTAATTTCATAAATATATCACGTATGGCCATACATAATATAAGAGCATATAGGATAACCATATCTAAAATAAGAATACACAATAATAACAAAAAAAGAAGGGAGAACGCTAAATGGCGCTATTGTATTGAAAGGCGGAAATGTAGGCGCTAGCCAGGCTTAAGCGTTTAATGGGTTTTTGGGCGTTAGCGTGGGCGTGGCAAACTTTTATTAGGCCAATCGATAGGTATTGACGAAACAAATACATATCAATTAAAATTTTCATAATAGCATCAAAACTGTGGCCACAGCTTGTGGCTTGTGGGCGTCAGAGGGGGCGTGGCACCATTTTGAAACAAACTTGCGCTGCGTAGGAACTCCTAAAATCTACATGCAAAATGCCAATCTTCTAGCTTTTATAGTTTCCGAGATCTCAGCGTTCATACGGACGGACAGAAGGACGGACAGACAGACAGACGGACATGGCTAGATCGACTCGGCTAGTGATCCTGAACAAGAATATATATACTTTATAGGGTCGGAAACGCTTCCTTCAACCTGTTACATACTTTTGCACGAATACAATATACCATTTTACTCTACGAGTAACGGGTATAAAAATAGAAAAACAAATTAAAAACAGAAAAAAAAATTTTAAATCTTATTGTTATAAATAATATCAATTTTCTCAAAGTTTTCTCAAAGAAAATAACTCCATTATATTACGTTATTTTTCAAAAGGAGGGAGATGTAGTATGCACACATGTGAGATATATATATCGACCACCCACTGTACCAAGAGTACTAAGAGGGCAACCACTGTAACACTTTGTCGCAGTGTTTATACAATTCAGGGTCTCGGTCATCAACCTAAGTGCCCGAAATACGAACCGCCCGCTGTGCCTTGGCTCACATGCTGAAAGTGCATGTGTCAGCATAAGTGCAAGACGAGCGGACCTCATGTATGTGCATATACCTCCGCGCTCCAGACTAAGTGAGCATATACATATATATTAAGAATATATAGGCCGTCTCTCCGCTGCCGCTGTTGGCAGCGCCGCTACGAGACTTAGACCTTTTTAGCTCCTAAGTAAATTAAACTAAAGAAGAAACTCTTTTGAGCTCAGAGCGGCAACAACGGCTGCTCTGCTCCAAATATAAATAAAATAAAAATAATAAATAAAGAATACCAAAAAGAAACCAAATCGGACTCGTATTATTGGAGGAACATGGAAAAAGCAATTTAACCTATTACATGGCGACCGTGACGTTCGAGCCCAAATTCGGAAAATCAGGACAGCAGTAGCCGATAGAACTGATGAAGCAACTACAAAAAAAAACAAGAAAGGAAAGCTAACTTCGGGCGGAGCCGAAGTTGATATACCCTTGCTGAATACTCTGTAAATTATATTCTCCAAAATTATTCATATGATACTTTCTTAATACTCATAAAAAATCCGAACTTCCTAACTTTAAAAACACCAAAGTTATGGCATTTCCAATCGTTCAGTTATATGGCAGCTATAGGATATAGTCGGCCGATCCTTATGAAGTTTGGTAGGTCGGATTGATTGGCCAAAAATAAAACCCATAGAAAATCCCAACTTCCTTACTTAACAAACACCAAAGTTATAGCATTTCCGTTCGATCAGTTATATGGCAGCTATAGGATATAGTCGGCCGATCCTTATGAAATTTGGTAGGTCGGATTGATTGGCCAAATATAAAACCCGTAGGAAATCCCAACTTTCTAACTTTACAAACACCAAAGTAATGTTATTTCCAATCAATCAGTTATATGGCAGCTATAGGATATAGTCGGCCGATCCCGGCCGTTCCGACATATATACTGCAAAAGAAAGAAGGGTGTGTGCAAAGTTTCAACTCGATAGCTTTAAAACTGAGAGACTAGTTTGCGTAGAAACAGACAGACGGACAGACGGACATGGCTATATCAACTCAGGAGGTGATCCTGATCAAGAACTTATATACTTTATAGGGTCGGAGATGTCTCCTTCACTGCGTTGCACACTTTTGACCAAAATTATAATACCCTTTGCAAGGGTATAAAAACGCAGTAAGTAGAGTGTGATGTGTGCAAAACGTAGTCGCGTGGTGAAAAGATTAAAAGCCAGAAGGGCTGAATTAATGAAGCTGCTGAACAGCGGAAACGAATTAAGTTGGAACAACTCGGTAAAAATACATGCCGAACTTGAACATATCAAAAGTTTACTAACCTTATGTTAATATGCAGACCTCGCATGCAGACGTGTATTTATTGTGCTCCGGGAAAAAGTATTCAATAAAATCACGAAAGTGCAATGACCGTTTTAATAAATCTAATTTAACGCGAAAAGAGGCTTTCTGCGATGAAATCGCGAATGTTTATATTGATTGGTCATTAAATTAATAGAAAACTTAACACTTAAAACTCTAATTAACTTTACCACGAATACAATGAGTCTGAACGACGTTCGCACACAACGTCAACGTGAGCAAGACGAGAGACGGCTGTCAGTACAAAGAAATAACGCGTACTTCTCTTTTAAAGCAACCGAAAATAATGCAAGCTCTGATCAAGCGCGGGCAATTACCTCCAACTTTCTAACTTTACAAACACCAAAGTAATGTTATTTCCAATCAATCAGTTATATGGCAGCTATAGGATATAGTCGGCCGATCCCGGCCGTTCCGACATATATACTGCAAAAGAAAGAAGGGTGTGTGCAAAGTTTCAACTCGATAGCTTTAAAACTGAGAGACTAGTTTGCGTAGAAACAGACAGACGGACAGACGGACATGGCTATATCAACTCAGGAGGTGATCCTGATCAAGAACTTATATACTTTATAGGGTCGGAGATGTCTCCTTCACTGCGTTGCACACTTTTGACCAAAATTATAATACCCTTTGCAAGGGTATAAAAACGCAGTAAGTAGAGTGTGATGTGTGCAAAACGTAGTGGCGTGGTGAAAAGATTAAAAGCCAGAAGGGCTGAATTAATGAAGCTGCTGAACAGCGGAAACGAATTAAGTTGGAACAACTCGGTAAAAATACATGCCGAACTTGAACATATCAAAAGTTTACTAACCGATCGAAAAAATCAAATCACAGCCACACACACACATCCACCTACCCTGTAATTCAAAATATTGTCAAACCTAACCAAAAACTGCCTCCACCAGAAAATATCAATATTCCCAAGCTGAAGAAGAAGTGCCCGAACGACTGCGAGGGACCACTGTGCTCGCCCCATTGCGAGTACACCTGTGCAGCCAGCACCAAATCAGGACAGCAGTAGCCAATAGAACTGATGAAGCAACTACAAAAAAAAACAAGAAAGGAAAGCTAACTTCGGGCGGAGCCGATTTTGATATACCCTTGCAGAATACTCTGTACATTATATTCTCCAAAATTATTCATATGATGCATTATTAATACTCATAAGAAATCCCATCTTCCTAACTTTAAAAACACCAAAGTTATGGCATTTCCATTTCCAAAAATAAAACCCGTAGAAAATCCCAACTTTCTAACTTTACAAACACCAAAGTTATCGCATTTCCGATCAATCAGTTAGATGGCAGCTATAGGATATAGTCGGCCGTTCCGACATATATACTGCTGTGTAAAGGAAAGAAGGGTGTGTGCAAAGTTTCAATTCGATAGCTTTAAAACTGATAGACTAGTTTGCGTAGAAACAGACAGACGGACAGACAGACGGACAGACAGACGGACATGGCTATATCAATTCAGGAGGTGATCCTGATCAAGAATATATATACTTTATAGGGTCGGAGATGTCTCCTTCACTGCGTTGCACACTTTTGACCAAAATTATAATACCCTTTGCAAGGGTATAAAAATCCTATAGCAGCTAAAAGAAAAACACCCAAAATGGGTTTAGTAGACGTGAAAGAAGTGGATTCCACAGCAAACGTCATAAATAAAATAGAGACCAAAACTATGAATACAGATTTAACGAACAGTTTATTGTCAATCATTGTCTTTATTATGAGCGCATTTATTTTGTACAAGGCATATATTTTTCATAATAAATGTATATCGAAGAGAGCCATAAATAAAAGCCAGGCTAATGATCTGGACAAAATATAAAATACATAAAGCGCCAACAATAATTACAAAAAGATGTTCAAAATATGTATGTCCATATATTGATATATTGAATATAGGTGTTATTTTATCCAATAAAAAATAAATATGAATACTACAGAGTGTATTAGAATTACTAATAGGGAACCCCACTTTCAGAACAGGGTATTATCAATAATAGAAAAAGGAGCTGAGCCTCTACTGATAAATGAATTCGAATATGAGTACATGAATAGGTACAACTTAGACTTTTCTCCCTTGATACATTGCTCAAGTACTCAGAAGGCGATAGTATTGAGCACCGTCCCGACCCTACAAATTAAATCAGCTATTAACAATAACAAGATACTTGGAAGACATATTTCATTGATGGTTTCAAGAAATAAATTTAAATAATGGAATGGGACGAATTATATAAACAACTAAATAATATAAAATTGTTTTGTGCATATGTGAAAATTGCAATGCAAAGGTTACATCACAAAACAAACAGAGAATGGCTAAGTTCCCCTGACTTTTAATACTTTTAATAATACTCCGACTATTACAATTTCGAAACGAAATTGACGTGTAGATGTGGTGGATTTTGCTTATTTCAATGTCGCAGTCAGATTTGGCTATTTTTAATCAGAGCATTGTTTAATACCTATACAAGTACCTTAATAATTCCGAAGGTATATCAAAATCTGTAGCTAGGTAAGGTAAAAGGTACCCAATTATTTTTATACCTAGGTAAGGTAAAAGGTACCACTAAATTGTACCTAGATACGTACCTAGGTAAAAATATCTAGGTATGTCCCAACACTGTGTGTAGTACGTCGCCTTTGAGGAACTAGTCGTTGTAGGAATCTTTTCCATCGTTGAGAATATCGCATATCGCTCTGAGATGATCATCTTGCTCCTGCGTTTTCTATTGTCATGATTGGGTAACGGCTGAGGGCGTCGACATGTTTCATATGAGTTCCGGAACGATGCTCTACCTCATAATCGTACTCCTGTAAAAATAGGTCCCAGCGAGCGACACGTGTACAAAGATTTTGCTTCTCCAAAGTTATTGTGAAGGCGTTGCAGTCGGTAATGATTTTAAAGTGCATGCCTAATAGATATACTTTAAACTTTGTGAGTGCTTCGAAGACTGCAAGAATTTCAAGCTCGTAACTTGTGTACTTTCGTTGAGCGTCGCTTGTCTTTTTACTCATTAAGTATACCGAATGCATCTGACCGTCGCCTAAGGACTTCTGCAAAAGGATCGCACCAAATCCGTCAATGGAAGCGTCAGTGTGCACGTCTGTCTCGAGCTTCTGGTTGTAAATGCTCAGAACTGGATTTGAGGTCAAAATCTTTTTTATAATGCGTTTCTTCTTTGGGGCTCATGAGAAATTTTGTGTTGTTCTTCGGGGCTTTGAAATAATGACATAATTTTGAATGAATTTCCTAAAATATATCATTAAACACAAAAAACTTTATAGTTGCTTCAAAGTTTGTGGTGTTTTGAATTTTGACACAGCAACAATCTTCTCAGGGGTTGGATAAATCTTCTGATTTTCTATAATATGGCCGAACTGACTTCCCTAAGGATATCTGCGTGGAACGCTAACGGCGTCTCACAGCATAAACTTGAGTTAGCTCAATTCCTACTCGACAGAAACACACCTTACAAAGAAATACAATACCCCATTTAATAGACTTTGCAATTACCAAAAACATTCCTAAAAATCTGATAAGCGCCGAATGCCTCTCGGATCTTTGATCTGTTCACTCGCCTGTCCTGTTTATTCTACTCCGACATCCAGGCGCATTGGGGAATCGTTTAAATTGACATCAGAGAAAACCAAGTGGGTTAAGTACAAGAAATACATTAGCTCAACGATGAAGCCAACTTAGACAGATTTGTTAATACACTGGATGTACTCGTCTCTGCAGCTCGAGTTTCAACACCCCAAACTACAAGTACACAAAGCAATCAAAAGAAGACGAATCTACAAATAGAACAGCTCGTCCTCAAAAAGCGACGCTTACGTCGAGAGTGGCAACTCCACAGATCACCATCTGCTAGGCAACGCTTAAAATATGCCTCACGTCAACTCACAAAAGCTTTACAGCAAGAAGAAGCACATGTCCACCGACGCTACATAGAGCAATTGTCAACATCTAGTACAAAACACTCACAATGGAGAGCTCACCCAACTCTAAGCTCACCGAAAGTAACCGTGATGACTATTAGAAATCCCACATTGAGTTTCGCCCAAACGAAATCGTTAACATCATCAAAAATCAGTTGAATCCGAAAAAATCCCCGGGCTGCGACCTCATAACTCCCAAAATGATCATTGAGCTCCTATATTGCGCCGTTTGCACTATCACCCAGCTTTTTAATGCCATCGCAAAACTTG
This sequence comes from Drosophila prolongata, assembly GCA_036346975.1. NCBI lineage: Eukaryota > Metazoa > Arthropoda > Insecta > Diptera > Drosophilidae > Drosophila > Drosophila prolongata. The sequence goes on along the minus strand of JAYMZC010000387.1, from coordinate 18,970,193 downwards.
GCCACTTTCCAGTGAGAAGAAAAAAGTCGATTATAATAATGATAGCAAAGCCGGGAAAAGACCACACAATTCCCACGTCGTATAGACCTATAAGCCTACTTTCTTGCTTATCTAAACTCTTTAAAAAATGCGTATTGACTCGGGTAAACACATACCTAAAGTTTGTGGTGTTTTGAATTTTGACACAGCAACAATCTTCTCAGGGGTTGGATAAATCTTCTGATTTTCTATAATATGGCCGAACTGTTTACGCGTTTTTAAAAAAAATGACCATATTCTGAGCAGGTGTCAATAACCTCCTCAATAACCTTAAGCAATGTGCTTTCTTCATCCATAGCAGGTATGATGACGTCATCGATGTAGGGCAGAGCGATGCCTTTGCGAGTTAGCTCAGGAAAAATTGTGTAACAGGTACCTTTAAAAACTGATATTGTCCACTTTGAGTGACAAAAGATGTGTATTTTCGGCTGGGCTCTGATACAGGAACATGAAAAAATCCAATCTGAACGACGTTCGCACACAACGTCAACGTGAGCAAGACGAGAGACGGCTGTCAGTACAAAGAAATAACGCGTACTTCTCTTTTAAAGCAACCGAAAATAATGCAAGCTCTGATCAAGCGCGGGCAATTACCTCCAACTTGACCGAATTCTTAAACGTAGCGAGCGAGAGAGCGCGTTCTTGCTCCCCATCGCTACCATCGACGTCTCTGCTGCCAAAGAGCGCTGAATGTACTCCAATGCACCGCAATTTCTTTAACAACGTCAACTGTAAATAAAACAACAACTGCAACTGTATCGACTGCGCGTTTAATGACATCATCAGCTAGCAGCGCAAATATTAATACATCTGCCGCTGCGCTGCCCGAAAAACAGAACAAAAACAATGCATGTGTTAAGCCGGCTGTGCAGACTGGTATGGATCGCTACATCCAAATCAAAAGGAAGCTGAGCCCTCTAAATTCTCAACGCAAAATAATCCGTAACAATGCTAGCCTAGCTGAAATAGAAACGCCCATGAACTCAACCCGATTCAAAATCTTGGAAGACGCCTATGACGTTGAGGCGGCCGAATCTACTGAAGTCGAGAAAAGGAAGCCAAAACCTCTGCCAATTTATATTCGAGAAAAAAGTTCCAATGTTCTTGTCAACAAAATTATCGAGCTTATTGGAAAGTATAAAGTAAATATCTTACCGAGAATAAAAAGAACTTTTACACGTATCAGCTAAAAAGTGGCAAGGGCCTGCAAGACGTACTTTAGGGCATAGAGTCCGACGTAACGCCCGCAGAGATAACAAAGGCGCTACAAGAGAAGGGATTTAACGCTAAGACAGTCTTCTACATCCTTAACAGGGATAGAAAGCCGCAGCCACTCTTTAAGGTTGAGGTCGAACCAGAAAATAAGCCCCAAAGAAATAAGAAGTGCACCCCATTTACAATCTTCAGTTCCTGCTGCACCGCAGAATTACAGTTGAGGTACCGCACAAAGGCAATGGCCCGGTACAATGTGCGTCCTGCCAAGAATATGGCCATACAAGGTCATATGGTAAACTGAGCCCGGTGTGTGTAGTTTGTGGAGATCTTCATGACTCCGCACACTGCCCAGCGAGCAAAGATGACTGCAACTCGAAAAAGTGCGGCAACTGCGGTGGCAATCACACTGCTAACTAAGAGGCTGCCCTGTTAATAAGGAGCTGAAAAGTCGCATCCACCAGAGAGGAACTGCCGCCCGCACCCAAAATAAACCGATGACAGCTTTCAGATCTTCTTCTCGACTGCAGCCAGATCCTCACTAGGACCAATAAACTGTGATAAAAACTGACTTACGCAAGCGCTTTAAAATCAGGACTGGCTAACCCTGTCTCAAAAAGTTCATTTCTGCAATCAGCATACCAAGAACCGAACACGGCTCAGCAGCAACAATTCCCGGAGCAGTCAAAAAGGAACTTTGAAGATATGATATACAGCCTCCAAAAAGCCTTACGGAGTATATGTCGTTTATGCGCACAACTATGCAAGATTTAATGCGAAACCAAAATCTATTGATTAAAATGCTGGTTTCACAACAATCCAAATAATGACTTCCCTAAGGATATCTGCGTGGAACGCTAACGGCGTCTCACAGCATAAACTTGAGTTAGCTCAATTCCTACTCGACAGAAACACACCTTACAAAGAAATACAATACCCCATTTAATAGACTTTGCAATTACCAAAAACATTCCTAAAAATCTGATAAGCGCCGAATGCCTCTCGGATCTTTGATCTGTTCACTCGCCTGTCCTGTTTATTCTACTCCGACATCCAGGCGCATTGGGGAATCGTTTAAATTGACATCAGAGAAAACCAAGTGGGTTAAGTACAAGAAATACATTAGCTCAACGATGAAGCCAACTTAGACAGATTTGTTAATACACTGGATGTACTCGTCTCTGCAGCTCGAGTTTCAACACCCCAAACTACAAGTACACAAAGCAATCAAAAGAAGACGAATCTACAAATAGAACAGCTCGTCCTCAAAAAGCGACGCTTACGTCGAGAGTGGCAACTCCACAGATCACCATCTGCTAGGCAACGCTTAAAATATGCCTCACGTCAACTCACAAAAGCTTTACAGCAAGAAGAAGCACATGTCCACCGACGCTACATAGAGCAATTGTCAACATCTAGTACAAAACACTCACAATGGAGAGCTCACCCAACTCTAAGCTCACCGAAAGTAACCGTGATGACTATTAGAAATCCCACATTGAGTTTCGCCCAAACGAAATCGTTAACATCATCAAAAATCAGTTGAATCCGAAAAAATCCCCGGGCTGCGACCTCATAACTCCCAAAATGATCATTGAGCTCCTATATTGCGCCGTTTGCACTATCACCCAGCTTTTTAATGCCATCGCAAAACTTGGCCACTTTCCAGTGAGAAGGAAAAAGTCGATTATAATAATGATAGCAAAGCCGGGAAAAGACCACACAATTCCCACGTCGTATAGACCTATAAGCCTACTTTCTTGCTTATCTAAACTCTTTAAAAAATGCGTATTGACTCGGGTAAACACATACCTAAAATTCCAGGAAGGAATTCCGTCTCATTAATTTGTCTTTCGTGAAAAGCACGGAACAATTGAGCAGGTCAACCGGATAACATCAGAAATTCGGAACGCGTTCGAAAAACGAAAGTACTGTACTACCATATTTTTAGATGACCCTCAAGCATTTGATAGAGTTTGGCTATAAGGTCTAATGTACAAGACCAAGACAATGCTCCTCTACAACACCCATAAGCTTTTAGAGTCTTACCTCTACGACAGAAAATTTGCTGTGCGATGCAACACTGCTATAACTGACGATTTCAGTGTTAGAGCTGGAGTTCCTCAAGGAAGCGTGCTTGGGCCAACATTATATGTCCTCTACACAGCAGACATCCCAACAAACACACGACTAACTACATCTACGTTTGCTGATGATACAGCCATTCTCAGCCGCTCAAAATGGCCGATGCAAACAACTGCGCAGCTAGCTCTTCATCTGGTCGATGTTGAAAGGTGGCTATCAGATTGGCGAATTAAAGTAAACGAACAAAAATGCAAGCACGTTACGTTCACCCTGAACAGGCAAAACTGCCCGCCGCTCATGTTAAACCATACTATACTCCCGCAAGCAAACGAAGTGACATATCTAGGAGTACATCTCGACAGAAGACTCACAAGGCGCAGGCACATTGAAGCCAAAAGAACACACCAAAAGCTGAACGCCAGTAGCCTTCATTGGCTTATCAACGCTCGGTCTCCCATTAGTCTAGAATATAAAGTCCTGCTGTATAACTCGGTACTAAAACCTATATGGATGTACGGCTCTCAGTTATGGGGGAATGCCAGCAATAGCAATATTGACATAGTCCAGCGAGCTCAGTTGAAGATCTTGAGAACAATCACCGGGGCACCGTGGTACGATCGCAACGAAAACATACATCGCGACTTAAACATTCTACCAGTCAAAGAAGTGATCGCAAAAGAGAAGGAAAAGTACTTTACCAAGCTATCGTTGCACCCTAACCACTTGGCGAGAGGTCTTACAAGGTTGATCAACCAATCACGCCTTCGTCGCAATGACTTACCCACCCAGCGACCGACTTGAGGGACGCGCAACCAGAATGCAGTCTTATAATACTGTTAGTTAAATTTTAATGTTAAGATTCGTAAACTTATTGTTGTCTCAAAATTAAGAGAAGACTCAATAAACAAAAACAAAGTTTTAAAAAAATAAAAAAAAAGATTATTGATCCAACGAAAATTGATGCAAAGTCTTGGAGAGCCGTCAGGATTTTTTACCATTACCACTGGGCTTGTGAACTCGGAGTCAGACACTTCTATGATTCCAGTTTGAAGCCATTCGTCAACCTGCTCCTCTACCAAACGCGTCTCAGCAAAAGGCAAGCGCCTTGGTCTGGTAAATGTCGGGGTCTCGTCTTTCAGGATAATGCGCATCTCGATTTTGGCGGTCTTCAGGTGAAGCGGCTTGTAGTCGTTTATGATTTTGGGGACTTCGTTTTTGGCAAACATACTTGCTTGCTCGTTGATATTATGTTCATTATTATTCTCTGCGACGTCGATTTTCATAACGTTTATTATCGCTTTCTTCTACATGACTCGGCATCTTAGGCACTTGCAAGCCGTCGCGATTGAAAATAATTTCAGCAAGTAAACAAATTTCTTCGCCGACAATCAACTGGAAATCCATGCAACCGATGAAAACAACGTAGAAATCCAACTTGAACTCTTTGAAATGTCCAATTGGATTTATTTTGTTCGCGTCGCGCTTGCTACCGAAACCACGTGTGTCTCTACGTAAATCAAGTTAAATTTGCTTCCGGTGTCGAACAGAGCTACGCACTTTTCGTTAGCGAGAACCACTTCTTTGTTGCACTCGGCTTTTTCGTTTTCTTTACAATTGCGCGAAATATGTCCGTACTGGTTACACTTTAAACATTTAGTGCCGCGCTCTTTGTTCTTGCAATTATTGGACAGGTGTCCTTTTTCGCAACAATTATAACAAGTTACCTCTTTTTTAAAATTCTTGTTAGGTGTTGCCACTTTCTTGCTATAAAGTACATCGTCGTTTCGCTTTGGCTTCTCACGGTCGTACCCTTTCTCTCGCTCATTTTTTGTGACGTAACATTTCAGCTTCTCTTTGAATTCAGTAATATTTCGAGCACCGTATAGGAGAGTTTTGTCAATTGAGTAATCGTCTATGCCATCAATTACGTACTGTATCAAAACCGAATCACAAATATCTCCCCAAATTGACAGATCCTTCATTCGGAACAAGTATGCGAAACTACACTCGTCATTTGCGCGTTTGCTTTTGTTCAACTGCTCGTGGATTTGTTTGCTGTTCACAATATTTTTGAACTCATATAAGATAGCAATTTTTAGCGCATTCCAGGTGATCAGAGCACTGTCACTCATTAAGTACAATTTAACTTCTGAACGTCATTCCAGCACAGTATTAGCGCTTGCTCTTCGAATTCAGTTAACCACGACTCGATGGAAATTGAGTTAGTACATTCAAAGGTGCGAATCGAATCTCCCATGTCGCGAAAACTAAAAGAAAATCTTGGTGATTCCACTTAGTTGTCAAGTTTTCTCGACCTCTCTTTCTCTGCATTTTTGGCAAGATTCGACGCATTTTCGTGTCATCGTACATCGTCATTTTCGTCTTCGTCGTCTGAGGAATCAATTTGATTGTGTGCGAGAAATTTATTTTGCATCAAATTGCAAAATATGTGGATTCAGACGTCGTCTACGTTGTATGTTATTTTCAACACATTGCGGATTGATGTCAGATCGCGTTTGTTAAGATTTTCCTGCTAAGTAATTTTCCGAGCTAATGTCGAAGTCGTTGGCGGTTACCTCTATCACCCTCGCTCTCAAACACTTACTTGTGGGAGGCTTAAATGTTCTCACTCTTGATACAGTGCAAATTTTCACTTATGAAGGCTCATGGTTCTTTTCGTTTTTTTGTTTTTTACGTCTTAGTTTTGCTAGTTCACTTAGCACTCGGCTTCGGTTTTACTTTTCACTTCTTTCACTCCCAAATGTGGGATTTTTAAGTGTAATGGCTAAGTATTTAAGTTTATATGTATTTTAGATTAATTAAGTATAATATAAAGAAATTAACATAGGTAAATTAGAATTTCACGTGTCTTTTCCGTCTTTTGGCCAACGTCTTAAAACGTACTCTTCAAAGGCTCGAACTCAACTCCTCCTTCTCGTCTTTCATCTCTCTTACTTCTTGTCTTTCGTCTTTCTTCTTTACTTCTTCATATCGTTCTTGCATTTCGTCGTTAGTCTCGTTCAGCTCAAAAAGGTTGTTGTCTGGGGTAAACTTATTGTGGAATGATTGCTACCCAAAGCACACACACCCCACATATATATAATAGCAAATTCGGGATTTAACACTTTGAAAAAAATATAAAATTTTACTTATCAAAATAGTGTAAACGCGAACTGGGAGAGATAGCTCCTTACAAGATTCAACTTAAAACTCAAACTTATAAACTATGCTGACGCTTATCAAACCTTTGATTGGGAGCAAGAACTCGATTGATAAATTGAGAGTGTCCAAAATGAGAGTACTGAGCATGAGAGCGATCTAGGTTAGAGCTGCGTCTGCAATTTTACAGAATTGGGGGATAAAAGCTTTTTGGAGTTTGGGGTCATTTGTTTATAGCGCAAGAGGATGGTTACATTAATTGGGCAATCGTGGGAGCCGACAATTTAGGGTTATTTTATTTATTTGTTTATAACTCAAGAGGATGTTTATATTAATTGGCGACTTTTGGGATCCGATGATTTCGGGTGTGTCCAGTACGTAGAGTAAATATGTTTATGAAGAAGATATGTGGGTGTAGGTATTGTGACGAACCCGCCTAGGAGGCGTATACGCCACAATGGTTTTTCTTATCTTTATAATAGTTTTAAGAGAAATACCATGAAGTTTATAAATATTAAGACATAGTGAGATTAAGTAAGTTATATCTAAGTTCAAATCCCGGGGTGGCAATGCCATCCGATATTTAGCCAAGACACATTTAAAACTAGAAAAGCAAGAAGCTAAGATATCAGTACTGGGAAAATACTAGAAATCCCGAATGCGTGAAAAAGGAGGAAAGGGGAAGGCGATCACACAACAACCAGACAGCGTGACTTCTCTCGGGATCGCGGAACCAGGAAGACGTGTGATCGGGACACGGCTCAGCGAAACTTAGAGACCCCACGTGTGCTCCGCAAGTTTATTCGCAAGACAGGCCAAACGTGACGCCTAACGCGACCCTTCACAGCTTTCTCATCGCGAGTGTTCCGCCGGTTTAATTTGGCCAAGTGTTACGCTGTTGATCGCGGGTGATATTAAAGAGGTTAGTACAAAATAGGTTCTCATACGCTCAGAACGGTGTAGCGGACTCGGGTGAGGACAATCTCAATAAAGTGTTACGATTGTATAATCACATCTCCCGATCGTGCGTTTTCATTTTTGTAGTTAGAAAAGAAACTTAGCCTAACCTAACCTCATTCCCACGGCTGCTTTGGGCCCGAACGTGGACATTCTTCCCGTTCGCCACAGTAGCCGTAGTTTTGCTCCGAGTAGTGCCTTCGGACCTGAATGCGGACCATTTCCCGTTCGGTCCAGTAGTTCCCCCAAACACGTTTCCGTCGACCCAAATAAGAACCTTCGGTGCAGACTCCCCATCAAATTCATCCGTTCACCTGTGAAACGGAACTCTCTAGTCCGGTGTTTCGGTGATTTACAAATTTCTTGTAAAGGACTCTTGGATCCGACTGAGATCTGTACCCCGGCCGAGAAAGCATCCTTACAAGAGACGCCCGAGCAGGGACACCGAGACTAGCTAGAGATTTATCCAAGTGGCCTAAAGACCCACTGTAAAAAGGGAAGAGTCGACCGGAGAGTCGAGACGAAACGACCGGAGGAATAGAAGGATATAAGAAAACCGCCCAGGAAAATAAAATCCGACGGTGAGTACGAAGAAGGTAGTTATATCAAAAACCCTGGTGTAGGAGTTCGCTGGATATATGCCCGCCGAAGAGACGAACTCAACTACCTTGCCGTTGAGTTCGGCTTTAAAGCGGATGGTACCGTCGAAGAGGCCAGGAAGGCGTTTGTCAACCTGGTCAGCGCAGGATCCTTCCCACAACGGGTGTGGAACCGACTAGCTCAGCTGCAGGAGCAGTATAGCAGTCGGGCCCCGAGCCCTAATCCCACAGGAAAGAACGACGAGATGGGGCAATTTGCGGAGTCCCTCCGGATACCCGTCGTCTCCGATGCTGCGCCGGTCGAGGTTCCAGCTCGTCATCGAGGGGTAGATCCAGGAACGACACACGGTGTCTGGGTGCCGCCAGTAGACGCTCGCTTGGTCACTGGCCTACAGGGGCAGGAGGTACGGAGTAATACGACTCCCACTCAGCACTTGCTCCCCGAGAAGATGCACAAGTGGAACCTGCGGTTCGATGGTAGCTCGGATCCGTTGACTCTCATCGCCGCACTCGAGGAGAAGATGACGACGTATAGGATAAATCAGGAAGAGATCCCCCGGGCTATGTCCGAAATCTTCGAGGGCCCGGCGGCACGGTGGTTCCATACTAGCCATCTGCACTCCGCCTCTTGGGGAACTTTCCGGAGGGAATTCCTGGAGTTCTTCTTAAGTCCTCGATACTTCGAACCATTAGAGGACGAGATTCGGACTCACGTGCAGAGGGGAGGAGAGCCTTTCAAAACATACCTGTTAGAGCTCAAGACGAAGACGCCGCAGGCCAGGTACCGAGGAGAGGAAGAGTTGTACCGAGCATTCGGAAACATGGCTTCAGAGTACCGGCTGTACATCAAGCGCAGTGAATTCGGGACGTTGAAGCAGCTGACTCACATGGCTACTGAGTACGAGTGTGTCAAACAACTCGAGTCGACTCGAGATGGGACCACAGGAGGAACGGACAGGAACCACGAGGGATCGCAACTTCGGCGATCGCCGAATCCCCTTCGGAACTTGGAGAGTACTACACACGCAGGACACGTGACTCACCGGATGATCGGGCAAGGAACCTCGAGAGTGGTCGTGCAGCGGGCCTGCGGCCGTTGCGGTGACAAAGGACATTTCCGTCGGGACTGTCCCAATCCACGTCGCGACTTTTGTTGGGATTGTGGCCGGGTAGGAGTGCTAACTATAGAGTGCTGCCGTCGAAATGCCTCGGGAAACGGAGGACGTCTCCGCCGGAATCCGGGTACGGCAGAGACGAGCGAAGCAACGACCCGACCCCAACAAAACCCCCGTTAAGGATACACGGTGGGTAGACGCCACCGTTGATACAGGGGCATCCAGGAGTTTCGTCAGTGAAAGTTTTACAAAGCTGGTTGCCCGCGCAGACGAGGTTCGTGAAGTGGTCACTAGAATAGCGTTGGCCGATCGGTCATGTCTGGATGTGACAAAATTGTGGAGAACCCCGGTCACGTTAACCACAGTACTCTTACCCATGTTGGTGATGCCCACCATGTTGGGCCGAGTGATACTTGGGATGGATTTCCTCAAAGCAGCCGGGATGTAAGTGCGATCCGAACCCCAAGCAGAAGGAGATCCTTTGTTACAACCAGTGCTCATACCTCTGAGGGACGATCGAGAAGAAGCGCTGCACTCCGACAAGTTTAGGATCCAATTGGGGACTGCCAGACAAGGAGAAACAGAGATTCTTAGCCCTACGTCTACGCGGGACGCGGCCACGACAAAGGACACAGGGACAACTGGTAGGATGGAGGCGGAAGACCATGATGAAGAGCGACAGATTGTACCATTGAGCCCGAGGCAACAAGGCTTCATCGAACGAGAGTTAGCTTTGTTCGGGAGTCTCCAGGGAGTATCTCAGGTCGCTGAGCATCGCATCGTCATGCGCGACGATAAGCCCAAAGCAAAGCAAAGGTATTATCCCAGGAACCCCACGATGCAACATGTCATCGATACCCAAGTAGATGAACTGCTTCGCGCAGGAGCCATCGCGCCTTCCAGGAGCCCACACAGCGCACCAATCATATTGGTGAAGAAAAAGGTTGGCGATTGGCGCATGTGTGTCGACTATCGACAGTTCAACGCACACTCAGTGCCCGACGCCTACCCGGTCCCGAGGATCAATCACATCCTGTATATCTCCACGTTGGATTTGAAAAACCCATGGCCAGTGATAGTCGTCAATACACGGTCTTCACGGTTCCAGGTCGGGGACTATATCAATGGAAAGTCATGCCCTTCGGCCTGCACTCTGCCAGTGCAACGTTCCAACGTGCTCTGGACAGCGTGATTGGGGCGGAGATGGAGCCGGTCGCCTTCGCTTACTTAGATGACATCATTGTCGTTAGCGCTACGAAGGAGCAACACTTCGCTAACCTCGCCGAAGTGTTCCGCAGATTACGGGCTGCGAATTTGAGGATAAATCCAAGGAAGTGTACGTTCTTCAAGCAGAAACTGGTTTACCTCGGTCATGTGATCAGCGGCGAACGGATTCAGACCGATCCCGAGAAGGTGTCTGCGATCAATAAGCTGAAGACCCCCACCAACCTGAAGGAACTACGCCAATGGATCGGGATGGCATCCTGGTACCGGAGATTCGTCCCAAGCTTCGCGATCATCGTGCAACCAGTGGCCGCGTTACTGAAGAAAGGCCGGAAGTGGACCTGGGGACCGGAACAGCAAACCGCCTAGGAAGGGATTAGAAGGTGCCTGACCACCGCCCCCGTGTTGGGTTGTCCGGATTTCGACCGGAAGTTTGTCTTACAGACTGATGCGAGTGACGTAGGCCTGGGAGCGGTGTTATCTCAGGACGTCGAGGGCCAAGAGAAGGTCATCGCATACGCTAGCCGTCGACTAACTCCTGCGGAGCACAACTACACGACGACAAAAAGGAGTGTCTGGCCATCATCTGGGCCATCAGGAAGATGCGAATGTTACCTGGAGGGCTACCGATTCGAAGTCGTTACCGACCACTTGGCTCTCAAATGGTTAAATTCCATTGAGAGTCCTTCCGGCCGTATATCGCGCTGGGCGTTGGAATTACAACAGTTCCAATTCGACGTGCGTTACCGACGAGGGAAGTTGAACGTAGTGGCCGATACGCTTTCCCGACAGCCCTGTGAGGTACTTCAAGGCGCTATCGAGCTCGAGGACCACTGCTAATGGATCGGGAAGATGAAAGACAAGGTACGCGACGAGCCTGAGAAGTTCTCTGACTATATGTTGGAGAACGGCCAGCTCTATAGGAAACTCTGTGTACCCACTATCTGTAGAGCCCGTGTCTTATACGAGTGTCATGATTCCCCGACCGCAGGACACTTGGGGGTCCGACAGACGATCACCCGCCTGTCGCAAAGATATTTCTGGCCTGGCATGTATCGCGACGCAAAACAGCACGTTCGGCGCATCGAGTCTTGCCAGAAATTTAAGACCGTTCAGACCAAAGCAGCAGGGAAAATGCTTACCCGTGTCGTTTCCATGACGTGTTCTCCAAATGGGTAGAGTTGATCCCACTCCGAAAAGCGACCGCTGCGGTAGTACAGAAAGCGTTTCGGGAACGCATACTTGGGCGAGTGGGCACCCCCCGGAAGTTCGTATGTGACAACGGAACCCAATTCACAAGTCGGGCCGTAAAAGACTACTTTGCTAAGCTCGGCGTGGAAGTCCAGTACACGGCTCCGTATTGTCCGCAGGAGAATCCCACCGAGAGGACCGAGAGGGGGTGTGGCGGGTTTATAATAGTTTTAAGAGAAATACCATGAAGTTTATAAATATTAAGACAAAGTGAGATTAAATAAGTTATATCTAAGTTCAATCCAACTTTAATCAACTTCGGCTGCGTGCAGACGTGTTTTCTTAACGCTCCCGAAAAACAACTAGTCAATCAGTCGAAAACGTTCGAAAAATTAATAAACGCGAGGTTTTGCGTTTCGCGATGCAAATCGCATATCGTAATCTAAAGTTTTAATTAATTAAATAATTAATCTCTACGCACTAACGATAAACAAATGAGTACTCCACCCTCTTCTTGTGCTTCAGGTAAAGCAACAACACAACCAAGTGCAAAAATCGGTGCAAACGGCAAGCTACGGTAAAAGAAGTGACAATTCTGCAAGCGGGTTCGGCCATGCAGACAGGCATGGATCGCTACATTAATATCTCCAAGCACAAGCTAACACCCCCAAAAAACTCAGACGGCAATAAGCCAAAAATAAATCGTTCCAACAAAGGCCCTGAAAATCCCAGACCATTAAATGAAAATAGATTTTCCATTCTGGCGGATCCTGAAACAGAGTCGGAACAATTAGCCCCAAGGAAACTGAAGCCCCCACCTATTTTTATTCGGGAGAAGATCTCGAATGCCATAGTCAACAAAATAGTTGAGCTTGTCGGAAAAGATAACTTTCATGTTATTCCGCTTATGAAAGGGAATATAAGCGAAACTAAACTCTAAACCAAAACCGAAGACGATTTCCGAGCAATGTCGAAGTACTTAAACGATGCCAAAAAGAATTATTACACGTACCAGCTGAAAAGTTGTAAAGGTTTGCAAGTTGTGCTCAAGGGAAAAGAACCCGATGTGACCACCTCCGAAATTACAGAGGCCTTAAAAGAAAACGGTTTTTGCGCAAAAAATGTTATAAACATTATGAACAAAAACAAGAAGCCGCAATCACTCTTCAAGGTCGAGCTGGAGCCAGACAGCAGAACTTTGAAAAAAAACGCAGTGCACCCGATCTACAAGTTGCAGTACCTTCTGCACCGTAGGATCACAGTGGAAGAGCCGCACAAACGGACCGGGCCAGTGCAATGCACAAATTGCCAGGAATACGGTCATACCAGGGCTTACTGCACCCTCAGGTCAGTATGTGTAGCTTGTGGAAACTGCCACGGCTCCGAACCCTGCCCTGCCAACAAGGAAGACTCTCTCACTAAAAAGTGTGTAAACTGCCAAGGAAACCACACCGCAAACTACAGAGGCTGTCCAGCCTACTAGATGATGAAAAGTCGGATGCAACGAGCGACAACGGCACGCTCCCTGAACACACAAAACACTTACATGAGATCACAAACGACACCGGAAGTTTTCTTCGCAAAAGCAGCCAGATCATCATTTGGCCCTTCAATTACCACCATCGGAATGTCTTACGCCAGTGCTTTAAGATCAGGCACAGTTCACATAGAGCCGAAAATTGATAACATCCAGCAGGCAATGGGACAGCCACAAAGTAACATGGAATCTATGATGATTACTTTGCAACAAAATATGATGGAATTTATGTCCTTCATGAAAACCACAATGCAAACCCTTATGCAAAACCAAAATATCTTGTTACAAATGCTTGCAGTTCAGCAGTCCAAATAAACCATGCCTAGCCTTCGAATAACTCTGTGGAACGCCAACGGTGTTTCACGGCATAAACCTGAAATAACTTAATTTCTGAACGAAAACCACATCGACGTTATGTTGCTGGCAGAAACGCATCTCACCAGCAAATATAACTTTAAAATACGGGGATACACGTTCTACGGCACCGATCATCCAGATGGTAAAGCGCATGGCGGAACTGGCATCTTAATAAGAGACCGCGTCAAACACCAATTTCACCAACGGTTTGCAAAAAATCATCTGCAAGCTACTTCAATAAAATTACAGTTGGGCAACTGCAACCTTGCCATTGCAGCTGTCTACTGCCCACCCCGCTTTACAGTCTCCGAAGACCAATTCATGGACTTCTACAATTCACTTCGTGAGCGATTCATAGCAGCAGGAGATTACAACGCCAAGCGCACGCACTGGGGATCCCGCCTTGTGACCCCCAAAGGAAGGCAAGTATATAATGCACTCATTAAAACATGCAACAAACTGGACTACGTTTCACCAGACAGCCCTACATACTGGCCTACAGATCCTAGAAAACTACCTGATTTAATTGATTTTGCTGTGACAAAAAACATTTCTCGCAATCTGATATCAGCAAAATCGCTTTTGGATCTATCATCGGACCACTCACCTGTGCTAATAACTCTTCTTCAAAGACCGGAATTAATCGAGCACCCTCGCAGGCTGACGTCGCATAAAACCAACTGGCTGAAGTTCAAAATGTACGTAAGTTCCCACATTGAACTAATTCCACAGCTAAACATCAAGGAGGACATCGACTGCTATGCCGATGCACTGTAGTCTGTACTCGTCGCAGCAGCCAAAGTCTCAACACCGCAAGGTTGGGACGGGCACACACACCAACACAAAAATAACCTTGAAATCAAACAGCTTGTTCTGGAGAAAAGACGTTTGAGACGTGCTTGGCAAACCAGCAGATCGCCATCCTCCAAACAAAGTCTTAAGGAAGCTGGTCGCAGACTGACCAGGGCTCTAAGGCAAGAAGAAGTAAAAGCACAACGCCAGTATCCCTTGTGGAGGGCCCACCCAAATCTAAGTGCGCCGGCCGAAACAGTAATTCCCATAAGAGACTCTTCAGGCAGCTGGGCCAGAAGCGACAAAGACAGAGCTTGTACATTAGCTTTGCACCTTCGAAATGTTTTCCAGCCAAACCCTGCAACTAATTCATTCGCACTACCGTCGCCGTCAATTCGAATCGAATCTGAGACGGAGCCAATTCTGTTTCAACCAAATGAAGTTGCAAAAGTAATCAGCGAGCAATTGAAACCAAAAAAGGCCCCAGGCGGTGATCAAATAACTCCCAAAATGGTAATCGAACTTCCAAACTGTGCAGTTGAGGTTATTTGTAAACTCTTTAACGGGATTACACGACTTGGGTATTTCCCAAAAAAATGGAAACAATCGGTAATCATAATGATCCCAAAGCCAGGAAAAGATCACACAATACCAGCTTCGTACAGACCGATAAGTTTACTCTCATGTCTGTCAAAACTGCTCGAAAAATGCCTTTTGGCACGCATAATCCCATATCTGAAAGAGCACAACATTATTCCAGCACACCAATTTGGCTTTCGAGAAAGCCATGGAACAATAGAGCAAGTCAACAGACTAGCAACAGAAATTCCTTGACGTTGCACAGGCTTTCGACCGAGTCTGGCTTGATGGTCTTTTGCATAAAATCAGAACGATCCTGCCGGGAAACACTCACAGGATACTTGAATCGTACCTTTACAACACAGCCTTCGCCGTGTGATGCAACACTACAACATCCGACGACTACGCTATAGAGGCTGGAGTTCCCCAAGGTAGCGCCCTTGGCTAAACCCTATTTCTCCTCTACACCGCAGATATCCCCACGAACGAGCGGCTTCTACATTCGCAGACGATACCGCGATCATAAGTCGGTCCAAATGCCCAATTCAGGCAACAGCACTACTAGCTGATCATCTCGTTGTAGTGGAGAGGTGAGTCTGATAACGTATAAAAATAAATGCGCAAAAGTGTAAACATATAACATTTACTCCTAACAGACAAACGTGTCCCCCGCTAACCCTGAATAACACGCCACTTCCACAAGCTGACGATGTAACGTACCTTGGCATCCACCTAGACAGGAGACTTACATGGCGGAGACATATCGAAGCTAAGAAAATTCACCTAAAACTAAAATAAAACAGTCTCCATTGGCTTATAAACGCGCGCTCCCCGCTCCCAATTGTGGGGAAACACGAGCAGCAGCAACATCGACATTACTCAGCGAGCACAATCAAAAATCCTGAGAACTATCACTGGGCCACCTTGGTATGTTCGGAACGACAACATCCACAGAGATCTTGGCATTCTACCCGTAAAAGATGAAATATCAAAACAAAAAGCGTCATACCACACCAAGCTAACTTCTCATCCAAACCAGCTCGCCAGGGGCCTAGCCAGGGTTTCCAAACGGACCCGATTGCAACGCAATGACCTTCCAGCTCAGCAATAGTTATTAGAGCCCCTAAATCTCGCGCCAGTCACCTTGACTGTCAGATAGTTTTTAATTTAAGATTCTCTATACTTATTGTTAGTCTCAATTCAGAGAAGATCCAATAAATAAAATGCAAAATGTTAATAAAAAAAATAAAAATATCTAAGTTCAAATCACGGGGTAGCAACGCCTTCCGATATTTAGCCAAGACACATTTAATACTAGAAAAGCAAGGAGCTATGATATCAGAAGTGGGAAAATACTAGAAATCCCGAATGCGGGAAAAAGGAGGAGAAGGGTAGGCGATCACACAACAACCGGACAGCGTGACTTTTTTCGGGATCTCGGAGCCAGGAAGACGTGTGATCGGGACACGGCTCAGCGAAACTTAGAGACCCCACGTGTGCTCCGCAAGTTTATTCGCAAAACAGGCCAAACGTGACGCCTAACGCGACCCTTCACAGCTTTTTCATCGCGAGTGTTCCGCCGGTATAATTTGGCCACGTGCTACGCTGTTGATCGCGGGTGATATTAAAGAGGTTAGTACAAAATAGGTTCTCATACGCCCAGAACGGTGCTGCGGACTCGGGTGAGGACAATCTCAATAAAGTGTTACGATTGTATAATCACATCTCCCGATCGTGCGTTTTCATTTTTGTAGTTAGAAAAGAAACTTAACCTAACCTAACCTCATTCCCAGAGCTGCTTTGGGCCCGAACGTGGACATTCTTCCCGTTCGCCACAGTAGCCGTAGTTTTGCTCCGAGTAGTGCCTTCGGACCTGAATGCGGACCCCTTCCCGATCGGTCCAGTAAGTTAGAATTGAGAATTGACAAGTGCAAATTTTTACAATAAGCTATACAAAATTTTTCGATTCCAAGCAAGGTGCAAGCAGTTCAAGTAGACCAGTAGACCAGCACCGGAAGGAGTTAAACGCTGTAACGGCAACCTGCATTCAAAACAAAAAAAACAAGTCTGAGTGATTAAAGTGCGCGTAATGGCAAGACGCGGAGGTGTGAAGAACAAAATTCAAAAGACAATAGCGCACTTTAAGTGGCTATTATACTCAAAAACACCACTACCCGCGTGGCAATTGCTCAAAAACTTCAATCAAAGCTTGACTGGTTAAAGTCATTTCTTGACAGGCGAATCCCCAATACCGCAGCTCACTCAGCACAAATTAAAGTTATAAATGCGATCAATAAACTAAAGCCGAATTCTCCAAAACAGCTGCCGCAGAGGCCAAAACTCTGCTCGATCGATTGCCCTGGTCCGCTGTATAGCGCCCACTGCAACTCCACCTATGCGATGACCAGCACCGGAAACGCCTGAGCCCATAGGCCCCGGACAACAGCAGCAGAGTATCAACAAGTTCGAGTGGGAGGCCGCCACTTGCACCAACGAAGGAGCGTCAGCGTGCCATGCCAGGCGCCGACAAGCTGATGCAACGACGAGATCCATCGAGCAGCATCAACAACATCAACAGCATGCAGATTTAAATATATATTAATATCAAATTGTAAGATTGTGAGAAATCTTTTCTGCCCAATTAGAGTGCGGCCTGTAAAGCCACACAAACACTAGGCAGGAAAAAGTTTAAAAAAGTGTATAATTTTTTTAAAAGAATTTAAAATCATTATTAAATTAACATATGTCAATAGAGACAAATAAAATAAGTAAAACTGAAGAAATAATCAAAAATATGGACAAATTCGGTTTAGTAGATGTAAAATCGGTTGATTCGACAGCAAATGTAATAAATAAAGTCGAAGTCAGTAACACCGATCTAAAGTTAATTACAATACTTATTTTAATAATAATAATAGGCCACCTATTATATAAATTGTATAAACTGCACAATAGATGCATTAAAAAACGATATCAAAGCCAGGCAAATGACCTGGACAAAATTTTAAAACAATGTTTTATTACATTGTATAATTTATAAATTTTTTTTTTAAATAAAAGTCCGAATAGTTTTTATGGCAGCTACATATATGACATTGTTGTCCGATTTTAATTTAATTAAAACCGTAATTCCATAATATTTAAATATTACCAAATCCCAAAAAAAACAAAAAAGTTATAATTTATTGCATTTTTTTCCGGTTTTTCTTATGGGAGCTATATGATATAGTCGCCCGATCCGGCTCGTTCCGACTTATGTACTACCTGCAATAGAAAGACAACTTTTGGGAAAGTTTCAAGCAGACAGCTTTAAGCTGAGGGACTAGTTTGCGTAGAAAAAGACGGACGCACGGACAGACGAACGGACGGACGGACGTATGCTGATCAGTTTGCGTTGCAAACATTTGACTGAAATTATAATACCCTCTGCCAGGGTATAAAAATGAAATGGAATGGCAAAATATTAATGCCGCATTAATTAAAATAAAGGAAAATTTTGAGAAATTATACAAGTGTCTAGAACAAAATAGAAATATCTCAAAAGAGACTATAAATAAACACGCAACAATACTAGTTGCATGTTTTAACCAAGCTCGTTCACTGATACAGTTAAATACTCAACATTGGTCGTATGTATCAAGATTTTTGCATAGATTAAAAATAAACTTAAGTAGCATTAAATTAAAATATTAGCTAGACATAACTATACCTTCGATTTTAAATACTCCAGTATTGATCGAAGAAGAAACAAATACAGACATAGAAATAGTAATCGGTTGAGAAATTGCAGGCGGTTCAGATAAACATATAAAAGAATAAGATATGGGCGACCTTACGATACCAGTGGTAATCACACTATCAGAGTCTGAATCAGAGTCTATTACGGAAATAAAAACTCTAAATTTGGCTATGTGACAAGTAGAATTTCTTAAGCTAGTCTCATACACTCATAGCTTAGTGGAAAGTCTGAGAAACTACAGTGTTTCATTGATACTCGTTGTTTAGTGGATTCACTAAAAGGAACACATGAAACTACAGCAGTACGCCTAATAAAAACTAAACTCAAAGGCCATGTTAAAAATTTAATCAATAGTGAACAAACCATAGTGGCCATAATAGACAAACTAAAAAGCGGTATAAAATGCGAATCAGCTAAAGCATTATCCGCTAAATTGTTCAATCTTCAGCAAAGGCAGAAGACAGCAAGTCAATATATTCAAGAAGTTGAACAGTTGACAAGGGCTTTGAAATCAGCACACATGATTAACGGTGTACTACTGACGAAGTTGGGTCTGTAATGAAATAACGAAATTTCAATACAATGAGCGAGATTACAACTGTGTTCGTCGATAGTTGCACAGACGCAGTCGGACACCCAAATACAGTCCTATATTTTGCACAACAACAAAGATATAGATCCAATCAAGGGTATAACCGCCGAAATTACCGTGGAAATTACCAGAATAATGGTAATAGATGTAATAATAATTACAACAATTATGGCAAGAATATAAATAGAGGCCAAAATAGAGGAAACTCTAGAGCCCGTGGTATCAGAGGCCACAACAATAACAACGCCAATAACCATAATGTGAGAACAGCCCAGAATGCTTCGGGAAACTCACAACAGCCCTTAGGTACACAGTAATAGATAGCAAAAAGGTTCATTCGATTTATCTTGGTAAATATATTTGTAACATTCACAAATGTAGCTACAGGCAAGAAATTAATATTTTTGATAGTTACTGGTGCAGATATATCTTTGTTAAAAGACAATTCTGACACTTTTAACGATATAAATATTGGCAGCAAAATAAATACTCAGGAAATCCATCATGGATTAATCCAATCTAAAGGACTGACACCATTAGAAATACAAACAACTAATATATAATTCCACAGAACTTCCATATTGTTAAATCAACTTTTTCTATACCGTGTGATGGAATTTTAGGAATAGATTTTATTAAAAACAAGAAAGATATACCCTTGCAGAATATTCCGTAAATTATATTCTCCAAAACTATTCATAAGATGCATTTTTAATACTCATCAAAAATCCCAACTTCCTAACATTAAAAACACCAAAGTTATGGCATTTCCAATCGTTCAGTTATATGGCAGCTGTAGGATATAGTCGGCCGATCCTTATGAAACTTGGTAGGTCTAATTGATTGGCCAAAATGGTCAAAATGCATTTAAATATCTTAAAGCTCAATCGCATCGAAAACATTTACCAAAGGAGAAAGTAACAAGAGTTAACAGCTATTCATTGGGCAATCATCAGATTTAGACCAGCAGAAACTAAGATTAAAAGATAATAATAAATAATGATAATATATAAAAAATTATAGAAATCCTCATAGTCAAAAAGACGAGATTCAAGCTCAAGTCGATAAACTAATTAAAGATAAAATAGTTGAACCTTCAGTCTCAGAAAACAACAGTCCCAAGTTATTAGTACCAAAGAAATGCCGATTATTCTAGGCATATAACAAGATTAAATAAAAAGAATGTTCCATTTGAATGGACTGATTAATGTCAAAATGCATTTGAATATCTTAAAGCTCAATCGCATCGAAAACATTTACCAAAGGAGAAAGTAACAAGAGTTAACAGCTATTCATTGGGCAATCATCAGATTTAGACCAGCAGAAACTAAGATTAAAAGATAATAATAAATAATGATAATATATAAAAAATTATAGAAATCCTCATAGTCAAAAAGACGAGATTCAAGCTCAAGTCGATAAACTAATTAAAGATAAAATAGTTGAACCTTCAGTCTCAGAAAACAACAGTCCCAAGTTATTAGTACCAAAGAAATGCCGATTATTCTAGGCATATAACAAGATTAAATAAAAAGAATGTTCCATTTGAATGGACTGATTAATGTCAAAATGCATTTGAATATCTTAAAGCTCAATCGCATCGAAAACATTTACCAAAGGAGAAAGTAACAAGAGTTAACAGCTATTCATTGGGCAATCATCAGATTTAGACCCTGTATCTACGGAACTCATTTCACAGTAAAAACATACCATAGACCACTAACATTTTTGTTCTCAATGACAAACCCTAGTTCTTAATTAACGCGTATGAGACTTGAATTAGAGGAGAATAATTTTACATTAGAGTACCTAAGAGGCAAAGATAATTTTGTAGCCGTTGCGTTTTTAAGGATAACCATCCAAGAACTAAAAGACATAAGTAAAAGTTCTGAAAGTCACTACCAGGTATAAAAGTAGAAAAAGACGGACGCACGGACAGACGAACGGACGGACGGACGTATGCTGATCAGTTTGCGTTGCAAACATTTGACTGAAATTATAATACCCTCTGCCAGGGTATAAAAATGAAATGGAATGGCAAAATATTAATGCCGCATTAATTAAAATAAAGGAAAATTTTGAGAAATTATACAAGTGTCTAGAACAAAATAGAAATATCTCAAAAGAGACTATAAATAAACACGCAACAATACTAGTTGCATGTTTTAACCAAGCTCGTTCACTGATACAGTTAAATACTCAACATTGGTCGTATGTATCAAGATTTTTGCATAGATTAAAAATAAACTTAAGTAGCATTAAATTAAAATATTAGCTAGACATAACTATACCTTCGATTTTAAATACTCCAGAATTGATCGAAGAAGAAACAAATACAGACATAGAAATAGTAATCGGTTGAGAAATTGCAGGCGGTTCAGATAAACATATAAAAGAATAAGATATGGGCGACCTTACGATACCAGTGGTAATCACACTATCAGAGTCTGAATCAGAGTCTATTACGGAAATAAAAACTCTAAATTTGGCTATGTGACAAGTAGAATTTCTTAAGCTAGTCTCATACACTCATAGCTTAGTGGAAAGTCTGAGAAACTACAGTGTTTCATTGATACTCGTTGTTTAGTGGATTCACTAAAAGGAACACATGAAACTACAGCAGTACGCCTAATAAAAACTAAACTCAAAGGCCATGTTAAAAATTTAATCAATAGTGAACAAACCATAGTGGCCATAATAGACAAACTAAAAAGCGGTATAAAATGCGAATCAGCTAAAGCATTATCCGCTAAATTGTTCAATCTTCAGCAAAGGCAGAAGACAGCAAGTCAATATATTCAAGAAGTTGAACAGTTGACAAGGGCTTTGAAATCAGCACACATGATTAACGGTGTACTACTGACGAAGTTGGGTCTGTAATGAAATAACGAAATTTCAATACAATGAGCGAGATTACAACTGTGTTCGTCGATAGTTGCACAGACGCAGTCGGACACCCAAATACAGTCCTATATTTTGCACAACAACAAAGATATAGATCCAATCAAGGGTATAACCGCCGAAATTACCGTGGAAATTACCAGAATAATGGTAATAGATGTAATAATAATTACAACAATTATGGCAAGAA
This sequence comes from Drosophila prolongata, assembly GCA_036346975.1. Taxonomy (NCBI): domain Eukaryota; kingdom Metazoa; phylum Arthropoda; class Insecta; order Diptera; family Drosophilidae; genus Drosophila; species Drosophila prolongata. Next base: position 18,947,925 of record JAYMZC010000387.1, on the reverse strand, counting down.
TATAAATAGAGGCCAAAATAGAGGAAACTCTAGAGCCCGTGGTATCAGAGGCCACAACAATAACAACGCCAATAACCATAATGTGAGAACAGCCCAGAATGCTTCGGGAAACTCACAACAGCCCTTAGGTACACAGTAATAGATAGCAAAAAGGTTCATTCGATTTATCTTGGTAAATATATTTGTAACATTCACAAATGTAGCTACAGGCAAGAAATTAATATTTTTGATAGTTACTGGTGCAGATATATCTTTGTTAAAAGACAATTCTGACACTTTTAACGATATAAATATTGGCAGCAAAATAAATACTCAGGAAATCCATCATGGATTAATCCAATCTAAAGGACTGACACCATTAGAAATACAAACAACTAATATATAATTCCACAGAACTTCCATATTGTTAAATCAACTTTTTCTATACCGTGTGATGGAATTTTAGGAATAGATTTTATTAAAAACAAGAAAGATATACCCTTGCAGAATATTCCGTAAATTATATTCTCCAAAACTATTCATAAGATGCATTTTTAATACTCATCAAAAATCCCAACTTCCTAACTTTAAAAAAAAATAGAGGAAACTCTAGAGCCCGTGGTATCAGAGGCCACAACAATAACAACGCCAATAACCATAATGTGAGAACAGCCCAGAATGCTTCGGGAAACTCACAACAGCCCTTAGGTACACAGTAATAGATAGCAAAAAGGTTCATTCGATTTATCTTGGTAAATATATTTGTAACATTCACAAATGTAGCTACAGGCAAGAAATTAATATTTTTGATAGTTACTGGTGCAGATATATCTTTGTTAAAAGACAATTCTGACACTTTTAACGATATAAATATTGGCAGCAAAATAAATACTCAGGAAATCCATCATGGATTAATCCAATCTAAAGGACTGACACAATACAAACAACTAATATATAATTCCACAGAACTTCCATATTGTTAAATCAACTTTTTCTATACCGTGTGATGGAATTTTAGGAATAGATTTTATTAAAAACAAGAAAGATATACCCTTGCAGAATATTCCGTAAATTATATTCTCCAAAACTATTCATAAGATGCATTTTTAATACTCATCAAAAATCCCAACTTCCTAACATTAAAAACACCAAAGTTATGGCATTTCCAATCGTTCAGTTATATGGCAGCTGTAGGATATAGTCGGCCGATCCTTATGAAACTTGGTAGGTCTAATTGATTGGCCAAAATGGTCAAAATGCATTTAAATATCTTAAAGCTCAATCGCATCGAAAACATTTACCAAAGGAGAAAGTAACAAGAGTTAACAGCTATTCATTGGGCAATCATCAGATTTAGACCAGCAGAAACTAAGATTAAAAGATAATAATAAATAATGATAATATATAAAAAATTATAGAAATCCTCATAGTCAAAAAGACGAGATTCAAGCTCAAGTCGATAAACTAATTAAAGATAAAATAGTTGAACCTTCAGTCTCAGAAAACAACAGTCCCAAGTTATTAGTACCAAAGAAATGCCGATTATTCTAGGCATATAACAAGATTAAATAAAAAGAATGTTCCATTTGAATGGACTGATTAATGTCAAAATGCATTTGAATATCTTAAAGCTCAATCGCATCGAAAACATTTACCAAAGGAGAAAGTAACAAGAGTTAACAGCTATTCATTGGGCAATCATCAGATTTAGACCAGCAGAAACTAAGATTAAAAGATAATAATAAATAATGATAATATATAAAAAATTATAGAAATCCTCATAGTCAAAAAGACGAGATTCAAGCTCAAGTCGATAAACTAATTAAAGATAAAATAGTTGAACCTTCAGTCTCAGAAAACAACAGTCCCAAGTTATTAGTACCAAAGAAATGCCGATTATTCTAGGCATATAACAAGATTAAATAAAAAGAATGTTCCATTTGAATGGACTGATTAATGTCAAAATGCATTTGAATATCTTAAAGCTCAATCGCATCGAAAACATTTACCAAAGGAGAAAGTAACAAGAGTTAACAGCTATTCATTGGGCAATCATCAGATTTAGACCCTGTATCTACGGAACTCATTTCACAGTAAAAACATACCATAGACCACTAACATTTTTGTTCTCAATGACAAACCCTAGTTCTTAATTAACGCGTATGAGACTTGAATTAGAGGAGAATAATTTTACATTAGAGTACCTAAGAGGCAAAGATAATTTTGTAGCCGTTGCGTTTTTAAGGATAACCATCCAAGAACTAAAAGACATAAGTAAAAGTTCTGAAAGTCACTACCAGGTATAAAAGTAGAAAAAGACGGACGCACGGACAGACGAACGGACGGACGGACGTATGCTGATCAGTTTGCGTTGCAAACATTTGACTGAAATTATAATACCCTCTGCCAGGGTATAAAAATGAAATGGAATGGCAAAATATTAATGCCGCATTAATTAAAATAAAGGAAAATTTTGAGAAATTATACAAGTGTCTAGAACAAAATAGAAATATCTCAAAAGAGACTATAAATAAACACGCAACAATACTAGTTGCATGTTTTAACCAAGCTCGTTCACTGATACAGTTAAATACTCAACATTGGTCGTATGTATCAAGATTTTTGCATAGATTAAAAATAAACTTAAGTAGCATTAAATTAAAATATTAGCTAGACATAACTATACCTTCGATTTTAAATACTCCAGAATTGATCGAAGAAGAAACAAATACAGACATAGAAATAGTAATCGGTTGAGAAATTGCAGGCGGTTCAGATAAACATATAAAAGAATAAGATATGGGCGACCTTACGATACCAGTGGTAATCACACTATCAGAGTCTGAATCAGAGTCTATTACGGAAATAAAAACTCTAAATTTGGCTATGTGACAAGTAGAATTTCTTAAGCTAGTCTCATACACTCATAGCTTAGTGGAAAGTCTGAGAAACTACAGTGTTTCATTGATACTCGTTGTTTAGTGGATTCACTAAAAGGAACACATGAAACTACAGCAGTACGCCTAATAAAAACTAAACTCAAAGGCCATGTTAAAAATTTAATCAATAGTGAACAAACCATAGTGGCCATAATAGACAAACTAAAAAGCGGTATAAAATGCGAATCAGCTAAAGCATTATCCGCTAAATTGTTCAATCTTCAGCAAAGGCAGAAGACAGCAAGTCAATATATTCAAGAAGTTGAACAGTTGACAAGGGCTTTGAAATCAGCACACATGATTAACGGTGTACTACTGACGAAGTTGGGTCTGTAATGAAATAACGAAATTTCAATACAATGAGCGAGATTACAACTGTGTTCGTCGATAGTTGCACAGACGCAGTCGGACACCCAAATACAGTCCTATATTTTGCACAACAACAAAGATATAGATCCAATCAAGGGTATAACCGCCGAAATTACCGTGGAAATTACCAGAATAATGGTAATAGATGTAATAATAATTACAACAATTATGGCAAGAATATAAATAGAGGCCAAAATAGAGGAAACTCTAGAGCCCGTGGTATCAGAGGCCACAACAATAACAACGCCAATAACCATAATGTGAGAACAGCCCAGAATGCTTCGGGAAACTCACAACAGCCCTTAGGTACACAGTAATAGATAGCAAAAAGGTTCATTCGATTTATCTTGGTAAATATATTTGTAACATTCACAAATGTAGCTACAGGCAAGAAATTAATATTTTTGATAGTTACTGGTGCAGATATATCTTTGTTAAAAGACAATTCTGACACTTTTAACGATATAAATATTGGCAGCAAAATAAATACTCAGGAAATCCATCATGGATTAATCCAATCTAAAGGACTGACACCATTAGAAATACAAACAACTAATATATAATTCCACAGAACTTCCATATTGTTAAATCAACTTTTTCTATACCGTGTGATGGAATTTTAGGAATAGATTTTATTAAAAACAAGAAAGATATACCCTTGCAGAATATTCCGTAAATTATATTCTCCAAAACTATTCATAAGATGCATTTTTAATACTCATCAAAAATCCCAACTTCCTAACTTTAAAAACACCAAAGTTATGGCATTTCCAATCGTTCAGTTATATGGCAGCTGTAGGATATAGTCGGCCGATCCTTATGAAACTTATGAAAATAAAACCCATGGAAAATCCCAACTTCCTAACTTAACAAACACCTAAGTTATCGCATTTCAGATCAATCAGTTATATGGCGGCTATAAGTTCTAGTCGGTCGATCCTTATGATATTGGTGGGTCGGATTGATTGGCCAAAAATAAAACCCAAAGAAAATCCCAACTTCCTAACTTTACACACACAAAAATTATGGCATTTCCGGTCAATCAGTTGTATGGCAGCTATAGGATATAGTCGGCCGATGCCGGCCGTTCCGACTTATATACTGCGTCCGAAGGAAAGAAGGGTGTGTTTTCGATTCGATATCTTTAAAACTGAGAGACTAGTTTGCGTAGAAACAGGCAGATGGACAGACAGACAGACGGACATGCTTATATCAACTCAGGAGGCGATCCTAATCAAGAATATATACTTTATAGGGTCGGAGATGTCTCCTTCACTGCGTTGCACACTTTTGACCAAAATTATAATACCCTCTGCAAGGGTATAAATATAATTGTCAACTAGATTTCACACCTTCAAAAGATCTGCTCATAATACGACCAGACAATCTAAACTATCCTATATATGTTCCCATAAATTACAGCTCTGGTAGCAATACAATACTGTTACCAGCAAGATCCGAAATTTTACGAAAAATTCAGTTAACTTCAAATGAAGATAGCATTCTAATTCCGAATGCATTCGTCTGTTTACTAAATACAACTAGTACCGATCAAATGATTAAAATAAACAAGTTGAATTATGAACCACTAACAAATTATGATATATCCAAAATAAATAATGAGACTAGAACGAATGATGTTATGTCAAAGTTAACTAAAAAGTTTCCAAAATTATTTAATAAACAATTAAAAGAACTTTGTTGTAAATACACAGACATATTCGGACTTAATACCGAATCAATAACAACAAATAATTTATATAAGCAGAAACTAAGATTAAAAGATAATAATAAATAATGATAAAATATAAAAAATTATAGAAATCCTCATAGTCAAAAAGACGAGAATCAAGCTCAAGTCGATAAACTAATTAAAGATAAAATAGTTGAACCTTCAGTCTCAGAAAACAACAGTCCCAAGTTATTAGTACCAAAGAAATGCCGATTATTCTAGGCATATAACAAGATTAAATAAAAAGAATGTTCCATTTGAATGGACTGATTAATGTCAAAATGCATTTGAATATCTTAAAGCTCAATCGCATCGAAAACATTTACCAAAGGAGAAAGTAACAAGAGTTAACAGCTATTCATTGGGCAATCATCAGATTTAGACCAGCAGAAACTAAGATTAAAAGATAATAATAAATAATGATAATATATACAAAATTATAGAAATCCTCATAGTCAAAAAGACGAGATTCAAGCTCAAGTCGATAAACTAATTAAAGATAAAATAGTTGAACCTTCAGTCTCAGAAAACAACAGTCCCAAGTTATTAGTACCAAAGAAATGCCGATTATTCTAGGCATATAACAAGATTAAATAAAAAGAATGTTCCATTTGAATGGACTGATTAATGTCAAAATGCATTTGAATATCTTAAAGCTCAATCGCATCGAAAACATTTACCAAAGGAGAAAGTAACAAGAGTTAACAGCTATTCATTGGGCAATCATCAGATTTAGACCCTGTATCTACGGAACTCATTTCACAGTAAAAACATACCATAGACCACTAACATTTTTGTTCTCAATGACAAACCCTAGTTCTTAATTAACGCGTATGAGACTTGAATTAGAGGAGAATAATTTTACATTAGAGTACCTAAGAGGCAAAGATAATTTTGTAGCCGTTGCGTTTTTAAGGATAACCATCCAAGAACTAAAAGACATAAGTAAAAGTTCTGAAAGTCACTACCAGGTATAAAAGTAGACAAAAATTCTGCGCAGAAAACAATATAGTAGAGATGCCAAGGCAATCTACCAATTCAGCTTCTCAGCCCAACGTATATGAAGTCATTAATAATGATGAAGTACGAAAAGTAGTGACCTTGCATATAAAAGATATGCTATGTTTTTATTATGGTAAGACAATTGTAGCAAGAATTGATATTGGAGATTTATATACTAATAATGGAAATATTGACTTAGGACAACTATTTCTTAGGCTCGAAAAAGAAGCCGGTGTATTAAAAGTCTGCCAATTGAAAATGGCACCATGGGAAAATATTTTTCAAAAAGTTGCAATAGATAATTTCAAAATTATGGGCAATAAAATATTGAAAACATATAGAGTAACGCTACTCAACCCAGTGACCACATTAACAAATGTTAAAGAGAAGGAAGCAATATTGTCTACACTACATGATGATCCAGTACAAGGAGGTCATACGGGCATTGCAAAAACCTTGGCCAAGGTCAAAAGACATTATTTTTGGAAAGGTATGACTCGTGATATTAGTGAGTACATACAAATATATCCAAAATGCCAAAAATCAAAAATGACAAGAAAAATTAAAACTCCTTTAAATATTACTGATACACTTGTACCTGCTTTCGATAGGGTTATAGTAGATAGTCTGAGAATCGAAATGAATGCGCAATCACATTAAATTATGACTTGACTAAATACCTGGTCGCGATTCAATTCCAAACAAAAATGCTAGTACAGTAGAAGAAGATTCTGAAGTATGGTCCAATGAAGACGTTCATTACGGACATGGGAACAGAATACAAAAATTCTATAATTAATGATTTGTGCAAATATTTAAAAATAAATAATATAACATCTACTGCACATCATCACCAGACAGTTGGAACAGTCGGAAGAAGTTACAGAACTTTTAATGAATAAATACGTTCAAATATATCGGTTGATAAAACTGATTGGGACGTATGGATCCAATATTTCGTATACTGTTTCAATACGAGCCCATCTATGGCACATGAATATTGTCCATATGAACTTGTCTTTGGTAAGACAAGTAATTTACCAAAATATTTTAATAGCATAGATAACATAGAACCCATATACAATATAGATGACTATGCTAAGCACGGTTGCCACTTCAAAAATTTTTTATGAGCCAAAAAAGATTAAAAATGAGCCAATTTGAATAAAAAAGAGCCAAATTTGTATTTATTATTTATTATTTATTTTGATTTTATTTATCTTTAATCATAACAGAGTAATAAAACATAACAAAACATTTTTCTGAAATGAAACAGCTTAACAGCTAAGACTTACTGGTAATTAAAGTCATTCTGAGACCAAACATATTCAGTTTTTTCTTCTTATCATATCTTAATTTAGATCTTTGTGCGACCAAACATAGTGCGTTTCTTTATTTAAAATTAATTCATTGCATAGCATTATGCTGCTAACGGTATTGAATTCTAATTTATTTCTTAATTTGGTTTTTATTAGGCTAATTGCAAAAAATTTTCGATCTTCTGCAGCAGAGCTGTGTGGGAGTGATAATAAGTTGTTTACAAACTTAATGAGATCTTTAAACACACTTTCATTTAATCCATTTGTAATCATTGAAATGTTATCCCAAAATAAAATTATATCAGTCTCTTTTTTAATGTATCGTTTGATAATTTCAGCATTTTCCACTGATTTATTATTTTGTCAAACTTTGATTCGCAGAGGTATTCAAAATTTTTTAGCAGTGGAACAATGTTCCACTCCTCAGCGGAAAGAACTTTGGCAGGAGTTATTAAAACCAAATTTTGTATGTCCTTTCTTGAGAAATCAAATCGTCGTGTTATTTGGTAAACAAGTTCAAAATAAAATTGTCTTATTATTACCTTAATGCTGTTAGATTGCTCTTCTAGTAAACCAGAGTCAGAGATGCACTGTTGTGCACTTAATCCTATGAATATTTCTTCAGCAGGCAAAAAATATATTTCTAGATCACATATATTTAATTTTTCTAAATTCATATTTTTGACGTAGTCCTGCGTTACAATGTTGCTTAAAATAAGCTTAATGCTGCTTTGTAATCTGCATACAAATATGGCAAACGAGCCGATTCAGACTGAAATCAACGTTTAAATCATTAATGATTTTTAAAATGTAGCTTAAAAATAATATGTAAATTTTAAGCTCTGGCTTGGCCATGGATTGAGCTATCTCTTTTGGCTTAATGTTGTTAACTTCCAAAACCTGGGACAAAAAAAAGAGTTCAAGAGCATCCCATTGCTCCAGAATTCGCGAAATAACCTTCTCTAAAGATAACCAACGTGTCATGGCTATTCCTAAAATATTATGGGGCTTTATACTACAATATTCTTGAAATTCTTTTAATTCCCATGTTCTTTTTGGACTAAGCGAAAAATAGGTAATTTTTTACAGGCGTATCCTGAGCAAAGGTGTAAAGAATGGCAGGTACACTTAATTTGGTTTTAAGGCTATTAAGGCCTCCAGCCATAACATTAGCACCATCTGATGCTATGCCGATTAGATTTTTAAGAGGTATTTGGTTGTCAAAAAAGAACGCTTTGATGGCGTTATAAATCGATTGAGCATTACATTTTTCCACCTCAATAAGAGCTAAAAATTGGTCCTTTATACTTCCAGTAATGTTGTGAAAGTAACGTGCCACCAACACTAGGGCTTTTTTGTTGGCAACGTCTGTGGTTTCATCAACAATTAAAGAAAATTTTGTTTCTTGTAATGCACTCACTATCCGCTGCTTTGCTTTTTTTGCAAATTCCTTCGAAATGTCAGTTGCCTTGGTCCGACCACACTTCAAGCCCTTCGCAATTTTTGAATCGGGACAACAGACCCGCAGCAAGTCCGGCAAGTAGTCCATCAGCAAAAAAGGAAGGTTATGCATTACCAAAAACATAACAAGTGCGTACTCGGCATCGCGCACCTGCTTATAATTATTGTCACTACGTTCCTTTGTAAATCTGTCGATTTTCAGTTGGCTTTCCTTTATTTTTAAGCAACGTATATGTGAAGCCTGGGTCGAATGTCTTTGGATGTGGGTCAGGTGATTGCGTAAAATTATACCACAGGGAATACAAGTCGCACGCCCGTCCTCGTTCTTCAGCCAGGAAAATTTTTCCAGCCATTCAGTACGCACTTTGCGATTTTCCGAAACAGAAATTCTACGACGAAGAAATGTTAGCTAGTTCATTAGAAAAATTACACTTTTACTCTTACTTTTTGTTTGCGGGATGTGAATCGCTTGAAGTCTCAGTATGCGTTTGCGGCGTGGGCGCAGCTTTATTTAAACTGCTTGAAGTTAAAACAAACCTGCATGTAGGTAAATAAATTAGCTATATTGCATTTGAGATACACAAATGTACATGATTTCTTTACTTACTTGTCCATTTTCCACAAATTATTTTCGCACACTTTGAGACACCACAATCACCGCCAAATTTAGAAGCACATGTGAAAGTTACCATATCGATACACTTGTTTAGAGCTACCATACCAGCGGAACAATTTTGTTTCGATCTGCCACTTTTGGGTTTCAGACATTAATCACTTTTAAAATTGCAAAAAAAAAATGCATTAATAAAAAAAAGAATTCTTTTTTTTCAAGTTTAAAATATTTTTTATCGCTATTAGCAAAAAAGAGCCAAATTCAATAAAAAAAAAGGGGCCAAGGAGCAAACGCGAAAAAAAGAGCGAGATTTGGCTCAAAAGAGCCAAATCTGGCAACCGTGATGCTAAGGAAAGTAAAATAGATTAGAAATAGCATTCAAAAGATATAATTATGTTAGAACAAAAAAAAACAGAATAAGAAATTATATGACAAGAACGTAATGAACGTAAAAATATCAGTAGGAGATAAAGTCGTACTCAAAAATGAAACAGTAAATAAATTATATCAAACATATTTAGGACCCTATTTAGTAAAAAAAATAGAAGATAATGATAATATAGTTATTTCCGGAAATAACAGTAAAAAACAAACAGTTCATAAAGATAGGTTAAAAATATTTAATTCATAACAGACACACAAAACAAATTTTTAAAATGAATTATACGTACAAAGAATGTAAAAATATAAATATATATAAAAAAATATATATTTTAAAATTTACTAAATACATTATAAATAAAATAAATCTTCAAATTTCCAAAAATGTTATACATACACATATATTTAGGGTACACTGTACCAATAAAGTAATATCGGTTAAGCATAAATATATCAGCAACACATTGTTGCAGTACACAAACAAAATCTTTTCAAGTGAGCGTGTATATGATCGCCCACTTATGAGCTATGCTAAGTCAGCGGCTACACGCTGACCACTTGTAGCATAAACATATATATGCAAGTATGCACATAAGATTCTCTCACCCGATTATGCTAATAAGACTAAATATTTATGAAGCCGCTCCGCTGCTGGCGTAACCGGCAGCGCAGCTATGCGGTCTTAGCTATTGAATAAAACATTCAGAAATCAAAAGTCAAACGGCAGCGACGTGCCAGTGTAATTATTCCACACCAATTAACTATCGACCTACACAAGATCGAAAAAACACATAATCGCCGTTGTATCAGATCGAGGGAGTTGTTTTACTTCATTTGATTTTGTAGAGTTTATGGTAAATAGTAACGTGACTGGTCACAGGCTACTGGCCAAGTTGAACGAATCAATCGGAGCTTAGCACCTATGATTGCAAAATTGAAAGAGCCGGAAAGGGCATTACATTGGGATAGGGTTATTTAAAAAGTAGAGTATTCAATGAAGAATACGATTCAAAGTAGCACTAAGCATCGTCCGAGTGAAACATTATTAGAAACAACACAAAGAGGAGAAATTTGTGATGAGTTAAAGAAAAAATTAGAAGACGAAGAGAGGTAGAAAATTTTAGAAAAACGTTAAAAAATATTAGAAAAGAAGCGAAAGATACACACGGAAAGGCTCAAATAAAAAATGAGGAATACTTTAATGCGAAAAAGAAAAGAGTGACAGAATATAAAGGAGATTATGTTATGGTTAAAAACTTTAATAGTATGTAAGTATGTAATCGAAAAAATATTTAAAAATGACAGATCTTTGCTTAAAGATATTGACGGGTTTCAGTTATCTCGCAATCCATATCACGGCGTTTGGAGTGAAAATAATATTAGACATTGGATAAAAATATAATACATGTATTTGTTTTAACTAATAGTATAACGAACCTGACTCCTTATTTCTTGCTTGCTACGTAAACGTGCGGCAAGCTCAGAGAGGTTGTGAGTTCGTTCCACCAAATTTATAATGAGTGACTGCCCGTGACCAAAGGATAACGCCAGAAAGGATTAGGTTGGTGCTGGTTTATTGTTTCTCTTATTATAGCCTTATTGCTACAGCCTCTGCTGATCGTTGTCGCTGTCCTCTGCAGCGTTGCTCCTCGCTGGCCGCTGCTGCATCCCTTTGGCTTGCTGCTCCGTGTGACTGAGATCGGGCCGCCTACCCATCTTTATCGCCTGACACCGCGCAAGGAATTCTTAAGTTCGGTTTGACCACGACCTAGCACCGTTGGATCTCAGCGTTGTAGCCTCAGCCTTGTAGACTTGTCGTCGTTCGGCGTCCCGACTTTGCGATCTTGATCCTTGGGCACTTGGGTTTTGACTTTACTTATGCAGCGTTCACGCTCTCGCTCTGATTATCGCACCTGTACTGTTCCTGAGCTTCGCTTGCGCCGTCCTTTTATAGGCGCTGGAGGTGCCGTTATTCAAGGTCCACTGCAGTACCTTTCATTCACGGTGCGTCCTCTTTGTACTGTCTGCCAGATTACCGTTCGACCTCGTTGCCCTTGCCATGCGTGGGTCCAAGGTCAATCGCGGTACCGTTAAATCTGAAGTCCGGTCTGAAGTCCGCCAGTTTACCCTTCGACCTTGTTGCCCTTTCCGTATGAAGGTCCAAGGTCCCCATATTTCCTGTTTGACATCGATTCCCTTCATTTCTCCGGCATTCTCGCCTCCTTCGCTGTTGTTAAGTCGCTCTGCTGCAAATTGTAAAATAATTGTAAATTGTAAATACTGCAAATATTGTAAAGTATATAATTTCAAGACAGAGGGCTATAACAATGTCAGAACGGTCGAGTTGTAGCAGGCCAATTAACATATGTATGATCGGGTCACACTATTCCACGTGTTACGCTCTCTCTAGAGAGCATGTTATTCTCTTAAGAGAGCGCCTCTCTGAAAAATCGGGGGTTGAAAGCGAGCTGTCGGCGAGCAGTGAGATCACTTAGTAATGAGAACGCAACGGAAGAGGATAAGAAAAAGACAAGCAGATATAGTAAAGTGAAACTAAAGTAAATTATGCTAAAGACGCAATAAATAATAATAATAAAAACAGCCTGATACAATTTATAGTTTGTAAATTATTAGATTCTCTCTAAAAAATTCGAATTGACTGTTAAAATAACTTAGGGGTGTTTCTGTGATAGATATGTAACTTTCATTATCTTCTTCGGAAGCGAATGCTCATTATTGGTTTCTCCCAATAGATTTTCTTCTATTCTTACTCTTGAAAGCGCATAGTTTTCTTTAGCAGGTAGATACATTATTTTTACGCCATATTCATTTAGTTTTATTTTCCATTTCTGAAGTTTCATGTTGGGTTCTTTAAGATTGTGAAGCCACTGTTAAATGAGCGCAAAGGATTTCGAATTTTCTGCCAAAAAGATGTGACCCAAAATATATTGTGGCCCAGGCTGTTACTAGCAATTCTTTTTCAACAGTGGAATTTCGTGTTGATCTAAGGTTCTGCCTGCAAAGACTGGTTTCTGGTTTTGAGACAATACAGCACCGATTGCAATATTGCTCGCATCTGTGGTGAGTGAAAAAGATTTTTCAAAATTTGGATAGATCAAAATAGGATCAGAAATAATTAAAAGTTTTAGTTTTTCAAAGACTTCTAAATATGATTTTTCTTTTGGATTGATGATTGAACCTTAAAAAAAATCTCTCAATGCCTTCTTTTGGCAATCCTATCTTCTCTGGAGGCATATCTACACCAAAAATTACACACCTGATAATTATTTAGATTGATTAAATTTATTTTTGCAACGTTAAGTCTATAGATATAATTTTTATTTCATTCTAAACGCAGTAATAACTCACTTTAATAACTCTGTTAAAATTCACAAAAACAAATTGCAGTCTCTTGAAAATACCTGTGCTCAATGATCTTCAAATGTGCTTTTGGTAGCTCATATGATTAGTAGATACATACAGCCTCAATTATTTCTCTCAGGCAACGTTGAGGTAGAATGGGTTATTATACCCTTGCAGAGGGTATTATAATTTTGGTCAAAAGTGTGCAACGCAGGGAAGGAGACATCTCCGACCCTATAAAGTATATATATTCTTGATCAGGATCACCTCCTGAGTTGATATAGCCATGTCCGTCTGTCCGTCCGTCTGTTTCTAGTCAACTAGTATCTCAGTTTTAAAGCTATCGAATTGAAACTTTGCACACACCCTTCCTTTCTTTGCACGCAGTGTATAAGACGGAACGGCCGGGATCGGCCGACTATATCCTATAGCTGCCATATAACTGATTGATCTGAAATGCCATAACTTTGGTGTTTGTAAAGTTAGGAAGTTGGGATTTTCTATGGGTTTTATATTTGGCCAATCAATCCGACCTACCAAATTTAATAATGATCGGACGACTATATCCTACAGCCGCCATATAACTGAACGATTGGAAATGCCATGAACATATCCGACCCTATAAAGTATCTGTAGGAGATATAGGGTCAGGTTCCTCGGCCATTATAAATCAGGGTTTCTTCCAGTACACAGCGCAGCGAGTCGCAATGGTTTTATTTCAACACTCAATAATTAGGTCTTTTCCTTTGGAAGGGTTAAGTCGAACTGCCCCGCTCTCCTTTGCTCATCTTACTCTTCATCATTGCGCCACGCTCAGCAGGGATTTCGCTCTCCTTCCCCACCGCGCTCTCACACTAAATCTCTCTCTTTCTGCAATCTTCTTTGAACTTTATTTATTCTGCATAATTATACACTGAGAGACTTACAAATAATAATTAAATCTAATATTTCAAATAAAACTCCGACACGGCCTTCCTTACCATAACACGACCTCGTGTTGGTCAATACAATATTAGTATGGCATTCATTGCTCAAAATCTTTTAGTTCAAATTTGCTTAAATTTCTATAATTCTCAGATAGTCAGTTTGGCGGGATAATTCATTTACATTCTTTGTTTACTAGAGTACAAGCTCTCTTCCGCACAAACACATTAATTTCTTCCGCTAAACATTTCATCAGACATTAACTTGGCAGGATAATCTTTCAACATAACATCATAGAGTACAAGCTCTCTTCCGCCCAAGCTCAATCGTCTGGCTATCAATTTACTGATCATCAAAGGTTAGTTTAGCAGGTTAATCACACACAAATTAGAGTACAACGCTCCCTTTTGCATAAACTCAACCATTTGGATACCACTTCGCTTATACCACATTCCATTTGGCTCTCCTTGCGATATTCTACCTGGAATTCGAAAGGCTACATGAATGACCACCATCGATGCACTCGCGGGGTCAATACCGCTTTATCTCGACTCGCCTTGATGGAATTACAGTCTGTGTATACAGTAAACTTTCTACCACTCAAATAATGGCGAAAGTGTTTGATTGCATTAAGCACAGCCAAAGTTTCGAGTTCATACGAGTGGTATTTAGATTCCGCTAACGTAGTGCATTTACTGTAATATTCAACTACCCTACGTTTGCCTTCTACCTTATGTATCAACATAGCGCCATAACCATTGGCACTTGCATCCGTATGTAATTCGATTGAAAATTTGGGATCAAAAATAATTAGTACTGGGTCACTTGTAAGCACTTTAATGATTTTTTGACGAACTTCCTCATGTTGTTCCTTCCATTCGAATTCATTTGATTTTGAAGTTAGTTGGTACAGCGGCTTCATTTCTTCGGAAAATCGAGGGACGAATTGCCTGAAATAGGATGCTAGGCCTATAAACTGTATAATCTGTGTGACCAGCCAGCTTCAGGCTTAGGAAGTTGAGACAGTGCTAGGATTTTTCGGGGATTGGGCTTTATTTCACTCTCCTTTATGACAAAATCTAAGTACTCTATCTCTGTAAGTAGAAATTGACATTTTTTTACATTGAATGAGAACTCTGACTTTGACAACACGCTTAACACTACTTCCAATCTCTCGTATGCTTCCTTTTTAGAATTTGCCACGATCAGCACATCATCTATGTAGACCACTGCATAGGAATTGACCAAATCCCCCAAAGCTTGGACTATGGCACGTTGAAAAACTGATGACGCATTCTTTAATAATTAAATCTAATATTTCAAATAAAACTCCGACACGGCCTTCCTGACTATAACACGACCTCGTGTTGGTCAATACAATATTAGTATGGCATTCATTGCTCAAAATCTTTTAGTTCAAATTTGCTTAAATTTCTATAATTCTCAGATAGTCAGTTTGGCGGGATAATTCATTTACATTCTTTGTTTACTAGAGTACAAGCTCTCTTCCGCACAAACACATTAATTTCTTCCGCTAAACATTTCATCAGACATTAACTTGGCAGGATAATCTTTCAACATAACATCATAGAGTACAAGCTCTCTTCCGCCCAAGCTCAATCGTCTGGATATCAATTTACTGATCATCAAAGGTTAGTTTAGCAGGTTAATCACACACAAATTAGAGTACAACGCTCCCTTTTGCATAAACTCAACCATTTGGATACCACTTCGCTTATACCACAATATCGGACTCTTGCCGCACATTTGCGACGCTACGCACCACTGTGCCACTTGACCTACGACACACGATTACAATGTATAAACTCAGTCCTCGGCCATTATAAATCAGGGTTTCTTCCAGTACACAGCGCAGCGAGTCGCAATGGTTTTATTTCAACACTCAATAATTAGGTCTTTTCCTTTGGAAGGATTAAGTCGAACTGCCCCGCTCTCCTTTGCTCATCTTACTCTTCATCATTGCGCCACGCTCAGCAGGGATTTCGCTCTCCTTCCCCACCGCGCTCTCACACTAAATCTCTCTCTTTCTGCAATCTTCTTTGAACTTTATTTATTCTGCATAATTATACACTGAGAGACTTACAAATAATAATTAAATCTAATATTTCAAATAAAACTCCGACACGGCCTTCCTTACCATAACACGACCTCGTGTTGGTCAATACAATATTAGTATGGCATTCATTGCTCAAAATCTTTTAGTTCAAATTTGCTTAAATTTCTATAATTCTCAGATAGTCAGTTTGGCGGGATAATTCATTTACATTCTTTGTTTACTAGAGTACAAGCTCTCTTCCGCACAAACACATTAATTTCTTCCGCTAAACATTTCATCAGACATTAACTTGGCAGGATAATCTTTCAACATAACATCATAGAGTACAAGCTCTCTTCCGCCCAAGCTCAATCGTCTGGATATCAATTTACTGATCATCAAAGGTTAGTTTAGCAGGTTGATCACACACAAATTAGAGTACAACGCTCCCTTTTGCATAAACTCAACCATTTGGATACCACTTCGCTTATACCACAATATCGGACTCTTGCCGCACATTTGCGACGCTACGCACCACTGTGCCACTTGACCTACGACACACGATTACAATGTATAAACTCAGTGCTTGAGTATAGCTTCACCTGCACCTCTCTTAGGTCGCAGAAATCTTGCTTCTACGTACGCCTTTCTCGACGTCGTCAAGCTCTTTCATCAACTCACAAGTCTCTCGCTCATCAGGTAGACTACGTACACTATCATGTGGATACTTATACATTCGCTTAGTAGTTAATGACTTTAACATATAACGATCACCATCGAGCAATTCAACTATAACAAATGGTCCTTTGAATTTAGGGTCTAATTTCGTTTGGTGTCGTTCTTCGGAATATTTTTATCAACTCTTTCCTTGTCATATTTCGCGTTCTTATCAATATTCTCCTTAGCCTTTTCTCTAGCGCTCTTCAGATCTACTCGCATTTCTTCATTGATGGTCAACATTCCCATGGGTCTTGCCTCTTTCCCTATCAACAATTCTAGCGGACTATGTTAAGTCACCCGATTAGTAGTGCAGCTTATGGCCAATTGAATTTCGCCCAATGCCTCCTGCCACGAACCACTAACCATACAACATATAGACTGGTCATTTCATACAACGAATTTGGTCACAAAATTTTTCAATCGGGAGGCCCCAATGCTTGTAGCAGCAGGCCCCGACACTTCGTGCGCCTTCGGGTTTTTTTCGCTCTTGTTCTAATTCTTATTTTGACGCTCGCGCTCGAGTTCGGTCGTTCAGTCGCAGAGACCCGCATTTTGAAGAAGGTTGGCCTGCGCTTGAATTGGGCTTTGTATGTATGCGTGTTCATGCATTCTCATTTCATTTCGATGCAGCAAGAATATTTTGTCTTTTGCTACTTTTCAGACTTGGTACCCTAACAATATGGGCGAATTCACTATTGGGTTAATGATAAAAATAAGAATATTATATGTTACAGTATATTTTTTAATATTTCAGCATAAATTTAATTTTGGTTTGCAAATTCATATCAGTAGTAGCTGTAAAATGTTTTGCATATATATATGTATTCCAATTAATAGAAATCAATCTACTGAGATACGAACAGGGCATATTGCAGTCGGTGTCAAAAAAAACTGCTTTTAAGTGGTTCAGAAAACTTCAAACCAAATCAGCTTTGGTTGTTGTTCTGCGAGCGGATGGTGCCTGCATACCCTACCGACGATTGAATTTTAGGGGTGGGGACAGAAACAAGAACGGCTGTTTGGCTTTTGTTTTGTTTACATTTTTTAGGACACTTGTTTTGAATGTTATGTTTAATGACCTTTGGTTGATTTATTTTTTTAAGGTTCGCAGTGTAATATTGTTTAATGTTGTTATTTAATGATCTACCTTTATTTTTATGTATGTTTGTTCTTAAAAGTCGCCGCTCGAATTAGTTACCGATAAATATACATACATATATGTACACCTGTGTTAAATTGTAGTTTTTAAACTTTTTCACAACTTAAAAAAATGAATTTAGGTTAAACTTCTAAAATACTTCAATTTTTCCCACTAATTTTGCTGTAAGCACAGGTGTATGTAAGTAATATATGTATTTAAATCGGTATCCAGGGAACACCACGAGGAGGCCATTGCAATTGCGATGGAGTCTTCAATGAAGACTTACGAGTCGACTTGAGATATCAAAATGCTTTGAACATCTCCTTGTTCCCCACCTAACAATACCTCCTATACCTACAAAAAAAATTAAACATTTTATAAGAAACTAATTACTGTTTGAGTATTTTTAGTTTTCTTGCACCAGCTGTTGATACAGCTTTTCCTTTTGTATACATTTTTTCTGTAAGCCATTTACTGTTTTTCCGCAGTAAAATTAAAATAAATCCATCTAGCATTTTTATCCTGTGTTCATAACAGGAATGGGTAACCGAAAACCAATTTGAATAAATGCTGGACTTTTTAGTGGCGAGTATACAGGAACGTATAATTTGGTGTTTTATTCTTTTCCTATAAGGATTTTTGTCAAATATATTTTTAAAAATATTGTAGTGAATTTCAATTAAAGAGAAATAGTAATCTGAAGGAGCTTTAAGTTTTAAACCTTTATCGGCGCAGTCATAATTTTTATTTATAATAAATGTTCTGTGGAGCATTGTGTTTCTATATTTGTTTTTAATAGATCAGAACACACTGCGCACTCTTTTTTTTGCAGAAATTTGAACAATATATAGCCTGCAAAATATCGCAAGGCATTGCTATCAAATTCGTTTCCAGTTGCAATATCAAAAATTTGCTCAATTTCCGTCTCTTCATCTGAGAACATATCGAAATCGGTACTTTCTTCGGTTTTTATGTCATTACAAGTTTTGTTTAAGCTGCAGTCCTGGATAACATTTATTAACATTGTATCTTCATCTGGGCCGCAATTACCAGATACTGATGTGGATGTTAATATTTTCATCGATAGCATTTTTGACATTATGATGTTAAATTCATACATCGTTGGATTATTATTTGTTGCTCCGCGAGCCCTTATTAAATAAAATAGGTTTTCTAAGGGGTCTTGATTCAATTTCGCGGTTGATATATAAAATATTTCCGAGCTCCACACACTTTCAGCTAGTGCAAGTACAGATGAAATGCTCAAAATCATTCCGTCAATGCAATGCACTAATTGTGGATATTTAAATTCTCCAAAATACTTCCTCATTTCAACGAGGTATTTTTCTACGTTATTATTTTTCTGCATTCCACATCTGTATGGGTTTCTTTCATATAGAACATGGCTATTGAGGCAATCAAAGAGCCTATTTATTTTTTCTATAAAATTTGCCGTAGCTTCTGCGCTATTTCGGCATTCCACAAATCCACCAGAATCAATCACTGTTCGGATTGCGGCCGCAATGGTGTGGCTAAATATTTGTGTTGCATATTTAACTTTCATTTTTTCAAATGAATTCGGATTAATATGCTTGGCAGTTAATTTGGGACAAAGCCTCGTTGAGTTACTGGACTCAAGTTGGTATAATTTTTTTAATGTATCCCAAGATACTTCGCCATCAGGCGTAATTAAATTGTTCTTCATTATTATGTTTCTCAATGATTTAATAAGATGTGGGGCATCAAATATTGTAAATATTTCTTTTCCGTTAACATTAAAACTCGGCTTGTTTATGTTAACTCCCCATTTTTTTAATGCTGCTCTATTATTTGAGCCTTGATCGCATATTATAGCGCGTACGTTAAGCCCCAAAGTTTGCGAAACTCCAATGTTCGCTTCAACTTTGCTCATGAGGGCATCATGTTTAATACCGTTAGGCGAAACAGTATAACTTATAACGTACTTCCAATTTTCAAATAAGCCTCTAGCCATAAAAACGCATACTTGCTGCCCCAAAAACCGTGTTCTTTTCTCGCCATCGTTTTCAAATCCTTGAATTTCATCGAGTGCGGTATTATATTGCAGTCCTTTTTTTATATTTATTTCATCACAAAGGATAACTGCTTCTTTACCTTTCTCACTCATTTCACCAACAATTCTCTGAAGGTTTTCTAATAAATCAGGTTGAAATCCTGGCGTCATATTTTTAAAAAGAGCCCATCGAGACAACGTCCGTTTTGACGGAAGTTTTAAATTTAAAACATCCCGCATATATTCATATGTTCGGGATGAATAAAAGTTTATGTTTTGAGCTATTACTTTTTCTGCGCTGTTGTAAGAATTTGATTTTTTTATCAGCATTTTGCATATAGTTTTTGCCTCTTCAGAAACATTAGGCAATTTATTTATAATGTTAAATATATTTATGCTTTTTTTCTTGCTAATTATCTTACTTTTGCGCTTCATAGCTTTTTTCATTAAAACATTAGCTCTTCTCAATTTCTCTATTTTTTGTTTATACGTTTTAATCGCAAGAAACATCTCGTAATTTTTATTTCTATAAAACATCTCATTTTCTTCCCTTTTTTGGCAATAACCACAATTTCCTAACTGCGGTACACTAGGAGTTACTAAATCAGAAGGGCTAACATATAACTGCACTACACTAGGAGTTACTAAATTAGCATCTGAATTCGGTGCCTCAAAATTTAAAGGGCTAACATCTAAATTTTGTGACCTAATTGGGTTTACATAAATGCCAATTGGTTCTTCTGCCCCATCATCATTAAATTCAAATTGTTCACAAGGAACAGAACTGTCCGAACGCAAAAGGAAGTTGTCAGTTAAATTCAAAGTGGGCACGGCATTGCTTTTAAGCCTATTTATCCCAATATATTTACTTTCGAAATGTCTATTACAAATACGCGAAGTTCGTCTATTAAAATTGTCATCCAAATTGCATAACTCAACCCATTTTTTAAGTCTCCTATCATCTGATGGAAATGAAAACAACTTAACTGGGAAGGAGTCTGATGAATCCCTATAACTCCCCCTGCAGCACTCTATAATACACCTCCGACCATTTTTCCTAACACTATGCTGATTCATTGCAAAAATTCCTTAAAAATAATATTTATATATGTAAGTTAAAATATTTTTATACTTGCGAATTGAAGATTATACAACCACGGACACTCGGAACAGCAAGACAGGCGTTTTGAAAACAACACGCTGTATTGAAAATAAAGACTTTAACCACACTCAAAACAGCAACACAGGCGTTTTGAAAAAAACACGCTGTATTGTAAATTAAATTTTTTAACTTTTTAATTTCTGTTTTCACTGTAAAAATCACCGCACAGAAGCACAATCAAAAGCCAATTGAAAGATGCTTGACTTTTTCTATCAAATGGCAACATTTTACGCGCGCAAATGAAGCTATTTACTAATGCACCCATATGTAAACGAAGTGACAACCAAAAATCAAAAAACAACAAAAAAACGCGTGCCAAGTTCATAATCAAAACAAACCAAACAAAAACAATAGAATTGGCGCGCAAGTTATAAGTCATCCTATAACATGCAGATTTGTATATTTGTTCCATTTTATAAGTATTTTAGAAGTTTAACCTAAATTCATTTTTTTAAGTTGTGAAAAAGTTTAAAAACTACAATTTAACACAGGTGTACATATATGTATGTATATTTATCGGTAACTAATTCGAGCGGCGACTTTTAAGAACAAACATACATAAAAATAAAGGTAGATCATTAAATAACAACATTAAACAATATTACACTGCGAACCTTAAAAAAATAAATCAACCAAAGGTCATTAAACATAACATTCAAAACAAGTGTCCTAAAAAATGTAAACAAAACAAAAGCCAAACAGCCGTTCTTGTTTCTGTCCCCACCCCTAAAATTCAATCGTCGGTAGGGTATGCAGGCACCATCCGCTCGCAGAACAACAACCAAAGCTGATTTGGTTTGAAGTTTTCTGAACCACTTAAAAGCAGTTTTTTTTGACACCGACTGCGATATGCCCTGTTCGTATCTCAGTAGATTGATTTCTATTAATTGGAATACATATATATATGCAAAACATTTTACAGCTACTACTGATATGAATTTGCAAACCAAAATTAAATTTATGCTGAAATATTAAAAAATATACTGTAACATATAATATTCTTATTTTTATCATTAACCCAATAGTGAATACGCCCATATTGTTAGGGTACCAAGTCTGAAAAGTAGCAAAAGACAAAATATTCTTGCTGCATCGAAATGAAATGATCGCACACATGCACCCCTGTATGAGAATGCATGAACACGCATACATACAAAGCCCAATTCAAGCGCAGGCCAACCTTCTTCAAAATGCGCGTCTCTGCGACTGAACGACCGAACTCGAGCGCGAGCGTCAAAATAAGAATTAGAACGAGAGCAAAAAAAACCCGAAGGCGCACGAAGTGTCGGGGCCTGCTGCTACAAGCATTGGGGCCTCCCGATTGAAAAATTTTGTGACCAAATTCGTTGTATGAAATGACCAGTCTATATGTTGTATGGTTAGTGCACGAACGTTCGCTAGTCTCCACCGCCGTTAACATCCCTTTCAGCACACTCATGACACGCTCTACCTGTCCATTCGCTCTGCTAGCAGCTGTTGCTATCACATGTAAGTTAATGCTATTCGTGGAACATCTTCCCTGGTCCGCTAAAATCCTGCTAGGGACGCCAAATATCGATATGGCGGACTTCACTGACTGTATGCAATTTACAGAGTCTAAATTCCAAGTATGGTACAGATAGACGAATTTTGTGAAGGCATCATTTGTACAATAATGTACTCCTTTTCATCCTTCTTACCGTTCAGTTTTCCACTTATATCGATATGTAAAGTATGCTACGGTACTTCAACTTTCGGTATAGGGTGTAACTCTGCTTGTTTTTTGCCTGACGCTGATTTCGACAATTTACATGTCACACAATTTTCTACAAACTTCCTGACATATTTCGTCATGCCCTCAAACCAGTACTGCTCATATACCTTATCTAATGTCTTTTGCCAACCTAAGTGCATGATGGTCTCGTGAATGTGGTTGATAACAGACCATCTAAATGTCCTCGGAATAATGGGCAAACATCGTGTCTTGCCATTCCTTTGAACGATACGATGCAACAAACTCTTTCTAACCTCATACGTGTTCGCCAGCTCTTTCTGCATTTCGTCACTGTTTAAATCGGCTATGATCTTCAATATATTCTCATCGCGTTGCTGTTCGGATACTAACCAGTTGGGAGTTATAGTTGCCAAATCAACTCGTACTTCCACAACTTTGATTGTATTTGTCTGCACTACTACAATGACAGGATTTCTTGATAAACAATCAACATGAGCCATTTGGCTCTCCTTGCGATATTCTACCTGGAATTCGAAAGGCTACATGAATGACCACCATCGATGCACTCGCGGGGTCAATACCGCTTTATCTCGACTCGCCTTGATGGAATTACAGTCTGTGTATACAGTAAACTTTCTACCACTCAAATAATGGCGAAAGTGTTTGATTGCATTAAGCACAGCCAAAGTTTCGAGTTCATACGAGTGGTATTTAGATTCCGCTAACGTAGTGCATTTACTGTAATATTCAACTACCCTACGTTTGCCTTCTACCTTATGTATCAACATAGCGCCATAACCATTGGCACTTGCATCCGTATGTAATTCGATTGAAAATTTGGGATCAAAAATAATTAGTACTGGGTCACTTGTAAGCACTTTAATGATTTTTTGACGAACTTCCTCATGTTGTTCCTTCCATTCGAATTCATTTGATTTTGAAGTTAGTTGGTACAGCGGCTTCATTTCTTCGGAAAATCGAGGGACGAATTGCCTGAAATAGGATGCTAGGCCTATAAACTGTATAATCTGTGTGACCAGCCAGCTTCAGGCTTAGGAAGTTGAGACAGTGCTAGGATTTTTCGGGGATTGGGCTTTATTTCACTCTCCTTTATGACAAAATCTAAGTACTCTATCTCTGTAAGTAGAAATTGACATTTTTTTACATTGAATGAGAACTCTGACTTTGACAACACGCTTAACACTACTTCCAATCTCTCGTATGCTTCCTTTTTAGAATTTGCCACGATCAGCACATCATCTATGTAGACCACTGCATAGGAATTGACCAAATCCCCCAAAGCTTGGACTATGGCACGTTGAAAAACTGATGACGCATTCTTTAACCCGAACGGCATTGCTAAAAATTCATATTGACCCTCCGTGGTCACAAATGCAGTTCTTTCAACGGAATTGGAGTGTATAGGCACTTGGTAAAAACCACTGGCCATGTCTAAGCTAGAAAAATATTTTCCGCCTCGCAAGCGATCAATCTGGTCTGAGATTAATGGTAGGGGGTACCTATCTGACACTCTATTTGCGTTTAGCTCCCGATAATCGATACAGAGCCTATCACTACCGTCTTTCTTTTTGACAAGTAACATTGGGCTAGCGAACGGAGAATTACTAGGTCTTATTACATTTGCTTCTAGCATCTGCTGAATTTTATCCCTAACTATCTGCTTCTCATTTTCGCTAAGGCGGTAAGGTTGCCTTTGAACAGTTTTGTTTACATCAAGCAAGCGGATTTCCAGGGAACCCGTAGTTACACGCCGACTAGGGATACAATCAATGAAGAACATGGAATATTTGGCCAATATGGCGTTTAACTTTGATTTATCACTATCAATTAAATCTATCTTATTTAATATGTTGTCATCAATTACCGATAATACAGTTTGCGTTCTATAAATAGCGAATCTATTACATTCTAACATTACTCCAAATCCAAGTTGAAAAATGTCTTGTCCAATTATCATATCATATTTGAGGCATTTATTATCTACTACGTGAAACAGTAATTCCAAGTTAAATTCAGAAATTTGTACAGTGGACAAAATTTGCAAATTGCTTTGGACAATATTGTCGCCTATGCCTCTTAAAACTACCAAATTATGGCTTCTTTGCCGGCTAGCTTCTCGCTGATTGTTTTCTTTACTAAGGAACATTCGGAACCCGAATCAAAGAAAAATGGAAACCGCTTACCAAATTGTATTGCAGTCTCGTTTGGCTGAAAAACCGCACACATGTCCACTCTTCTCTCGTTGCTTCTATTCGTTGTTGCTGCTCCCTTTGTACACACTGATGCTATGTGTCCAACGTTGCCACATTTGAAACAGGTCACCGTTGATCTGCTGTTGTTGTGCACTGGTTTCGTCTCGTTACTCTCTTCTGCTTTTCTCTTTCGGCACTCTATTGCCTTGTGTCCGAGTTTTCCGCAACTGTGGTATCTTTTGGCGTCTGCATTTTAAACCTCTTCTTCTCGGGGCCTTGTTCAATTCCAGAGAATTCCGAGTTTCTGACGAACGTGTGAGCTTTGAGTTGTTGTTGTAGCTCCGCACGTGTCTTTATGTTTGTTGTAAACACTAGACGCTGCAGTCTGGAATCAATTTGCGCTGTATTTGCCAGGATCAATGATACGGCAATTTCTTCTTGTGTCATTACTCTCCACTTGGTCAATAGAGATGTAACCAACCGGCTGGAGTACACAGAAAGGCATTCATGGGAATTTGGGCGTCCCTTTAGCATGTTTAGCAACACTGCAGCCGGCGTCTCGTTGCCTTCATAGCGCTCTAAGAATAATTCCTTGAATTGCACCTAGCTCATTCCTGAAAAACAAATTTGAGACAGCCACTGCGACGCGCTTCCGAGAAGCGATTTGCTGAGCGTCATCACCAAAGATGCACCTTCTTGCGGATGTTCACACAGAATCATGTTAGCAGTTTTGCACCATGCTGCTGCGTCGGCGTTAGCAGTTTCGAGATCAAACGTTGGTAGCACTGCGGAAACTGTTCGCGTGCCAGGCGCCGGCGTGGACTGTGCCGCTTTCAAGAGTTCTTGAATCAATCTATTTTGTGTTTCTAGAAGCGTGCGCCAGCTATGCTCCGAATTGTCTTGCAGGGGTGGTGATCCCACTTCTGATGTAGGAGATATAGGGTCAGGTTCCTCGGCCATTATAAATCAGGGTTTCTCCCAGTACACAGCGCAGCGAGTCGCAATGGTTTTCTTTCAACACTCAATAATTACGTCTGTTCTCTCGGAAGGGTTAAGTCGAACTGCCCCGCTCTCCTTTGCTCATCTTACTCTTCATCATTGCGCCACGCTCAGCAGGGATTTCGCTCTCCTTCCCCACCGCGCTCTCACACTAAATCTCTCTCTTTCTGCAATCTTCTTTGAACTTTATTTATTCTGCATAATTATACACTGAGAGACTTACAAATAATAATTAAATCTAATATTTCAACTAAAACTCCGACATATATATATTCTTGATCAGGATATCGTCCTGAGTTGATATAAGCATGTCCGTCTGTCTGTTTCTACGCGAACTAGTCTCTCAGTTTTAAAGATATCGAATTGATTGCACTCAGTATATATGTCGGAGCGGCCGGGATCGGCTGACTATATCCTATAGCCGCCATATAACGGATTGGTCGGAAATGCCATAACTTTGGTGTTTTTGAAGTTAGGAAGTTGGGATTTTTTGTAGGTTTTATTTTTGGCCAACCGATCCGACTTACCAAATTTCATAAGGATCAGCTGACTATATCCTATAGCTGGCATATAACTGATTGATCGGAAATGCCATAGCTTTGGTGTTTCATAAGTTAGAAAGATGGGACTGCTATAGCTGCTATATACCTAAACGATCAGAAACGCGATAACTTTGGTGTGTTCCTTAGACTTAACATTAAACCTAATTTAGAATTGTTATTGAGCACTGGTTAATTAAATGAAAATCTGAGATCTGAAATCTGAAATTGTTCATATAGCTGCCATAGAAACGACGGCAAAAAGCAGCGCAAAGTCGACACAGCTTCATTATTTTTAGTAATATAGGCATAGAAATCGAAATGTAGTCGATTTGTAATAACTGCAAGGCTATATAAACTTCGGCTTGCCGAAGTTTGCTTCCTTTCAGTGCTTGTTACGCGCGGAGCCTAATAGGCGTAAAAACGAGATCGCGAGAAGTTCAAAAGCACAATGTAGAAGCGGACAGACTAAGATTAGAAATACTTACGAGACTAATACTTATACTAATTTTGTGCTAAGTAAGATAAAATTAATGATTTTAGGCTTGGCAAAGAGTCGGTAGTAGAAATAATGTGGTATAGTCTATTATAGTCGTTACACAGTACTCTAAACGGTTCATGCATATCAAAGTTAGATCTACAAATATTTAATGTAAGAGGAACATAGTTCCTGGTAATTCTATTAGGCACGGAGAAGCTTATGCGACCCAGTAACTCGGGACACTCCACATCCCCGTGAATAAGTTTATAGATAAAAGTTGTGCCAAGCATCGTTCTACGGTTTACTAAGGATGGTAGATTAATTAGGAGAAGTCTACTAGAGTAGGATGGTAAAATAAGGCTTGCATTCCAGTTAAGGCCCCGTAAAGCAAATAATAAAAAGTTCTTTTGCACAGACTCTATCCGGTCTATATGTGCACCATACTGAGGACTCCAAACTGCTGAACAGTACTCCAGGATTGGACGGACTAGTGAAATGAACAGAGTCTTTTTAACATAGGGATCATCGAATTCCTTCGACCACCTTTTAATAAATCCAAGTACTCCCCTGGCTTTATTCACCATAGAAGTAATATGGTCACAAAACTTAAGTTTTGGGTCAAGGAGGACCACCCAGCGTACACGTTGCATATTGTAGGTTCACCCGACGAAATGTCATTACTTTGCACTTATCGCTATTTAAATCTAAAAGATTTGCACAACACCATGTTTGAAAAGCATTAAGGTCAGATTGTAAGTCTGAACTGCTAGAAATTTCGTTATATTGCAGGCATAACTTAACGCCATCTACGTACATAAGGACACGCGACTTTGTCAAGACTAGAGGGAGATCGTTTATAAATAAAGTAAAAAGAAGTGGGCCAAGATGGCTTCCTTGTGGGATGCCAGAAGTAACTCGGATCAAATCAGAGATCGAGTTCTTAAAGAGGACTCGTTGAGTCCTACCACTCAGATAACTTGAGATCCATGTTAGAAGATCACATGGAAACCCTAATAAGTCTAGCTTTAATACAAGAAGCGAGTGATTTACTGAATCAAACGCTTTACTAAAATCAGTGTAAACAACGTCAGTCTGCATGTTCTTTCTAAAGCCATTTATTACAAAAGACGTTAGCTCCAAGAGGTTTGTCGTCTTAGATCTTCGCCTTATAAATCCATGTTGACATGGAGATATAATCGATCTACAAAGATGTTGCAAATGGGGTGTAATAGTTTTTTCGAAAAGCTTTGGGATGGCGGATAATTTGGATATGCCTCTGTAATTACTTGTATTGCATTTATTTCCTTTCTTATGAAGGGGAATGACAAATGACTCCTTCCAAATAAGTGGGAAATGAGATGTTTTTAAAGACAAGGTAAACAATTTGTACAGAGGTCTACACAGAGTTTCAGCACAGTACCTCAGCACGCAGCCTGGAACTCCGTCCGGACCCGGTGAATAGACAGGTTTAACTTTATGGAGATCCAAAAGAAGGGAGCTTTCGCTTAAACTCGCACAAAAAATCAAGTTCGACTTGGGTATGTCATTTGAATAAGACGGATTTGGACGGGATGAAACAGAATATGTTGTCTGGAAAAACTGGGCAAATAGATTGGTTCGTTCTTTTTATACCCTTGCAGAAGATATTATAATTTTGGTCAGAAGTTTGTAACGCAGTGAAGGAGACGTTTCCGACCCTATAACGTATATATATTCTTGATCAGGATCAATAGGGCAGTCGATATAGCCATGTCCGTCTGTCCGTCCGTCCGTCCGTCCGTCCGTCCGTCCGTCCGTCCGTCCGTCTGTCCGTCCGTCCGTCCGTCCGTCTGTCCGTCTGTCCGTCTGTCCATCTGTTTCAATACCGTTTGCGAGCTCAGTTTAAAAGCTAGCGATCTGAAACATTCACAGTCGTCCTAAAACAAGTGTACGCAGATCAAGTTTGAAAACCGCCCCGATCGGATGTCTATATCCTATAGCTCCCATAGGAACAATCGGATATAACTTGCAAGAATGGAAGATATTTCGCGTAGTGTAATAGCTATTGACATAAATCTTTCAAATCTTATTTTTTTATGCGTACCTTGATCAGGGTAAAAGCGCGTGACGATCGGACGTCTATATCCTATAGCTCCTATAGGAACTAAAGGGTAAAACCGGATAAAATTTAATGATTTTAAAGATATTTCGCGCAGTATACAAGCTATTGACATGAATCTTTCCAAATCGTATTTTTTTATGCATACCTTGATCAGGGTAAAAGTGCGTGGCTATCGGACGTCTATATCCTATAGCTCCCATAGGAACAAAAGGTTAAAATCGGTTAAAATTTAATGGTTTTTAGGATATTTCGCGCAGTATACAAGCTATTGACATGAATCTTTCCAAATCGTATTTTTTTATGCATACATTGATCAAGGTGAAAGCGCGTGCCGATCGGATGTCTATATCCTATAGCTCCCATAGGAACAATAGGGTGAAATCGGTCCAAATTTGGTGATTATCAGGAAATTTCGCGCAGTATGTAAGCTACTATCATAAATTTTTTCCAATTCTTATTTATTTACGCATATCTTGATTAGGGTAAAAGCGCTTGCCGCTCGGAAGTCTATATCTTAAAGGAGATAGAACAAATTGTTAAAGGCTGCGAAAGTATCCCTTTTTTTCTATTTGTATATGACATTTTTGCAGTATAAAACAATCAATCGTCTTTGACTTTCAAAGTGAACGGTCGTGTTTTTTTTCTGCGCATCGAATTTTGCATTTTGTTTTCGTTTATTCCCATCGGTGGGTTTTATCAAAACAATTTTAATTCTCTTCGTGTTTATTAAAACATAAATTTGAACTCCGTTCGCTTCGCGAGTGCACTTTGTATTTAATACTTAGAAATTGTTTATAGTTTTTCGTAATTCTTATCTGTGTTTTCTTTTCTTATATCCCCGCCGTTTCTCTTTTGTGCATGCACTTTAACTTATTTACGCTCCCGCTCTCTTGCTCTCTTTGCTTTGAAAGTTCTAAGCGTGCAGTTTCTGCGTCTCTTGCGGTACTTATAACTGCTCGCTTATAAATTTCAATTCGTTTTTTTTTGGTACAGTGGTAAATAAATAAAATGAATAATAAAAATTTAGTCTGCTTCTGCAAAAAATGCAGCCTCGTAATCAGGGCTGACCAGTCTAATATGACTTGCTGGCTGTGTGAAAATATGGTGCACACCAAGTGTGCCGGTTTTACTGGCCGGACAAGTGATGACCTTTCAAAGGGGCCCAATTTGCAGTTTTGTTGTGACGCTTGTGTTGAGGTTGCGAACGAGATGAAATCGTTCATGCGCCAAACTAAAGGCGGCCTGATGGGGCTGATTAGCTGTTTGCTAGAGATAGTTTTCGCCGAGCTGATGATGATCTCCTCTCTGCGCTGGACTCGCAGTTTAATAGTCGTAAGCTATTAGAAGAGTCCCCTAAGCGCAAAAAGGCCGCTGGTGGTAAGGAGCAAAAGGGGAACACCCCGCAACCGAAATCAAAAGATCAACAGAGCATTCCGGTGGATCAGCAGTTGATTTCAGCAAACCCTCAAATGTTGCTAAGATCGGCAGCTAAAAAAGATTCGGTATCCGAACAATCCTTTACAGAATGCATGCAACCAGGGACTTCTAAGAATTCCGATTTGTCCGTAGTGGTTTCACAATTAGTGGATCCACCTATCTCTCAGAATGTAGCATCTCCACCACAAGGGACTACTGAGTCCGGACAACCGGCTCAAGTTGGTTTTGCAGAAACAATGTCTGCTCCACCAAAATCCCTTTTAGTGGTTCCACTAAAGAAACAAATTTTCGTTTCTCGGCTTTCCCCTGATCAAACATCTTCTGATGTATTGTCTTATATTCAAGACAAAACTAAAGCCGATTGTAATAGTGTAAAGGTGGAAAAGTTTAAGTTTTCTTATGCTAGAGACATTTCATCTTTCAAGATAACTGTCCCTAACGAGCTTTTTGAAGCCATATGCTCGGGCGACTTTTGGCCGGATAATATGGTTGTAAAAGAGTTCGAGGCTAAGATAAAGAAGAAGGGGCCCGTTGGAGTAAAACTTCCTAGTCGAGGCCAAACCAGTGTACCAATTTCAAAAAACTAACTTCTAACTTCCTTCTTTCCTATCATTTGCGTAGCAAACTCACTAAATTGTATTCTGATAGCCTTTCCTTTGCATCTCATATTATTGTGTTCACAGAAACCTGGTTAAAGCCGGAGATCTTTAGCTCCGAAGTTTTTCCAGGTAAGTACACAATATATAGGTATGACCGTCCCTCTAGACGGGGAGGTGGGGTCTTAATTGGAGTTGATTCAAACTTCCCGTCTGAGGAGTTATTTTTTGATGAATTCAATACCATTGAATTTATTTGTGTAAAGTTATCGCTTCCTGGTAACTTTATATACATAACTTGCTCATATATTCCGCCGTTGTCTGAACTCCCTGATTATTTAAATCACCTATCCGTTATTAAGTCCGTTGCAAATAAGCTTTCCGATAGGGATCAGATGATAGTTCTAGGTAATTTTAATATACCTGGAGTTACTTGGTCCACTGAGGACGGATCGAATGTCTTACTACCTATAGCACAGCATGATTTTATTGATGGCCTGCTTGACATATCTCTATCTCAAGTAAACCATGTTCGAAATTCATTAGGTCGCCTACTTGATTTGTGTTTTGTATCAAATCCTGAAGGTGTGTTTCTGTCCAGAGTAGCACCACTCACGCAACCTGAAGATCCATATCACCCAACAATCGAACTTTCATTTGATACGGGCAGAGTTATAGAAGAAAAATCAGAAAAATCCAAACGAATGCATTGTTTTCGCAAGGCAGACTTTCTGAGGCTAAATAATTTTATTTCTGGCTTTAATTGCTCTGATCTTTACTTATGCATTAATATGTCCGATGCAGTTAAGGTTTTTTACACTGCAATAAACTCATTTTTTAATTCCTGTGTTCCGTGGTACTATCCGTCAACTTCCAATAAATCACCTTGGTTTAGCAAAGAGTTGACACACTTAAGAAATGTAAAGTCCAGACTTTTTAGGAAATATAAAAATACCGGTTCTCAATCTGTTTTACTAGATATTTAAGTACTCGGTCAAGATTTACCGTGCTTAATGCTCAGTGTTATAATAGTTACTTAAACCGTTGTAAGGTCCAGTTCTCTCAGGACCCGAAACAGTTTTATAATTTTGTTAACACCAAGCGTAAATCTAATTCTTTTCCTTCCTCGCTGTCGTTCGAAAACATGACGGCAACCACAGATCAGGCAATAGCCGATCTATTTGCCCAATTTTTTCAAACGACTTACTCTACTTTAGATTATTCATCACAGCCTTATTCTTACACCATGTCCAAGTCAAACCTCATATTCTGTCCCACTTTAACAGAAAGCTCTCTTCTTTTGGATCTTCTTCGTATTAAGCCTGTTTATTCGCCAGGGCCCGATGGTATTCCTGGGTGCGTGCTTAGGTATTGCGCTAAGGCCCTGTGCAAACCTCTTCACAAGTTGTTTACCTTATCTCTAGAAACCTCCCAATTCCCAAATATTTGGAAGGAATCATTTGTTATTCCTCTTTTCAAGAAAGGTAACAAGTTAGAAGCCAGTAACTACAGAGGTATTTCTAAGTTGTCAGCTATTCCTAAGCTTTTTGAAAAAATTATTACTCCTCATTTGCAGCACCTTTGCAGATCAATCATTTCTCCGTGTCAACACGGATTTATAAAACGTAGATCCACAATCACAAACCTTCTAGAGCTCACTTCATTTGTGATAAAAGGCTTCAATAGTAGTTTTCAAACAGACGACTTTACACTGACTTTAGTAAAGCATTTGACTCTGTAAATCACTTACTTCTCATTCAAAAACTTGACCTTTTAGGTTTTCCAGTTGATCTGCTTAAATGGATTTCAAGTTATCTAAATGGCAGGTCACAAAGGGTCCTTTTTAAAAATGCAATTTCTGAAATTCTCCGTGTTACCTCCGGTGTCCCACAAGGGAGCCATCTGGGTCCGTTACTTTTTACATTATTTAGTAACGATGTTCCCTCAATTATAAGTCATTCTCGCGTACTTATGTACGCAGATGATGTTAAGTTGTGCCTGCAGTATAAGGACATTTCCTGCCATTTAACCTTGCAATCAGATCTAGATAATTTTCAAAACTGGTGCCGAGATAATTTACTAAATTTAAACAGTTCCAAGTGCAAGCTGATGACTTTTTATCGGGCCAATCCGATATACGCGACTTACACGTTAAGTGGCAGCTCTTTGGATAGAATAACTCTTGTAAACGATCTTGGCGTTCTCTTGGACCCTAAACTAAAATTTTCTAATCACATTTCGTCCATGGTTAATAAAGCCAAAGGAGTGCTTGGATTTATTAAAAGGTGGTCAAAAGAATTCGATGATCCTTATTTGACTAAAACTTTATTTATTTCGCTAGTCCGTCCGATTCTGGAGTATGGGTCTCCCGTCTGGAGTCCACAATACGGAATACATATTGGTCGTATTGAATCTGTACAAAAAAACTTCCTTCTTTTTGCTTTACGGCGCCTAAACTGGAATCCAAATCTTATCTTACCTTCTTATTCTAGTAGACTTCATTTGATTAATTTACCATCCATAGCCAACCGTAGAACGATGCTTGGTACTATCTTTATTTATAACCTTATACATGGTGATATTGACTGCCCCGACTTGTTAAGTCGGCTAAACTTTTCTGTGCCAAGTAGATTAACTAGAAATTATTTTCCCCTAATTTTAAATCATTGTAGATCTAACTATGCCTTGCATGAGCCTTTCAGAGTATTATGTTCTGACTATAATAGACTTTTTCCTGTAATATCAAATCTTGACTCTCTGCCGCTCCTAAAACGATTAATACTTGCTTCATTGGCACAAGTTTGATCTAACTATTACTTTTTTCCCCTTTATTTTCCTATCTCGCGTCTATCTTATCGCGAATCGTGCCGTACGATACACGGCTGCGCCCCTCGGTCGGTTGGGCGGGTATGTGGGCCGTGGGACTCCGCGCGAAAAATAAAAAAAAAAAAAAAGCAATTGACTTGAAACGATGCAAATCTAGTTTACTTATGTATACCTTACTCCTTTCGCTACTTTTTCACTTTTAGCAAGTTCGGCAAAGTCTGCCAGGGTATTAAAACTTCGGCTTGCCGAAGTTAGCTTCCGTCCTCGTTATATTATGCACGTGTTCTAATATGAGTGGATTTTCCTGGTACGATAAGTCAGTATTTTTCTGGTATTGGATATCAGAAGGAAGGATGCACCAGCTAAAATAGAATTCAAAAATTCTGTATACGTTTACCTGAATGTTAAGATCAGATTTGGATCTAGGCTCTTAGGTAAGGTAAGCCAAACGCCAAACTATCTAGTACCACAAACATTTTTTTAAACTGTTTTTTAACTCTGTGCGACGTTGACTCAAACAATGTTTGTGCAATAAAGTAACAGTGGGATTGCTTCCATTTTTTTAGGAGTAACTAAAGTTTATTTCATTTAATATTTATTTTGGAGAACTCTGACTCCAATAATATTTAGTTTTTTAATTTACCTTTTATTGCGTATTAGTGACTATTAGTACTCCCGCGTAAGTCAGCTGACAATCTATTTTTTTCGTTGTGTTTTATTTTAATATGTCTATGGACGGCACGTAGTGACGACTCGCACTTTTAGGAGACGAAGGAGAACATTTTAAATAGTGTGTTTTTTAGCCGAATACTTAACCATTTTTCGTCACACAATTTGATATTTTCTATGTTAAAAGTGTGATCGTCAAGACTTATTTACCTCGTTATTATGTGTTTTTGTTTGATTAGTGTTTGATGAGTGTCGCAATTTTCAATATTCGTCTTACTTCCTATTATTTATTAAGTGTTTTGAGTAATCTTTACAAATATGATTTATTTTGATTTATATTTTTACTTCACCTTCTTTACTAAGTTTTAAATTTATTTTTGATAGTCTAGAAAATGTATTTCATATATTTTCAAATGTATTTCATATATTTTCTTTGTGTTGTGCATACTTAAAATGTTTACATGTTCTTAATTTTTATACCCGTTACTCGTAGAGTAAAAGGGTATATTGTATTCGTGCAAAAGTATGTAACAGGTAGAAGGAAGCGTTATAGGGTCGGATATATATTCTTGTTCAGGATCATTAGCCGAGTCGATCTAGCCATGTCCGTCTGTCCGTCTGTCTGTCCGTCTGTCTGTCCGTCTGTCTGTCCGTCTGTCTGTCCGTCTGTCTGTCCGTCTGTCTGTCCGTCTGTCTGTCCGTCTGTCTGTCCGTCTGTCTGTCCGTCTGTCTGTCCGTCTGTCTGTCCGTCTGTCTGTCCGTCTGTCTGTCCGTCTGTCTGTCCGTCTGTCTGTCCGTCTGTCTGTCTGTCCGTCTGTCTGTCCGTATGAACGCTGAGATCTCGGAAACTATAAAAGCTAGAAGATTGGAATTTTGCATGTAGATTTTAGGAGTTCCTACGCAGCGCAAGCCACAAGCTGTGGCCACAGTTTTGATGCTATTATGAAAATTTTAATTGATATGTATTTGTTTCGTCAATACCTATCGATTGGCCTAATAAAATTTTGCCACGCCCACTCTAACGCCCAAAAACTCAGTAAACGCTTAAGCCTGGCTAGCGCCTACATTTCCGCGCAATACAATAGCGCCATCTAACGGATGACTTTGGAACAGCTGGCCAAGGTGCTCAACAGAGTCAACGTTAATTCTCGATAAGGATTTCTATTAAAGGAAATTGCGATGGTTTTCATTTGTCAATACCGAACTATATCCCAAGAATTATGCAAATCAAATCAAGTTAGCCAAATTGGAGGTCTGAGTCAAACAATGGCGTGCATGCTGGTGCAGGACAAAAGCTGCCTGCGCTAAAGCAGCGCTGGTGCTGATGCTCGTGCTTTAAGGCTGCTAGCACTAAGACATCGCCTAATTCAAATTGATAATTTGAACTTTGTGTCCTTTTTTCCTGTGGTAACTCTAATTCACATTATGTTAATGCAAAATCTAAAGTTGTTTAGCTGAGTAACGGGTATCTAATAGTCGAGGCACTCGACTATAGCGTTCTCTCTTGTTTTAAGTGTCTTTTTGAAGTATTGCAAGTATTTTATGCCATAATTTATTTTGTGTTTATTGGGAGTTCTTTTATACTAGCATCTGTTTTTGAAGACAATTCTCTATCTAAGTCAAGATAAATTAAAACGGGATTTTAAGCAATTAAAACTTTAATTGTGCTTTAATTTTGCTATCACTGTTGATACAAACTCTTTGAAGGGTCATCAGTATTTTATTTTTTAAAAACTAGGGAGGCTGGACTATATCCTGTTGACTCCGACCTGCTGCTGTTGAGTGCCAGTGATATTTCAGGTAACCAGTCATCCCAAGCGTTTGCTCTGTTCCTGTAAACTGTACTTTCACGAAATTAGCCCCGCACCGTATCTGTGGACGCCTTTCTGACAGCCGCAACTTTTACCCATTTTGAGAACTTGTCAAAGAAAATCAATAACATATTGTTACCGTGGCTTGATCTTAGTAGTCCTGCGTAGTCTGGCCACGACGCTGGTTCCCTTTCTAGCGCCATAAGCATTTGTTTGTCCAGTCGTCTTTACTTTTTCCTCAAGCATTCTGAATAATGCATCTGCCTCAAAATAAGGCTTCATACAACATATAGACTGGTCATTTCATACAACGAAAATGGACACAATAATTATTTTGCGGAAGGCCCCAGGGCTAGTAGCGGCAGGCCCCGGACACTTCGTGTGCCTTCGGGTTTTTGCGCTCTCATTATACCCTTTCAGAGGGTATTATAATTTTGGTCAAAAGTGTGCAACGCAGTGAAGGAGACATCTGTCCGTCTGTCCGTCTGTCTGTCCGTCTGTCCGTCTGTCTGTTTCTACGCAAACTAGTCTCTCAGTTTTAAAGATATCGAACTGAAACTTTGCACACACCCTTCTTTCCTTTGCACGCAGTATATATGTCGGAACGGCCGAGATCGGCCGACTATATCCTATAGCTGCCATATAACTGATTGATCGGAAATGCCATAACTTTGGTGTTTGTAAAGTTAGGAAGTTGGGATTTTCTATGGGTTTTATATTTGGTAAATAACTCCGACCTATCAAATTTCATAAGGATCGGCCGACTATATCCTATAGCTGCCATATAACTGAACGATTGGAAATGCCATAACTTTGGTGTTTTTAAAGTTAGGAAGTTGGGATTTTTTATGAGTACTAAGAATGCATCACATGAATAATTTTGGAGAATATAATTTACAGAGTATTCTGCAAGGGTATATCAACTTCGGCTCCGCCCGAAGTTAGCTTTCCTTTCTTGTTTTTATTCTCATTTTGATGCTCGCGAGCTCATTGCACCCTACCGACGATTGAATTTTATATGTTGTATGGTAGTGGTTGTATCCTCCGATGACAATGTCGTCGAGGTATCCTTATATAGGCGCCGGGTAGTGTGGCCAGCTCAAAGAACGGGATTAAGCTAAGATTTTATGACTTGTTATCAAAATCTTAGGATTGCGCATATTATATGTTATTCAGACCTCGGGATTGCGCTGATGTGGGGCTAGTGGGACCAGATGTCGTTTACTTTGGACGTGCGTTTGAATTGCTGCCGGACTTTGAATTGGTTGATTTGCCACAACTTTTTATTTTTTTTATGATTTCAGAAATTGTCATCTATTATGATCTATAATCTACCACCCGGTAGAAGGACTCAGTCCGGGATATTTATAAAACTAATTGCATTGGACTTACATTGTTTTTCATGATAATATCCTCCTTTCAATTCGACACTTTTATGACAAAGCTGGAAAGAATAAAGTATTATTCGAGATAGATTGGAATAAAGGAATTACGAAGTTAAGGTTAATAATAATAATTATTTAGGTACCAAAGACTGATACTGGATTCAGTAAAAAACACATTTTATAAGTGATGCAAGCATAGAGAGCTGGGACGCAGTATGGCTACAAATTGTAAGCAAAATTACAATTATTTGGGCAGTCGATTTATTAATATCTCTCAGGGTTAGAATTTGAATTAGTTACGTATTTTGCAAACTATATTAATGGCGATATCCAAACCTCCCTTTAAAGTACAAAACGGGTAAGAAAATATTTTAAATGCATTGAAAGCGAGTTAACTCCAACGGTTATGATTAGAAGGGAAATGGCAGAAGGCGGCGTTTATGATAAAGAAGTTGTCGATACCAAGGCTTTTCTGGATGGAGGTCACGAGCTTGTTGGGTACTTTGTTGTGAAGGTACTTTGAATTACAATTTCCGCCAACTATTTTATCAACTTCAATTATAGATCTATGCTATAAGAATTATATTGTCGATTTGGGATTTCCTGAATTGCTGGAAACCATCAACGACAGTTTATTTGTGCAGAATTCGAACATTGCAAATGTTTTTTTATAACATAAGTAAAATCACAATGCTTTAATAAAACGATTAACTATTTACCAGTCATAAAAGGAAAACTATAGGAATCTAATACAAAAGTTCGGACTAATTCTAGCTCCCCTTGGAGCTAGTGTTCGGGCTTGTGATTTTTGTATAATTCCGTCTATTAACGACTTACTGGGTGAATTCAAGGGTTCGGAGTTGATGGATATCGATATCTCCTAGAAAAACAAAGGGAATGAGGGTTTATGAGGAAAGAGCTAAAACATACAATAGAATTGGAAAACTAGTTCCAGTTAAAAACAGGAAAGACAATTATTTCTTTTATTAAGAAGAGATTTAGAGAAGTCGACAAATAAGCATAAAATATTCATATATATATATTCATATATATAAAAATGATGAGAAAATTGGCATACATAAGTGAAGTATAAAAAAACACATTTATCTTACTTATTTTACTTACTTCAAACAAAATGGAGGTTTATGCCGCCAAAGCTGTATTTTCATCAAGGTCTTGAGTTTTTAAATGTGTGTAAAAGGAATTAGACCTGGTGTTATGATTTTAATTAAGTTTGTTACACTTTTTTTTCAAAGCATGGTGTTCCTTTTTCTGAATATATTGTTTCGATTCTGAAAAGTTTCTTAAATTTATCACATTTTAAATTCATGTTTAATTTTAAATTTGATTTTGGAACTAAGACAGAATTAACAATAATTTAAAAACTTTGGCTGGCCAAAGAAAACTTTTCTTGTCTTTTATATTGCGTCTGAAATTTATGTAAGCTTGTAAAACCTTTTTGTAAACAGTGCACCATCAAAAAATTATTCATGCCGACATAAAGCCTGGGAATTTGTTATTAACAGAATGTGGGCATGTCAAAATAGCGGATCTTGGTGTCTGCAATGAATTTCTCGGAGAAGATGCGAAAATAAGCAATGGATCGACAGCTGGAACTCCAGCATTCAGAGCACCGGAAACTCTCATCTTAGGACAGGTATACCAATCGTTCAATAATTTGTAAAAGTAAATTTTAATAATTTTACCAATTTAGAACGAATATTGTGGAAAAGCAGCAGATGTCTGGGCGTTAGGAGCAACTCTATATTCCCTAATTTTTGGAAATGTGCCGTTCTTAGCTGATTCCGTGCCATTACTGTACGAAAAAATTAAGCGAGATTCTATAATTTTTCCAGAAAATCATTTGGTAACTGAAAATTTAAGAAGTTGCATAGTTAGAATGTTAGAAAAAGATGTTAAGCTCAGAATAACAGTTCCTCTGTTAAAGGTAATTACAAAATGTTTTTGTTTTGAATAATAAAAAATATATATAATATTTTTAGGCTAATAATTGGGTTACTTCTGGTGGGTTCTTTCCCATGCCTACAGAAGAAGAAAATTGTTGTTTGGTACAAGTTGACGACGAAGACATAAACTCCGTCATTCGCAGCATTCCAAAATTAGACACGCTTATATTAATAAAGACAATGTTAAAAAAACATTCATTTGGGAATCCTTTCGTAAAAGGATTTTCTGGGAAATTACCAGGACCAAGTGGATCTCGGATTGAAAAGTTTGCCCGGGCGGGTCGATCTAATTCGGCACCAGGTTCATATCACATGTCGATAGACAGGTATAAAAACGTCACTTAAAAAAAAACGTTGTTACTAAAATGTATTCTAATTTTTTGCAGGCAGCTATCTGCGGAAACATTTCTTCCTGCCCTAACGGAACATTGTTCAGGTCAATGTAATGAAGATTGAAATATCAATGCAGATTATTTGCTTTAATTTTGGCAAAGCTGATTGTCCAACATTTACCTTAGTGCGTTAAAATTAATTGAAGAAAAACAATTAAAAACAAAGATAATGTTTTGCATTACATTTTATGTATATCGTTTTTATACTTATTGACTTAAAATTGAATAAGCAACTTTAACTATATTGAAATAAGTATAAGTGCATGCTAAATGAAAGCTCAAAATACAATTTTTTTTTTTATTTTAACTTTTGAATCTTCTCTTAATTTTGAGACTTACAATAAGTTTACGAATCTTAACATTAAAATTTAACTAACAGTATAATAAGACTGCATTCTGGTTGGGCGTCCCTCAAGTCGGTCGCTGGGTGGGTAAGTCATTGCGACGAAAGCGTGATTGGTTGATCAACCTTGTAAGGTGGTACTTTTCCTTCTGTTCTGCGATCACTTCTTTGACTGGTAGCATGTTTAAGTCGGGATGTATGTTTTCGTTGCGAACGTACCACGGTGCCCCGGTGATTGTTCTCAAGATCTTCGACTGAGCTCGCTGAACTATGTCAATATTGCTATTGCTGGCATTCCCCCATAACTGAGAGCCGTACATCCATATAGGTTTTAGTACCGAGTTATACAGTAGCACTTTATTTTCAAGACTAAGGATAGACCGAGCGTTGATAAGCCAATGAAGACTACAGGCTTTTAGCTTTAGGTGTGTTCTTTTGGCTTCAATGTGCCGGCGCCATGTGAGTCTTCTGTCGAGGTGTACTCCTAGATATGTCACTTCGTTTGCATGCGGGAGTAGAGTATGGTTTAACATTAGCGGCGGGCAGTTTTGTCTGTTCAGGGTGAACGTAACGTACTTGCATTTTTGTTCGTTCACTTTAATTCGCCAATCTGATAGCCACTTTTCAACATCGACCAGATGAAGAGCTAGCTGCGCAGTTGCAGTCGGGCATTTTGAGCGGCTGAGAATGGCTGTATAATCAGCAAACGTAGATGTTGTTAGTCGTGTGCTTGTTGGGATGTCTGCTGTATTGAGGACATATAATGTTGACCCAAGCACGCTTCCTTGAGGAACTCCAGCTCCAATAGTTAAATCGTCAGTTATAGCAGTGTTGCATCGAACAGCAAATTTTCTGCCGTACCCCTAGAGCAGACTCTAAAAGCTTATGGGTGTTGTAGGGGAGCATTGTCTTGGTCTTGTACATTAGACCTTCTAGCCAAACTCTATCAAATGTTTGAGAGACGTCTAAAAATATGGCAGTACAGTACTCTCGTTTTTCGAACGCGTTCCGAATTTCTGATGTTATCCGGTTGACCTGCTCAATTGTTCCGAGCTTTTCACGAAACCCAAATTGATGTGATGGAATTCCTTCCTGGATTCTTATGTATGTGTTTATCCGAGTCAATACGCATTTTTCAAAGAGTTTAGATAAGCATGAGAGTAGGCTTATAGGTCTATACGACGTGGGAATTGTGTGGTCTTTTCCCGGCTTTTCTATAATTATTATGATCGACTTTTTCCATCTCACTGGAAAGTGACCAGGTTTTTCGATGGCATTAAAAAGCTGGGTGATAGTGCAAACGGCGCAATATGGGAGCTCAATGATCATTTTGGGAGTTATGAGGTCGCTGCCGGGGATTTTTTCGGATTCAGCTGATTTTTGATGATGTTAACGATTTTGTTTGGGCGAAACTCAATTGGCTCATGTTGAAGTTGAGGCTCATAAGGTCGGCAGGGTGAACGCACTAGTGGCAGGATTTGGTTGGAAGACATTTTTAAGGTGGTTGGCTCTGTCTGCATCGCTGCGCGCCCAGCTGCCTGTGGGATTTCTAATAGGCAACACGGTTACTTTCGGTGAGCTTAGAGTTGGGTGAGCTCTCCATTGTGAGTGTTTTGTACTAGATGTTGACAATGTAGCGTCGGTGGACAGGTGCTTCTTCTTGCTGTAAAGCTTTTGTCAGTCGACGTGAGGCATATTTTAAGCTTTGCCTAGCAGATGGCGATCTGTGGAGCTGCCACTCTCGACGTAAGCGTCGCTTTTCGAGGACGAGCTCTTCTATTTGTAGATTTGTCCTCTTTTGGTTGCTTTGCGTACTTGTAGTTTGGGGTGTTGAAACTCGAGCTGCAGAGATGAGACAGACTCCAGTGTATAAACAAATCTGTCTACGTTGGCTTCATCGTTGAGATGAGGAGTTAGCTCAATGTGTGAGCTAATGTATTTCATGTACTTAACCCAATTGGTTTTCTGTGATGTCAATTTAAACGATTGCTCCAATGCGCCTGGATGTCGGAGTAGAATAAACAGGACAGGCGAGTGATCAGATGAAAGATCCGAGAGGCATTCGGTGCTTATCAAATCTTTAGGAATGTTTTTGGTAATTGCAAAGTCTATTAAATCGGGTAGTTTCCTTGGGTCTGCCGGCCAGAATGTTGGTCTGCCAGGAGAAACATAGTCCAGCTTGTTCTTGGCTTTTATAAATGCATTATAGAGCTGTTTTCCTTTTGGAGTCACGAGACGTGATCCCCAGTGTGTGTGCTTGGCGCTGTAGTCCCCTGCGGCTATGAAGTGGTCTCCTCGTGAGTTGAAAAACTGCATAAACTAATCTTCGGCTTTAGTGAAGCGAGGGGGGCAGTATACGGCGGCTAGTGTAAGTTGATTGCCAGTATTTATTTGTATATTTATAGATGTGGCCTGTAGGTAATTTTTAGCAAATTTGTTATTATTCCAGTCCCACCATGTGCTTTACCATCTGGATGATTTGTTCCGTAGAATGAATAACCTCGTAGTTGAAAATTGTATTTGTTTGTATGGTGTGTTTCTGAAAGCAGCATTACGTCGATATGGTTGTCGAGTAGGAATGGAGCTAACTCAAATTTATGCTGTGAGACGTTCCACGTAGATATCCTTAGGGAAGTCATTATTTGGATTGCTGTGAAACCAGCATTTGAATCAATAGATTTTGGTTTCGCATTAAATCTTGCATAGTTGTGCGCATAAACAACATAAACTCCGTAAGGCTTTGCTGCAGGCTGTATATCATATCTTTAAAGTTGCTTTTTGACTGCTCCGGGAATTGTTGCTGCTGAGCCGTGTTCGGTTCTTGGTATGCTGATTGCAGAAAAGAACTTTTTGAGACAGGGTTAGCCTGTCCTGATTTTAAAGCGCTAGCGTCAGTCACATTTTTATCAGAGTTTACGGGTCCTAGTGAGGATCTGGCTGCAGTCGAGAAGAAGGCTTCAGGGTTTGATCTGGAAGCTGTCATCTGTTTATTTTGGGTGCCGGCGGCAGTTCCTCTCTGGTGGATGCGACTTTTCAGCTCCTTATAAACAGGGCAGCCTCTGTAGTTAGCAGTGTGACTGGCACCTCAGTTGCCGCACTTTTTCGAGTTGCTGGGAGTTTGCTGGGCAGTGTGCGGAGTCATGAAGATCTCCACAAACTACACACACCGGGCGCAGTTTACAGTATGACCTTGTATGGCCATATTCTTGGCAGTTCGCACATTGTACCGGGCCATTGCGTTTGTGCGGTTCCTCAACTGTAATTCTGCGGTGCAGCAGGAACTGAAGATTGTAAATGGGGTGCACTTTGTATTTCTTTAAGGGCTTATTTTCTGGTTAGAGCTCAACCTTAAAGAGTGGCTGCGGCTTTCTATGTTGAAGACTGTCTTAGCGTTAAATTCCTTCTCTTAAAGCGCCTTTGTTATCTCTGCAGGCGTTACGTCGGACTCTATGCCCTTAAGAACGTCTTGCAGGCCCTTGCTACTTTTTAGCTGATACGTGTAAAAGTTCTTTTTATTCTCGGAAAGATATTTCGATAATACTCTGTAATTATCTTCAGACTTCATTTGACTCTTTGTTTCTTGGATGTTGCCCTTTACTAGAGGTATTGTGTGGAAGTTATCCTTTCCAATAAGCTCGATAATTTTTTTGACAAGAACATAGGAACTTTTTTCTCGAATATAAATAGGCGGAGGTTTTGGCTTCCTTTTCTCGACTTCAGTGGATTCGGCCGCCTCAACGTCAT
This sequence comes from Drosophila prolongata, assembly GCA_036346975.1. Taxonomy (NCBI): domain Eukaryota; kingdom Metazoa; phylum Arthropoda; class Insecta; order Diptera; family Drosophilidae; genus Drosophila; species Drosophila prolongata. The sequence continues at coordinate 18,903,515 of JAYMZC010000387.1, read as the reverse complement.
AGGCGTCTTCCAAGATTTTAAATCGGTTTGAGTTTTGGCGTTTCTATTCCAGCTAGGCTAGCATTGTTACGGGTTATTTTGCGTTAAGAATTTAGAGGGCTCAGCTTCCTTTTGATTTGGATGTAGCGATCCATACCAGTCTGCACAGCCGGCTTAGCACATTCATTGGTTTTGTTCTGTTTTTCGGGCAGACGTATTATTATTTGCGCTGCTAGCTGATGATGTCATTAAACGCGCAGTCGATACGGTTGCAGTTGTTGTTGTAGTTACAGTTGACGTTGTTAAAGAAATTGCGGTGGGAGTTATTGCTGATGAGCTTAGGTTATTGCATACCTGCATTGGAGCACTTTCAGCACTCTTTGGCCGCAGAGACGTCGATGGTAGCGAGGGGGAGCAAGAACGCGCTCTCTCGCTCGCAACGTTTAAGAACTCGGTCAAGTTGGGGGTAATTGCCCGCGCTTGATCAGAGCTTGCATTATTTTCGGTTGCTTTAAAAGAGAAGTACGCGTTATTTCTTTGTACTGAGAGCCGTCTCTCGTCTTGCATACGTTGACGTTGTGTGCGAAGGTCGTTCAGACTCATGTTATTCATTAAAATAGAATTGGAAACATTTTATTTTACAATTTTTTTTTTAACTTTTTATATATATATATGTATATAATATGTTTGATTCTTTTGAAAAAAGATTGCATAAATCCGGTTGGGCATTGAAGTAGCAAAATTGTTTGTAGTTGTAGGAATAATTTGATTCAATTCCTGTATTAATGCCCTTTAAGTCATTTACCGTGTCAAGCTGGTGTCCATTCCTATAAATTTTATTGGATAGTATTCCCCAACGATCTTCTAAGGGGATTAGATCCGGACTGATCGCTAGCCATGTCTGGCTGCAAAACAGTCTGTTTAGTTGTGTCCCCTTGTATTAAGTCAACGAGGGGTCATTGTACGAGAGGTTCCCAGGCAAAGGGAAACACAAAAGGATAAATTCAAAGCGTTATAATTATTCTGGTTCCAAGATTAACAAGTGTATGATAAAGTGCAAATTTCGTTAGACCGGCGGCGTGCGTTCAGCGTTGTTCGACCGTGCAGACTGTTGGTTCTGGTTGCGTTTCCTTTTCTCTGCCCTCGCCCTACACAGGTCCAGATGAGCGAACGATCAGCTGATCGGTTCGCTCTCAAAATATCGGGACAAGCAGTTAACTGAACATGCCGCCCGCCAATGCTAGACTTAGCATGAGACATCCTCGCTTGTCCGGGTCCTCCAGGCTGTGGTAATGATAAGCGAGCTCGGATGCGTGGATACGCATCTAATATGGAGAGATGAGAGCAAGATGTGTGCGCAAGATACAGTCTATAAATCGTGGTGAGTGCGCCTAGGCGCGAATTGGCAGAGGACAGAGCTTTGCTACGGATCGCTTCAGCTGCCACTGCTTAGTTTTAACTGTCACCACCCGGACTAGTGCGTCCGTCCCTGGGTGCAACTCCATAACACGCCCAAGCAACCATTGCGATGGGGGGAACCTGTCGTCCTTGATAATGACAAGGTCGTTAAGCTGAAAGGAGACCAACTCCTTACACCACTTTGGCTTTTGCTGAAGATGCGCTAACCAGTCACGACTCCAAGCCTTCCAGAAATGTCGTATCATCGTCTGCTGGATGAGGAACTGCTCTGCGAAGGATCTGGATTGTGGTTGATATTCCGGCGGCGCCAGCATTGAGTGTCCGAGGAGGAAATGCGCTTGGGTGAGCACTTCTAGATCGTCCGGGTCAGCCGTGCTTACGAGCACCGTAGACAACTCTTCGTAGGTAAGCCGACGATCTGCAATGACTCTCTTTAGATGGTGTTTAACCGACTTTACATTGGTCTCCCAAAGCCCACCAAAGTTAGGTGACAGAGGAGGATTGAAGTGCCATGTTGTGCGCTGCGATGCCAGCTTGGGGGCGATGAGCTTCTCGTAATCCGCTTGAAGCTGACCGTAAACCGTCTTCATTACATTGTCTGCACCAACAAAGTTTGTACCGTTGACCCTGTAAAGGTGCTGAACCATTCCTCGTCGCCCAGTGAACCTTTCCAGAGCCAGTAAAAAATGTTCCGCCTCCAAATGCACCGCCTTGGTTGCGAGACAAATGAACACAGCGATGTATCCCTTGTAAAAGCTAGTGCCTCGTAGACGCGCTGCTTTAATCTCTATTGCGCCTGTGTAGTCGACACCAGTGGCAATGAATGGTCGACTAGGAGGGTTGACTCGATGAACGGGCAAGTCTCCCATAAGCTGAGCCATAGTAGTTGGTCGTTTTCTAAAGCAGCGAACGCATTTCCGTATAACCCTTCGAACTGCTTGCCGTCCTGTCAGGATCCAAAAACGCTGACGCGCGTGTGCTAAAGTCAACTGCGCGCCTCCGTGCAGGGTTAGATAGTGAGAGTGACGTATTACTAATTCGGTGAAATGATGAGAGCTTGGCAGGATTATCGGATGACAACGTTCGTGCGACAAACTAGAATGGCGAAGTCGTCCCTTCACCCGCAAGACGCTTTCCTCTAATATCGGCGACAAATTTAATAATTTGCTCCGCGAGGGTAACCGTTAGGAGTTCCTTACTGCAGACAAGTTGGTTGCGAACGATTCGCGCTGTACGATACGCACGACGGCTAATAAAGCGTAGTCGAGCTCTTTAGTAATTAAGGGCCCAAGGCGTCTGTCTACCTTGCCGGAAGCGTTGTCCTTGAAGCGCATGATGTAGCTTGTGACTCGTAAAGCCTGGCTGAGTGTTGAAAATCTCTCAAGAAACGACGGCTGCGGGACTGCATGGTGAACTCGCATTTTGGCCACCTTTGCCTCTAAAGCGGCGTCGTTAATGCCAATTTGACCGAAATCTGTCGATGGCCTTGATTGCCTTGATTGGCCTTGATTGCGTACGAGCCACTCTGGCCCTCGCCACCACAGCTCGAAGTCCTTTAGCTCGATAGGAGTGAGACCGCGTGTAGCGCAATCCGCTGGATTCTCGGTAGTGCTAACGTGCCTCCACTGAATTGGCGGGGAATGACCCAAAACGTAGGCGACTCTATTCGCAACAAAGGTCTTCCATCTATTGACGTCTCCATGCAACCAGTGCAGCACAATTGTAGCATCCGTCCAATAGAAAGTCTGGACCAGAAAGGAGCTCAGAAACTTAGCCATAGTTAGCCACCTTACCAATTTGATGGCCAATACCGCTCCACTTAACTCTGTTCGAGGTATAGTTAAGGGCTTGGTGGGAGTAACCTTTGATTTTGCAGCCATCAGAGATGTATAGCATCTTCCGTCCTGATGCTCTACTCTTAGGTACACAGCAGCTGTATAAGATGTGGAATATCCGTCGCAAAATGCATGCATCTGCACTGAGGATATTGAAGATGGGGTGTAATGGCTCCAGCGATCTATGCTTATCTCGCCGATCCTCAGTAAGTTGTCTCGAAATACTCGCCATCGCTCTGCGATATTATCAGGAACCGCGTCGTCCCAGTCCAGAACCGTCTGAATTCTCCCGAGATGATGACCGGCGCAATGAGACCCAGTGGGTCAAACAACCTTGCTATACTAGATAGGATCATCCTCTTTGTGGAGCTGACTTGCATCTCGAATTTGATCTGGTATTTAAAACAGTCCTTGCTTGGGAGCCAATACATTCCTAAAGCCTTTATAGGATCTGTAGTGTCCCAACCTAACAGGGTCTGAGTGCAATGGTACTCTGACGGAATCGAGAGCAAAAGTCTCGAATCGTTGCTGGCCTACTTTCGCAACTCTATGCGCGCGGATTTTATAGCACCCGATACCTGAAACCGTTTATCCTCAGCCTCATCTATAGTATGTCCTCCAGAAAGAATGTCGTCTACAAATATTTCGTTCATCAGCACCTCCTCGGCCTTAGGAAATGAAAGCTGCTCATCCTTTGCCAGCTGTTGAATAACTCTGATAGCTGTGAACGGTGCTGAAGCCGTCCCAAAGGTCAATGTCGATAACGCAAAAACATTGATGGCTCCATCCGCCGCCCGCCATAAAATCCGCTGATATTGGGCGTCTTCTGGGTGAACATCTATACAGCGATACATCTTCTATATATCCGCCGTATAACCGACGACATGTCGTTCTGCGAAGTGGGTCCGATACAAAGTATATCGTTCAATGATCTCCCGTTACTAGTTCTTTAGGAGGCATCGAATACGATTCTTTGTTTGGTCGAATGGATATGCATATATTCGAATGCATGCATATTCGAAGATGTGCGCTTCATTAGACTGCTCTCACTGCCCACAGCAGGCGCTATTTGCTCAAGCGAAAAGTACTCCTCGATCTCCTCCACATATTTGTTTCACCGCCCCGGGTTGTTCGACAGACGCCTTTCCAATTGCATAAACCGATTCAGCGCCATTTGATGAGATCTCCCCAATATCATTGGATCCAAATATGTTTTAAAGGGCAATCGTACTACGTAACGGCCATCCAATCGACGTGCATGCGTTTCCTGGAAAAATGTTTCGCACCATGTATCCTCCTCCGTTTCCGTAGAACGATCAGGAACCGACTCGACTTCACAAAATCGTTTGAGCAATAACTCCGTGTCCAAAGTTACTCGATGACAGCGTAGTTCGGAAGATTTTTTAACTCCTTCTGCTCGCCCAGATAGTATCCATCCCAAACGGGTATTTTGAGCTATGGGTTCGTCGGGCAATCCAATCTTCGATGTGAACCCATCGCTTCGGCGAGAAGCTGAGACTGGGGAGGCAGGATGTTTCGGAATTGAGCACATATGCTTAATCAACATCTAAAGAAAAATTGGAATTAATAATACTGTTGATTTCAAAGTTGACGGTATACTTGCAACGACGACCGCCCCCTTGTCCTACCCCAAAAATGGATGCTCTGACGGCAGATCGTTTTAAATGAAGGGACTGAACAACGTGTTCAGATAATATGGTTGCCTCAGATCCTTGATCGACGAGAGCGTTTATTACTGCTTGCAGGCCGTTGGTCGGGTTTCGTACCATAATACGAGCCGTAGCGAGAAGTACATTTTTCGAGGAGAGGTTGAATGACGTCGCCGAATGACATCTGTAAGATGCGTGCGGATTTTGATCCGACCTGGACTGTATGTTGTGTGCAGACACTGTTTCCCTGGATGCCGGCGTCACAAACTGCGGTGTCGGCGGCCGGGCAGGATGCGATTGAGCGTGGTTCGAAGGTTGGTTTTGAGCCGGAACCAGGCAATGTAGCAACGAATGATGGCGCTGACCACAAACCTGACAACACTGGTTGCTGGTGCAGCGAGTCAGGGCATGCGACATGCTCAAGCAAATGACGCATAATTTAGCCCTATTGACTATATTCTTGCGTTTGTAACAGTCCAGCGCCAAGAAAGGTGGACAGCGGCGCAGGATGTGGTCGTCGCCACAGTGATAACAAGGGTTATTCGAACGCCTTGAGTGCTCCTGTGCATTATGCACTCGCACGCGTTTGATCGGGCCTGTTGAACCTGGGACAGCATTGGAGTCGTACGACGAGCTTCGATTCTCAATCGCATCCATTATGACTAGCCGATCGTTCAGAAATGATTCCAAGTCCCTATAGGATGGAACCGTTGAAGAGCTTCCTTGGTGGTGCTCCCAAGCCTTGTGGGTCTCCTTGGGCAGCTTCGATGCTACGTAATGCGCCAACCACTGCTGCGATTCCCCGTCCAAGGCTTGAACGCTGCGGAAGGCAGCTAGGCAAACATTGACCGTGCTTAGCATCGACCGTAGAGAGTCGGTGCTGTCCTTTTGCAATCTGGGCAGCCACTGCATAATTTACATCCGTGAGCTGCATCTGACGAATGTCATTATCACGACTGATGGGCAACGACTCCTTGAGAAAGTGCAATCTTTGGACATTGCTCAGATTGTTGTTGTTATGAATTAGACTTGTAAAGGCGTCGTAGTAGTCTGGCTAGTCCACACACGTACCGGAAAATTTAGGCACCGACATTTGCGGCATGTTTACTCGCAACTCCGGGTCGGCGTTCCCGGCGGCTGTTGTCGGCATAGTATTTTCTGGTCCAAGGCTGTCGAAGTCTTCGGCGAGAGCGCAATAAGGGTCCATATAACGTTCCTCGAATTCTGATTGGAAATTCTTCGTGGCGTAACTTGAATTACTAAATCCATCCAAATTAACGATCACCGATCACCCCAAAATGACACCTATCAGAATCCAGATGTGGGTCATTGAACCAGAAAAAGGTCTCAACTTCAAGGCGATAACACTATTATCGAAGATCTCGATAAACAAGAACAACACATCCGAGTGTCCAAGCTGGAAACTGATCTAAGTCAACAACAGTACCATGGGGTCCAAATACTCAAAGACTTCTGACAACGCAGGGAAAGTGGTGCACAACGTTGAGATTGTAGACAACAAAGAGGACACTACCAGAGTCTAAAATGTATTGATCACGCTGGTCCTAAGAGGACCTAATGTGTACAAGCAATCCATACAGACCCATCGTGAGCTCAGACACGAATTATAAAACCAATGTTCTGCATAAACATATTAGATTTATTTTAGTTTATTGACGTTAACAATATCTTTACATTATTTTGAATCTGTTGACATAAACTTATCATTTGCAAATCTGTCGATATTAGAATATCGATACTGCATGAAAAGAATCGTGGCAGGAAGTATTCGCTTTTGCTTTTTGTGTTTTCGGGAGAGAAGATGTAAAACCACAAAACCCTTTGTTTTTCCTTTTCAAATAAAAGTCATTAAATTATATTTAGAGTTGTAATGGATCCAATCACCGGCGATCCTACAAATTTGGTGTCAGAAGTGGGATTTACTTGGAAAAACAACACAGAAGCGAACGTGGCACAAGAATTCATTAAAATCTGAGTGTGGGTAATTGCGCAGCACCATTGTTTACCGAGGAGGCGTTTTACGCAGAGCAGTTCACTGTCATATCGAGTACACCTGAGAGGTGTACCAAGGAGCGCGTCGTGCGCAAAGGTCCTGCAAGAAGGAAGGAGACATCGAAACCTGGCTTTGGGAAAGCGGAAATCTGGTGAAAAAGCCTGGAAAAACAGCGTCAGCGTGGGCACAAAGAAGGAAGGAAGACCCGAATCAATAAGCGTTAGCTCAGGGTGTGCGTTGTTTGCAGATGGGGAGAGTGAGCGAACTGTATCAATATTTTTCAACTATTATATTTAATCAAAATTCATTGTATTACCTAACCACTAAGTTAAGTTCAAGAATTCATTTTAATTTGTCAAATTTTGTAAACAGTGAGCAATAACGAGTAGAGAATTCAGAGGGCAGAAATTTTGTTCTTAAACGTAAACGCATTGAAAGAGCAATTGTCACAGCTTAATTTAGCTACAAGCGGATATTCCAGGAATATCCTGAAATGTGTCTTTTCGCCGAAAGTGAGGAGCCCGAGATTGACGTTGCTCACCTGAATAGACCAATTGCTGAAGCTGTGAAAAATTTGATGATCAACTACAATCCAGAGAAAAAAAGGACAGTCCCATTCAAATGAAGATTTTGTTAAATTACGAGTACCCAGTCTATGAACGCCCTCGACGCAATTCACATGCAGACAAGACAATTGTACACAACCAGGTTGAGAAATGGCTAGCAGAAAAGATTATTCAGCTAAGTTCATCTGATTATGCCAAGCCCGTTGTCTTGGTACCGAGGAAGGACGGCAGCAAGCGGCTTTGTTGCGATCATAGACGGCTAAACGCGAAGATTTTCCGATGCCACTTATAGATGATGTCATTGAAAGACTACAGGGAAACAGCTTCTTCACAACATGTGGCAACCCGCTTCAAATAGCGAACACTACAGCAGTGGATCCGAAGGTGGGAACCCTGACAACGAGGCATGACGAATGCGGGCAGTCTATTATATACCGCTAGCAAAGCAACAGTGTGTGGTCTCGGATAAAAAGGATTAATTTAGTTAGGAATATAAACGTGTCATTATTGCTAAGAGATATCCATTTTGTGAGTTATTACATTGGCGACGAGGTAAAACCGAGACCTATAATTGGTGAATTCTAAACTTACATTAAAGAGGAATGGCTGCAAATGAAAATAGTTTTATTGGCATTGCAGTATTTTAGTGCGCATGTATGTGTGACTTGCAAGAACAGTCCTTCTGTTTCTTCCTTTCGGTCATTCGTTACCAAATGGTGGGAATAACAGAGGAATTCGTGAATTCGAGAAAACATCGAAACAAAGACAATTGAGTCAAAAAAATTTTTTGATTCAAAGGCAAAAACGAATACATAGCTCCACTTAAGAGAGGGACTGAGTGACACTAAGTTCCAAGTCATGACAATTATTGTAAAAGCGAAGAGGAAAACGCAAAGCAGAAATGCGAAATAATTAACTGAGGAACAGTTAGTTTCAAGTTAAAAATGAAAATAACTTTGAATCGAATTATTGGTTACGATTAAGACCGTAAGCCAAATCATAAGCAGACACAGTCAGAGGCAGTTTGCCAAATCATAAGCTGACATGGTCCGAGGCAGTTAGCCGAAAACACAAGCTGACACGATCAGAGGCAGTTAGCCGAAAACACAAGCTGACACGGTCAGAGGCAGTTAGCCCTAATAAATGTTAAAAAAAATTTTCTTTTACTTTCAGATAATAAATAACAAGATGTGCGAAATTATTATTAAACCGTTTCTTTGTGAAACAATAGAAAGGTCTTTATTGCGGAGCGAATGGGACAATGGCTTCGGGCATTCAAAATATATATCGACGCAGATGACATTGAAACACCCAGTAAGAGACGGAGCAAATCACTTCACTTGGGAGGCGTTGAGTTACAAACGGTCGCTTATTCGTTACCCGATGCTCTGGTCGATCCAGACGAGGATAAACAGACTGATGTATTTTTGGTTTTGGTGAATAAACTAAATGATTATTTTTCGCCAAAGCAAAACTCAACCTTCGAACGGCATCTGTTTAGGAGCCTTTCTCCTTTGGAGGGCGAGAGTTTTGCGAAATTTATTGACCGATGGGTCAACAAATGCAGAAATGCTGTTTCGGAACCACAAAGGCCGAAATTGAAGAGATTTGTTTAAAAAATAAAATTATGGATTCCTGGACTTCCTTTCAATTAAAGAAAAAACTATTGGAAAAAGAGCACACGTTGGCTGTACAACAGCCTATGAGACGCATCCCAGTTGCGGTCGAGAATAAGGTTTTGGCCAAATTGGAAGAAGCATTAAACAACGACATTATAGAGCCAGTGCACGGCCATAGCCCTTGGATCTCACCAATCATGGTAGTTTTTAAAGAAAATGTCGATATACGTATGTGCCTGGACATGCGGATGGCGAATAAAGCGGTAAAAAGGGAACACTACCCACTGCCAACTTTTGAGTCATTCATGACTAGGTTGGAAGGTGCAAAATATTTTTCGCGAATTGATTTAAAGGATGCCTACCACCAATTAGAACTGGATGAGGAGAGCCGACAGATAACAACATTCATAACGCCAAAGGGGTTGTTCCGGTACAAGCGTTTAATGTTCGGAATAAATTCAGCTCCTTAGATATTCCAATGGCGGCTCGAAGAACTGTTAGCGCCTTGTTCCAAGGTCCTAAACTATATAGACGATATCATTATTTTCGGAACAGAAGAAGAACACGACAAAACCGTCACGGAAGTCCGATCAATATTTAAGGAAAATAATGTCTTGCTAAACGATTCAAAATGTGTTTGGAAAACGAATCGTTTGAAATTTTTAGGCCACATTTTATCTGACAAGGGAATTAATGTTGATCCGGAGAAAGTGACGACCATCACGTCTTTTCGAAATCCGAAAAATAAGGAAGAGACCAGAAGCTTCCATGGACTCGTCACATATGTCGGAATGTTTATCCCGGACTTGGCCGATCGCACTGAACCACTACGACAGTTGTTAAGGAAAGAAATTAAATTTGCTGGGGCCCTAAAAAGAAAGCAGCGTTCGATGATTTAAAAATTAGATTGGCCGAAATACCCAGACTCTCGTATTTCAACATAAACCGAACACGTCTGATTGCCGATGCCAGCCCTGTGGCACTAGGCGCGGTTCTGCTCCCGTTCACAGATTACAATGAACCATTAATAATTTCCATTGCAAGCAGGAGTTTGTCTGATGTGGAGAAGCGGTACTCGCAAACGGAAAAGGAAAGCTTGCATTAGTATGGGCTGTGGAAAAGTTCTATTACTACTTAGCAGGATTGGAGTTTGAATTAGTTACCGACCACAAGCCACTCGAGACTATATTTAAACCGTTATCAAAACCACCAGCTCGCATTGAAAGATATCTTCTTCGCTTACAGGCTTTCAAATTTAAGGTTATCTTTAAAGCCGGAAAAGAGAATATATCAGACTCTTTGTCTCGATTATGCTGCATAACATCAACAAAGGATTTGGAGCCACGTGCAGAATATAGCATTCTTCACATACTACAGAGCTCAATCCCGGCATCAATGAGTATATCCGAAGTAGCAGAGAAGAGCATACGGGACGAAGAAATAGTCGATGCTATGACTTGCCTGAATGACGATTCTTGGACATATCAAAAAGCCTCTACCCATTCAGGCATAAGTTATCGACAGTTGGTTCAATCTTATTGAGAGGAGACCGAATAATAATCCCAACTCCTCTTCGTGTCTTCGGCAGAAGACACTGGAGTTAGCCCATGAGGGTCACCCGGGCGAATCCGCAATGAAGCGCCGATTGCGTTCCAAGGTGTGGTGGCCTGGGATTGAACGGGAGGCTGAAAAATTCGAAAATCTTGTAAAGATTGCCTTTTAGTCTCCGAAGCTAGCAATCCAGCACCGATGAACAGAACGACGTTTCCAACGGGTCCGTGGATTTACGTGTCGTCCGATTTATTAGGTACATTGCCAAACGGCGAGTTCTTGCTCGTATTCATCGACTATTTTTGACGTTACATGGAATTTAAGTTCCTTCATACTATAACTTCCACAAGCATAATTAACACTATGAAAGACATTTTCTGCCGTCTTGGGTTTCCAAAATACTTAAAGACAGACAATGGACGACTGTACATCAGCAACGAATTTAAAGAATATTGTAAGATCTCTGGAATCGAACAGATTAAAACTCCGCCCTACTGGCCCAGGCAAACGGCGAGGTAGAAAATATGAACAAGTCACTAGGAAAGAGATTAAAGATAGCTCATCAAAACAAGGCTAACTATAAAGAAGTAATCCAATAATTTGTTCATATGTATAACGTAACTCCACATGGCAGTACAGTCACTGCACCCACGATGTTAATGTTCAACAGATTGATTCGAGATAAGATGCCAGGAATTCAAAACTTAGGAGGCGAAATGATAGATTCGGCTGAGCAAGACCGCGATGTTTGTGTTAAGCAAAAGGGAAAAAATTTAGCTGACAGAAAGAGAGGGGCGAGGGATATCTACATCGAAGTAGGAGACAAGGTACTAATCAAGAATGTTGTATTCCCGCACAAACTAACACCTAGTTTCGGCCCCACTACATATGCTGTAATTGAGAGGAAGGGGAACATCGTAACAGTGTCAGGAGATGGTCGCGTTTTAACGCGAAACATTAGTCACCTTAAAAAGGTACCCAGTGAGAGCTCACCGAACGATACCTCCAAACCTGGTCTCTTACCCGAAGCACATCTGATTTCCCCAGAAGATTTCCAGGATGCACAGCAGTCTGAACTTCAACCACCGCAGGCATCCAATATGAAAGAACCGAGCCCAGACAAAGGATTGAAACTGGGACTGGAAAAAAAGGAGGGATGTGGCAACCCTCTGCAACTAGCGAACCCTACAGCAGCGGATCCGAAGGTGGGAACCCTGACAACGAGGCATGTGGAATGCGGGCAGTCTATCATATACCGCTAGAAAACCAACAGTGTGTGGTCTCGGAATAAAAAGAGTGAATTCAGTTTGGAATATAAACGTGTCTTTATTGCTAAGAGATATCCATTTTGTGAGTTATTACACAACAGTTGACCAGAATTCGACAAAGTATACATCTTTCGTGACGCATGCAGGGCAATTTTGGTTTTTTTGTGCCCCGTTCAGAATTTAAAATTCACCAGCCGTATTTTCCCTCTAAGGATGTAAAGGAAGGAATCCAAAAGCTAGAGCGCGTCTTAAATCGAGCTTCAGAGTATAATTTGAAAATTAAGTGGAGCAAGTGTCAGTTTCTCAAGAGAAAGGTTGACTTTTTAAGACCATCGGAAGCCAAAACGCAAGCAGTCAAGAACTTATCGATTCCACATAATCGAAAGAGTATTCAGGGTTTTTTTGGATTAACATCCTATTTTAGGCGATTCATTGCTGATTACGCGATGAATGCGAAACCACTTTCTGACTTGCTTCGTAAGGAAGTTCCCTTCCGATTCGATGAAGACCAACGCCTAGCATTTGAGCAACTAAAGGTAGCGTTGATATCTGCACCGATGCCACGATTAAACAATCCAAAAGCTCAAACGGAGATATACACACGGATGGAGTTCTCCTCCAAAAAGATCCGGACGATCAGCAGTGGCACCCTATCCAATTTCTAAGCCGAAAAACGAAGCCAGCTGAAATACCACTCTTACGAAAAAAAAAATGGCTTGTCTATTTATTGGGTATAAAGTTTAAAATTATAACCGACTGCAATGCCTTTGCAAAATTCCTTTAAGAGTGTCACGGTGGGCATTGTTTCTCCAGGATTATGACTATGTCATCGAACATCGAAGTGGCAGTAAAATGTGGCACGAAGATGCCTTGAGTCGTGTTTCATGTCTAAAGCTGGAAGACACTCTGCAACATAAATTTCAGGAGCCACAGTCGCAGATGAATGGGTTCGCGCAGTAATAGCCGCCCTCGAAAACAGCACTTATGATGACTTTTTCGTTAGGCATGGTGTTTTATACAAGGATCCTGTCAAAGAGTTGATCGTGGTACCGATTCTGATGGAAGAGGAAATCATTCGTATGGCCCACAAGCAAGGAAAACTCAAGAAGCTGTTGACAAGACGTTTTACATACCGAACTTGTCGAAGAAAGTAGTTAGAGTGATAAAAAGCTGAGGGCAAGGAAGGTTTCTTAACACCTATTAACAAAGACAATAAGCCGTTGGAAACATATCACGTTGACCATGTGGGACCAATAGAGCAGACCAGCAAGAATTACATTCTCGTGGTGATTCTCAAAGTTCGTCTGGCTCCACCCGACAAAAAATACAACGGCTAAAGGAGTTATCGATTGACTTACTCGTCAAGCGGTAGTGTTTGGAAACCCTAGGCGCATAATATCAGAATAGGCAGGATAACATTGCCAAAATTCAGCAGGAGAATCGTAGATCCTTCAACAAGACGCGTGAGAAGGAGTTACATTACAAAGTAAACGAGGTCGTAGCTATAAAGCGCACACAGTACGGCACCGGCTTAAAGTTGAAGCAAAAGTTCTTTGGACCTTTGTTTTTCCGTTTCAAATAAAAGTCATTAAATTATATTTGGAGCTGTAATTGAACCAATCACCGGCGATCTTACATAAATATACCAGTTTATTTTTTATAAATATTAAATATTATACCGTCATGTTAATCCGTAATAATTTTAATGTCATTTTCATATTTTGTCAATAAATGTCATTTGCATATTTTGTTGTCAATTAAATGCACACCTTCATAATTGGAAGAGGTCGGCGTGGCGATCCGTATTGTGACAACTCGGCCCTGGGTCGGTGGTGACTGAACTGATAAACAAAAGAGTTATATATTGGAGGTCTGCCGTAACCTTGATTTTTAAGCCGCGGCGATAAATTATTACCAAATTTAGGGTTGAAGTCAGCTCTTCCAATCGAATTTTTTAATTCGGTATATTACGAATAAGCTTCCGGCAGTTTCTTGTGTTTACGGGCAACTATTAGTTTGAAATATGCGCTGGCGCCGTCTCGAATAAATAGCTTTAACGAAAGCGTTTATTACGCTAGGCTCTTTATTTTCGATTTTTAAATTATTTAATATGAACGAAAATTTTTTTAAATTAATCGTTAAATTGATCGTTAAATTTTCTTAGTGTATCTTGGTGGCGTTCATTTTTTTTTACTTTTAGCGCGGAGTCCCACGGCCCACATACCCGCCCAACCGACCGAGAGGCGCAACCGAGTATCGTACGCACGATTCGCGAGATATGAAAGTATAGGTACAAAAATGATGATCGTTCCAAGGGCGGCAGAGAGTCAAGATTTGAAAAAGTCTATTATAGTCAGATAATTTCTAGTTAATCTACGTGGCACAGAAAAGTTAAGCCGGCTTACCAAGTCGGGGCAGTCAATCACACCACCTTATTCAGGTTTTAAATCAAGACAGTACCAAGAATCGTTCTACGCTGGCTAGAGAGGGTAAATTTATTAACAGTAGTTTATAAGATTTGCATCCCAGTTAAGGCGAAGTAAAGCAAAAAGAAGAAAGTTTCTTGTACTGATTCAATGCGAACAATATATATTCCGTATTGTGGACTCCAAACGGGAGACCCATAATCCTGAATCGGACTATCGGTCTAGCGAAATAAATAAAGTTTTAGTGACATAAGGATCATCGAATTCTTTTGACAACCTTTTAATTAAACCAAGCACGCCTCTGGATTTATTAACCATTGACGAAATATGATTAGAAAACTTTAGTTTAGGGTCCAAATGGACGCTAACATCATTTACAAGAGTTATTCTACCCAAAGAGCTGCCACTTAACGTATAACTCGCGTATTTCGGATTGACCCGATAAAAAGTCATCAGCTTGCACTTGGATGCGTTTAAATTTGTAAAATTATCTGAGCACCATTTTTGAAGTTTTTTGAATTGTAAGTGTTAATGGCAGGAAATGTCCTTATACTGCAGGGATAACGTAACATCATCTGCGAACATAAGTACGCGAGAGTGAATTATAATTAAGGGAAGATCGTTAATAAATAATGTAAAAAGTAGTGAACCCAGATGGCTTCCTTTTGAGACACCGGAGGTAACACGGTTAATTTTAGAAATATAATTTTAAAAAAGGACCTTTTTTGACCTGCCATTCACATAACTTGGTTTCAGAATCAAAAGCTTTACCAAAGTCAGTATAAATGACGTCTGTTTGAAAACTACTTTTGAAGCCGTTTATCACAAAAGAAGTGAGCTCCAAATGGTTAGTGATTATGGTTTAAATAAATCCGTGTGGACAAGGAGAAATAATTGATCTACAAAGGTGCTGAAAATATTGGAAAATCTTTTTTCAAAAAGCTTAGGAATAGCTGACAACTTTGATATGGTTATAGTTATAACAAATGATTCCTTCCAAATATGTGGAAATTGGAAAGTTTCTAGAGATAAGGTAAACAACTTGTGAAGATATATGCACAGGCCCTCAACGTAATACCTAAGCACGCAACCAGGAATACCATCGGGGCCTGGTGAATAAACAGGCTTAACTTCGGACTCGTACAAAAGAAGAAAGCTTTCTGTTAAAGTGGGACAAAATATAAGGTTCGACTTGGATATGTTGTAAGAATAAGATCGTGATGAATGATCTAAAGCAGAGTAAGTCGTTTGAAAAAATTGTTCAAATAAATCGGCTATTGCCTGATCTGTATAAGAATTAGATATACGGTTGGTGTTAACGAAATTTTAAAACAACGGTTTAAGTAACTATTATAACACTTAGCATTATAAATATTTAGCAAAAACATATTAAGAACCGGTATTTTTATATTTACTAAAAAGTCTGGACTTTACAACTCTTTGCTAATCCATGGTGATTTATTGGAGATTGACGGATAGTACAGGAACACAGGTATTAAAAAATGATTTATTGCAGTGTAAAAAACATTAACTGCATAAGTAAATTTCAGATCAGTTAAAGCCGGAAATAAAATTATTTATCCTCAGAAAGTCTGATAGGTATCTCCAGGTTGCTAAGTGGTGCTACCCTGGACAGAAACGCACCGTCATCAAGTAGGCGTCCGGCGACCCAGTGAATTAATCTCCATGCAGGAGAGCGGCTCGCCAACAGCGAAGGAGGGCATCCAGGTCAATATATACAATACAGACCTTGGACCCTCATGCGGCAAGGGCAACAAGGGCACATCCAGGGTCTCGGTGGAGCCATCCCGATATTAGTCATCCGGAGCAGCATACCAGAAGCGACTCAGCAGCAGGCCAAAAGTGACGCAGCAGCGGCAAGCGAGAAGTGATGCAGCAGAGAACATCGACAACAAGCAGCAGAAGCAGTAGCAAAAGCTATAGTAAGATAAACAATAAACCAGCACCAACGCAATCCTTTCTTGCGTTATTCTTTGGTTACGGGTAATCACACAAATTTGGCGGAACGAACTCACAACCTCTCTCGCACGTTTACGTAGCGATCAAGAACTAAAGAATTAGGTCGTTAAACAGGAAGGGATAACTTTACGCAAATAAATTAAATGGTATTGAAATCTTCAAAAAATAACTTCTCTGACGAAAGGTTTGTGTCCACCTGAATTAAGACTCGACCTACCCGTCTAGAGGGACGGTCATACCTAAAAATTGTGTACTTACCTTGTGACGAACCCGCCTAGAAAGCGTGTACGCCACAATTGTTGTTACCGGGGTGGCAACGCCAAGCGATATTTAGCTAAGACACCTTAAATACTAGAAAAGCTAAGGAGCTAAGTTACCAGTAGTAGGAAAATACTAGAAATCCCGAATGCGGAAAAACGGAGGAAAAGGGAAAGCGGTCACACATCGATCGTGGAGGCGGGCTTCTCTCAGGATCGCGGAGCGGGTAAGACGTGTGATCCGGAAACGACTTAGCGAGGCTTCGAAAACCAAGTGTCCTCCTCGAGTTTAATTTAGCCAAGTTCTACGCGGTGGCAAGCGGGTGATTTTAAAGAAGAATAAACATATATAAAACGGGTCAGCTGAGGTTAGTACGACTAGGTTCTCATGTGCTCAAAACGATGTAGCGGACTCGAGTGAGGATAACTTGCATAAACGGTAAAGAATATATAATTGCACCTCCCGATCATGTGTTTCCCTTTCTTAGTCAGATAAGAAAATCTGAGCCCGGCCTGAACGCGGACATCCTTTCCGTTCACCACAGTGGCCGTATTTAGGCTCCTAGTAAGATATTACCGTAGTACCACTGGACCTGAATGTGGACCCCTTCCTGTTCGGTCCAGTAGTTTCCTCACTTCCTCCGTAGTTTGCCTGGTCCATTATCCTAGTTCCCTCGCCTCTTTCGGAGTTTAGGGGTTTGCGCGTGGACTTCCGTCCCGCCTGATCTGTAATCCAAAATCCCTCGACTCCTTCGAAGTTTCGGGGCTTGCACGTGGACACCCGTCCCGTCTGACCCGACATCCTATTATCTTCGCCTCTTTCGTAGTTTTGGGACGTCATCTGCGTTTTCCTCGACACAAATAAAAACATTCGTAGAAAACTCCCCCTCAAAATTATCCGTTCGCTTGTGGAGAGGAACTCTCTAGTCAGATGTTTCGGTGGTTTACAAATTTCTTGTAAAGGACTCTTGGATCCGACTGAGATCTGTACTCCGGCCGAGAAAGCATCCTTACAAGTGGCGAACGAACAGGGATACCGAGACTAGCTAGGGATTTATCCAAGTGGCTGAAAGACCCACTGTGAAAAGGAAAGAGTCGCCCGGAGAGTCGAGTCGAAACGACTGCCCCTATCCAGCGTCAGGAAGAAATAGAAGGATTTAAGAAGGAAGTCCGTCCAGGAAAAAAGACGATAACAGACGATGAATACTCCTAAGGAATCCGACGGTGAGTACGAAGAAGACGAACTCAACTTCCTCGCCGTTGAGTTCGGCTTTAAAGCGGATCGTACCGTCGAAGAGGCCAGGAAGGCGTTCGACAACCTGGTCCGCGCAGGATCCTTCCCACAACGGGTGTGGAACCGACTAGCTCAGCTGCAGAAACAGTATAGCAATCGGGCCCCGAGCCCTAACCCAGCAGGAAAGATCGACGAGATGGGGCAATTTGCGGAGTCACTCCGGATCCCCGTCGTCTCCGACGCTGCGCCGATCGAGGTTCCAGCCCGTCATCGAGGGAAAAATCCAGGAACGACACACGGCGTCTGGGTGTCGCCAGTAGATGCTCGATTGGCCACTGGCCTACAAGGGCAGGATGTACGGAGTAATTCGACTCAGCATTTGCTCCCCGAGAATATGGATAAGTGGAAGTGCGGTTCGATGGTAGCTCAGATCCGTTGACTCTCATCGCCGCACTCGAGAAGAAGATGATGACGTATAGGATAAATTTGGAAGAGATCCCCCGGGCTATGTCCGAAATCGTCGAGGGCCCACTTGGGGAACTTTCCGGAGGGAATTCCTGGAGTTCTTCCTACCTCCTCGATACTTCGAACGACTAGAGGACGAGATTCGGACTCACGAGAAAAGAGGAAAGGAGAGCCTTTCAAAACATTCAAAACATACCTGATCGAGCTCAGAACAAAGATGCAGCACGCCGGATACCGCGAAGGGGAAGAGTTATACCGGGCATACGAAAACATGGCTTCAGAGTACCGGCTGTATATCAAGCGCAGTGAATACGGGACCTTGAAGCTATACCGGCCATACGAAAACATGGCTCCAGAGTACCGGCTGTATATCAAGCGCAGTGAATTCGGGACGTTGAAGCAGCTGACCCACATGGCTACCGAATACGAGAGTGTCAAACAACTCGAGTCAACTCGATGTGGAACCAAAGGAGTAACGGACAGGAACCACGAGGCATCGCAACTTCGACGGTCGCCGAACCCCTTCCGGAACTCGGAGAGTGCAGGACACGTGACTTACCGGATGATTGGGCAAGGCCTGCGACCGCTGCGGTGAGATCGGATACTTCCGTCGAGACTGCACCAACCCACGTCGCGACTTCTGTTGGGATTGTGGCCGAGTAGGAGTGTTAACCAGTGCTGCCGTCGAAATGCCTCGGGAAACGGAGGACGTCTCCGCCGGAACCCGGGTGCGGCGGAGTCGAGCGAAGCAGCGACCCGACCTTAACAAACCCCCCGTTAAGGGTACACGGTGGGCTCATCACAGCAGCGATAGAAGTCGGAGGAAGGTGGGTAGACGCCACCGTTGATACCGGGGCGACGAGGAGTTTCGCCTGTGAAAGTTTTACAAACCTGGTTGCGCGCGTAGGCGAGGTTCGGGAGGTTGTCACTAGAATAGCGTTGGCTAATCGGTCATGAAATTGTGGCGAACCCCGGGCACCACAGTACTCTTAACCATGTTGGTGATGCCCACCATGTTGGATCGAGTGATACTTGGGATAGATTTCTTCAAAGCAGCAGGAACGCGCGTGCGATGTGGGCAAGCCACCCTCGACTTGCAGCCTGAATCCCAAGCAGTAGGAGACCATTTGTTACTCCCAGTATTCATACCACCGAGGGACGATCGAAAAGATGCTGTACACTCCGTCGAGTTTAGGGTCCAATTGGGGACTGCCAGACAAGGAGGAGCATAGGTTCTCAGCCCTACGCCTACGCGGGCCGCGGACACGACAAACGACACTGGGATACCCGCTAGGATGGAGGCGGAAGACCACAACGAAAAGCGACAGATTGCACCATTGAGTCTGGGGCAACAAGGCTTCATCAACCGAGAATTAGCCTTGTTCGAGAGTCTCCAGGGGGTATCTCATGTCGCCGAACACCGTATCCTCACGCGCGACGATAAGCCATTGCAGCAAAGGTACTATCCCAGGAACCCCACGATGCAACATGTCATCGATACCCAAGTAGATGGCTCCGCGCTGGAGCCATCGAGCCTTCCAGGAGCCCACACATCGCACCAATCGTACCAACAGTTTAACGCTTACTCAGTGCCCGACGCCTACCCGGTCCCGAGGATCAATCACATCCTGGAGAAGTTGCGTCACGCCCGGTATATCTCCACGTTGGATTTGAAAAACGGCTATTGGCAAATATCCATGGCCAGGGATAATCGTCAATAGAATCCTAAATATGATATGACGGTCCCTATACCGTCGCGAAGTTCACATCTCCGAACTTGGTACGCCTGCAGCGTCCAGAAGACCGACGGCGGCGGATCGCCAATATATCTCAACTTAAACCCTACTATGCAGTGGACACCCTCGACGCGATCGACCACAGCAACGTCGGGCCGAGTAACCCGTCACCATAAGCGGCCTGGAACCGCGGAGTAACTTTAAGATCAATGCTTGTAATAGGTTAAGATTAACTAGTCCTTTGTTAGCTACACCGTTATGAAAAGAGCTCAAAAAAACAGGGTTATACCAACAAGTCTAGATTACTGTTTCAGATAGAACCCGCCTAGAAGGCGTGTACGCCACAATTGTTGTTACTACTATTATAGTAGTTTTAAGAAAAATATCGTGAAGTACAATAAATATTAAGTCATATAAAGATTAAATTAGTTATATCTAAGTTCAAAATCCGGGGTGGCAACGCCAACCGATATTTTTATTTTATACTTTCGGACGTTGATGCACTATGATCAACGCAAACAAGTGGCCCTTACGACTCCAAGCAGTGCATGTTACGCGCGGAGCCTAATGGGCGTAAGAACGAGATCGCGAGAAGTGAAAAAGGACAATATAGAAGCGGACAGAGTTAGTTAGAAATACGTACTTGACTTATACTAATACTAATTGTTTGCTAAGTATGATAAAATTAATACTTTAAGGCTTGGCAAAGAGTCGGTAGTAGAAATAACATGGTATAGTCTATCATAGTCGTTATGCATATCATAATTAGATCTACAAATATTTAAAGTAAGAGGAACATAGTTCCTGGTAATTCTATTAGGCACGGAGAAGTTTATGCGACCCAGTAGCTCGGGACTCTCCACATCCCCGTGAATAAGTTAATAAATAAAAGTTGTGCCAAGCATCGGTCTACGGTTTAATCACGGTTGCCACTTCAAAAATTTTTTATGAGCCAAAAAAAGATTAAAAATGATCCAATTTGAATAAAAAAGAGCCAAATTTTTATTTATTATTTATTTTGATTTTATTTATCTTTAATCATAACAGAGAAATAAAACATAACAAAACATTTTTCTGAAATGAAACAGCTTAACAGCTAAGACTTACTGGTAATTAAAGTCATTCTGAGACCAAAAATATTCAGTTTTTTCTTCTTATCATATCTTAATTTAGATCTTTGTGCGACCAAACATAGTGCGTTTCTTTATTTAAAATTAATTCCTTGCATAGCATTATGCTGCTAACGGTATTGAATTCTAATTTATTTCTTAATTTGGTTTTTATTAGGCTAATTGCAAAAAATTTTCGATCTTCTGCAGCAGAGCTGTGTGGGAGTGATAATAAGTTGTTTACAAACTTAATGAGATCTTTAAACACACTTTCATTTAATCCATTTGTAATCATTGAAATGTTATCCCAAAATAAAATTATATCAGTCTCTTTTTTAATGTATCGTTTGATAATTTCAGCATTTTCCACTGATTTATTATTTTGTCAAACTTTGATTCGCAGAGGTATTCAAAATTTTTTAGCAGTGGAACAATGTTCCACTCCTCAGCGGAAAGAACTTTGGCAGGAGTTATTAAAACCAAATTTTGTATGTCCTTTCTTGAGAAATCAAATCGTCGTGTTATTTGGTAAACAAGTTCCAAATAAAATTGTCTTATTATTACCTTAATGCTGTTAGATTGCTCTTCTAGTAAACCAGAGTCAGAGATGCACTGTTGTGCACTAAATCCTATGAATATTTCTTCAGCAGGCAAAAAATATATTTCTAGATCACATATATTTAATTCTTCTAAATTCATATTTTTGACGTAGTCCTGCGTTACAATGTTGCTTAAAATAAGCTTAATGCTGCTTTGTAATCTTGCATACAAATATGGCAAACGAGCCGATTCAGACTGAAATTCAACGTTTAAATCATTAATGATTTTTAAAATGTAGCTTAAAAATAATATGTAAATTTTAAGCTCTGGCTTGGCCATGGATTGAGCTATCTCTTTTGGCTTAATGTTGTTAACTTCCAAAACATGGGACAAAAAAAAAAAACAAGAGCATCCCATTGCTCCAGAATTCGCGAAATAACCTTCTCTAAAGATAACCAACGTGTCATGGCTATTCCTAAAATATTATGGGGCTTTATACTACAATATTCTTGAAATTTTTAATTCCGATGTTCTTTTTGGACTAAACGAAAAATATGAATATATTTTGCAGCACAGCATTTCAATTTCGGAAGGTAATTTTTTATAGGCGTATCCTGAGCAAAGGTGTAAAGAATGGCAGGTACACTTAATTTGGTTTTAAGGCTATTAAGGCCTCCAGCCATAACATTAGCACCATCTGATGCTAGGCCGATTAGATTTTTAAGAGGTATTTGGTTGTCAAAAAAGAACGCTTTGATGGCGTTATAAAACGATTGAGCATCACATTTTTCTACCTCAATAAGTGCTAAAAATTGGTCCTTTATACTGCCAGTAATGTTGTGAAAGTAACGTGCCACCAACACTAGGGCTTTTTTGTTGGCAACGTCTGTGGTTTCATCAACAATTAAAGAAAATTTTGTTTCTTGTAATGCACTCACTATCCGCTGCTTTGCTTTTTTTGCAAGTTCCTTCGAAATGTCAGTTGCCTTGGTCCGACCACACTTCAAGCCCTTCGCAATTTTTGAATCGGGACAACAGACCCGCAGCAAGTTGTGACGCTGCGCGCACAATAGAAGCATTTAATGTCAAATTCAAACCGAGAACGCGCGCGCGCCAACGTTCGCGCATGTAGGGGCACACTAGACCGAGAGAGAGACGGTCACACTTAGCCCAGCAAATCCCACAGACGACGGGCACACTAAATCTCGCCGAGCCCTATATAAGACGGGCCACGGGCCATGGAAAGGCACTTAGCAGCCAACCGTCTAAGGGTGCAGAGACATCTCCCCAGTGGTGGTAAGCAGCAAAGTAATTTTTTTGGGTGGACTAGATCATTCGATCAAAGTCCGCTTCTATATATCGTAGTTAGTTCCCGCACTACTTCCTCCTCCCTTCTAACCTTCCCGGCTTGCTGAGCTGAAGGTATCCCTAGGAGACGGCTGATTTTAGGATCACACCTCCTTACAGCACGGTTCACCGGCTGATCTCTCTCTCTTGTGGCTGACTTCAGGGTCCCCAAGCACTTCTCTCTCTCTCTCTTGTGGCTGACTTCAGGGTCCCCAAGCAACAAACTCTCTCTCTCTTGTGGCTGACTTCAGGGTCCCCAAGCAACAAACTCTCTCTCTCTTGCGGCTGACTTCAGGGTCCCCAAGCAACAAACTCTCTCTCACTTGTGGCTGACTTCAGGGTCCCCAAGCAACAAACTCTCTCTCTCTTGTGGTTGACTTCAGGGTCCCCAAGCAACAAACTCTCTCTCTCTGGTGGCTGACTTCAGGGTCCCCAAGCAACAAACTCTCTCTCTCTTGCGGCTGACTTCAGGGTCCCCAAGCAACAAACTCTCTCTCTCTTGTGGCTGACTTCAGGGTCCCCAAGCAACAAACACTCTCGCTCGTGGCTGACTTCAGAGTCCCCAAGCACCCTATTCTCATTTCAGGCAACACATCCCGTATTGGTCCTCTCGAACAGCGGAACGGCCCCGATACCAGGTATTCTAAGTGGACGAAGGAAGCAAAGGCAGCAAGGGCGGCACCCCGTCAAATCGGAGAACTCGTTAGTTGTTAATCAAATGTCAAGATATTTACTGAATAAAACCTAGTCCTAATCAATTACTAAGTAATTTCCCACGACTTCTACTCTGGGCTGGGTCGGAACTCTCTTTCAGCAACCACGCCTGACACAAACAAATTCTTGTGACAAACCCTGGCCATCCCTGAGCAACCCGACAGCGACGAACCGTCACAGTGGCGCCCGAGCAGGTTTAAGTGGTTGCAGGAGATAAACCGACACCAGCGGAGTAATGTCGAGCTGGGTATATCTGGCACCAAAGAGCGAACTAACGAAATACACAGAAGAGTTCGGATTAGGAACGGCAGAAAGAAGTGAAGATTTAAGACGTTTGTTGGCAGCATTCGCCAAAAAAACGGATCATACGGAAACGGTCAAACAAAGACTCGCAGAACTGTCGGAAAAATATAGGAGAGAAAAAAGCCCGGCGAAGGAAAAATTTCCGGCGATCGTGGTAACCAGGGAACAGGAGGAGATAATGGCCACTAAAGGAGCAGGTCTAAGCGACGACATGGAAGAATAATTGGAAAGAAAAATGGAGAGGAAAATGGAAACAGAAGTCATAGACCGGGTACGCAGTTGGGGCATCCGGTATCAAGGAACAACAAACCCACTGGAGTTCCTAAGCAAAATGGAACAATGGGCAGGCGGATACGGGAGGACCAGCTGATACAGACGATGCCATTCATCCTGGAGGGGATCGCGATTGATTGGTGGAACACCACGCCGAGCAGGATCGTAACATGGACGCAGTTCAGAACAGAAATGCTGGAATACTTTCTACCACCAAGGTATGAAGAACAGTTAGAGAATCAGATTGCACAGATGAGACAGAGAGAAACAGAGCCCGTAAGAGAATACGCAATGGGACTAAGAAAACTGATGCAATTCACGAAACTCTCAGAGGAAGCCAAACTGGACCGAGTGTACAAAAACAGCAGGAGCAAGATAAAGCTGTACGCTAGGAGGGCAGGATTCAACTCATTGACAGAGTTCCTCAAACTAGCGGAGGAGGTAGAAGAAATAGAGGCAGAGGACCGGACACAGGCAAGCCAACCTGCACAGCAGCAACTAGGACCGGAGATATGCATGCGCTGCGGAGGAACCGGACATGCGGCAAGCACGTGCAGCAATCCGCCGAGGCTGTTCTGCTGGATCTGTGGAAGAAACGGTACGAGAACCAAGGAGTGCTGCAGGAGACCTGAGCAGTTGAAGCTGACAGCTCAGGCGGCAATAAAGGAGCCAGTAGCAGGGGAACAGCTGTGTTGCGACGGGTTCCAAATAGTAGCCCGGTAGGCAACAAGACAGCGAAAGGAACCGTGGACACAGGAGCATCAAGAAGCGCGATAAGCAGAAGCAGATATCAAGATCTGAAGCAACAAGGCAAATGGTGTGGAACCCGAGCAGAAATAATATTGGCCAACGGAGCAACGCAGAAGGCGATAGGAGAATTCGCGGCAGAAATCCAATTTGGAGGCAGAGCGTTCAGGGTAACATTTATGATACTAACAGAAGTGGCAGGAGGAATACTGTTAGGAATGGACTTGGAGCTAGAGATAAGAGCAGCCGGAGACAAAGTGGACCAACCGGAGACAAAAACAAATACCAGGGACTTAGACGTAGTCCAGTATAGAAAGGGAAAATGAAACAAGGTAGCAGACGCCGTACCCAGAGCAGCACAGGACGAGTTGAAAGCAATAGAGGATACGGACACCTGGATCAAGGAGAAGTACAAGGGATCACAGCAGAAAAAAGCAAGGAAGACGCGGACGAAAGTGGCAGTAAAAGACCCGAACAAACGGAAAACAAATAGAGTATACACTGGAGACACTAAGCCGTACGGAGGAACAAATACAATGAAGAATGAACACGAAAACATGGACAAGTTCGCGGAGGCAACGCTGAGAGTCCGCGAAAAGCATGCAAAGATAGCAGCAGCGCAGACTGTAGCGAAATTAGTAGAGCCGATACCGATGGCGGGAGCCGCACGAAAGCGGACGGCACCGGCGAAGAGGAGGGGCAACATGAAGACCCCGGCACCGCAAACAACCAGTAACACCCGGTCAGGGCAGGGCAACGAAGGGAGCAGCCAAACCACAAGGGCTGTAGCCAGAATCGCCCAGGATAGCCGAGCAGCCCGGGATATACTAGAGGTCCATGAAGAGGAGCACAGCGACAAAGGATGGACACTACCAGAAGGAACGGGAATATCGAGAACGGCAAGAGACAGTATCAAGGAAAAGCTAGCAGGAAAAAGAATTGGAAGGCAGCAGCGATGGCTGATAAAGGATGGAGAGACAACTTGGCGAGTGGTGTCGAATAGGGGAAACTACGTCACGATTCAATACCACTAAAATCCATAACGGGGGGGGAGTGTGACGCTGCGCGCACAATAGAAGCATTTAATGTCAAATTCAAACCGAGAACGCGCGCGCGCCAACGTTCGCGCATGTAGGGGCACACTAGACCGAGAGAGAGACGGTCACAATTAGCCCAGCAAATCCCACAGACGATGGGCTGACTTCAGGGTCCCCAAGCAACAAACTCTCTCTCTCTTGCGGCTGACTTCAGGGTCCCCAAGCAACAAACTCTCTCTCTCTTGTGGCTGACTTCAGGGTCCCCAAGCAACAAACTCTCTCGCTCGTGGCTGACTTCAGAGTCCCCAAGCAGAGTCCCCAAGCACCCTATTCTCGTATTGGTCCTCTCGAACAGCGGAACGGCCCCGATACCAGGTATTCTAAGTGGACGAAGGAAGCAAAGGCAGCAAGGGCGGCACCCCGTCAAATCGGAGAACTCGTTAGTTGTTAATCAAATGTCAAGATATTTACTGAATAAAACCTAGTCCTAATCAATTACTAAGTAATTTCCCACGACTTCTACTCTGGGCTGGGTCGGAACTCTCTTTCAGCAACCACGCCTGACACAAACAAATTCTTGTGACAAACCCTGGCCATCCCTGAGCCACCCGACAGCGACGAACCGTCACAAAGTCCGGCAAGTAGTCCATCAGCAAAAAAGGAAGGTTATGCATTACCAAAAACATAACAAGTGCGTACTCGGCATCGCGCAGCTGCTTATAATTATTGTCACTACGTTCCTTTGTAAATCTGTCGATTTTCAGTTGCCTTTCCTTTATTTTTAAGCAACGTATATGTGAAGCCTGGGTCGAATGTCTTTGGATGTGGGTCAGGTGATTGCGTTCTTCAGCCAGGAAAATGTTTCCAGCCATTCAGTCCGCACTTTGCGATTTTCCGAAACAGAAATTCTACGACGAAGAAATGTTAGCTAGTTCATTAGAAAAATAACACTTTAACTCTTACTTTTTGTTTGCGGGATGTGAATCGCTTGAAGTCTCAGTATGCGTTTGCGGCGTGGGCGCAGCTTTATTTAAACTGCTTGAAGTTGAAACAAACCTGCATGTAGGTTAATAAATTAGCTATATTGCATTTGAGATACACAAATGTACATGATTTCTTTACTTACTTGTCCATTTTCCACAAATTATTTTCGCACACATTGAGACACCACAATCACCAAATTTAGAAGCACATGTGAAAGTTACCATATCGATACACTTGTTTAGAGCTACCATACCAGCGGAACAATTTAGTTTCGATCTGGCACTTTTGGGTTTCAGACATTAATCACTTTTAAAATTGCAAAAAAAAAATGCATTAATAAAAAAATTAATTCTTTTTTTTCAAGTTTAAAATATTTTTTATCGCTATTAGCAAAAAAGAGCCAAATTCAATAAAAAGGGGCCAAGGAGTCAACGCGAAAAAAAGAGCCAGATTTGGCTCAAAAGAGCCAAATCTGGCAACCGTGGGCTTAATAAGGATGGTAGATTAATTAGGAGAAGAATTTCTTTCGCACAGACTCTATCCAATCTATATGTACACCATACTGAGGACTCCAAACTGCTAAACAGTACTCCAGGATTGGACGGACTAGTGATATGAACAGAGCCTTTGTAACATAGCGATCATCAAATTCCTTTGACCACCTTTTAATATTTCCAAGTACTGCCTTGGCTTTATTCACCATAGATGTAATATGGTCACAAAACTTAAGTTTTGGGTCAAGAAGGACGCCAATTCTAGACAACGCACAACCACCCAGCGTATACGTGGCATATTGTGGGTTCACCCGAAAAAATGTCATTACTTTACACTTATTTCGTTATATTGCAGGCATAACTTAACGTAATCTGCATACTTAAGGACACGCGACCTTGTCAAGACTAGAGGGAGATCGTTTATAAATAAAGTAAAAAGAAGTGGGCCAAGGTTGCTTCCTTGTGGGACGCCTGAAGTAACTCGGATCAAATTGGAGATCGAGTTTTTAAAGAGGACTCGTTGAGTCCTACCACTTAGATAACTTAAGATCCATGTGAGAAAATCACATGGAAACTATAATAAGTCTTGCTTTAATACAAGAAGCGAGTGATTTACTGAATCAAACACCTTACTAAATCAGTGTAAACTAATGTCTGCATGTTCTTTCCAAAGCCATTTATTACAAAAGTCGTTAGCTCCAAGAGGTGTGTCGTCGTAGATCTTTGCCTTATAAATCCATGTTGACATGGAGATATAATTGATCTACAAAGATGTTGCAAGTGGGGTGTAATAACGTTTTCGAAAAGTTTTGGGATGGCTGATAATTTGGATATGCCTCTGTAATTACTTGTATTCGATTTCTTTCCTTTCTTATAAGTGGGAAATAAGAAGTTTTCAAAGACAAGGTAAACAATTTGTTCAGAGGTCTACACAGAGTTTCACAACAGTATTTAAGCACGCAGCCTGGATAGACTGGTTTAACTTTATGGAGATCCAAGAGAAGGGAGCTTTCGCTTAATCTCGAACAAAAAATTAAGTTTGATTTGGATATGGCATTTGAATAAGACGGATTTGGACGGGATAAAACAGAATATGTTTTGGAAAAACTAGGCAAACAGATCGGCAATTGCCTGATCAGTATTTGCCGTAGAATTTTCAAATGATAGCAATGCAGGGCAACAGGCCGATTTACGCTTAGTATTAACAAAATTATAAAATTGTTTTGGATCTTGTGAAAATTGGACCCTACAACGAGTCAGATAGCTTTTATAACACCGGGCGTTAAGCACGGTAAAATTTGACCGAGCTCTTAGGTATCGAGAGGAGGCAGATTCTGAACTGCACATTTTAAATTTATTGAAAAGTCTGGACTTAATATTTTTTAGGTGTGACAACACCTTATTAAACCATGGAGGTTTATTTGAAATTGACGGATAGTATAACGCAACACACAGATAAAAGAAGGAGTTCAATGCATTATAAAAGATAATAACGGCCTCAGCCATGTTAGTGCATGAATAAAATTCGGACCAGTAATACCCGGATATAAAAGTATTTAAAAGATGAAAGTTTGCCTTACGAAAGCAGCGGATTCGTTTAACCGACTATTCGAATTTTTTTATTCAGCTCTGTTCTTGCATCTACAGTCAGCTCTAAAATTGGATGATAGAATCTTCCGGTTGTGTAAGTGGTAATGTTCTTAATAGACAAACGCCTTCTGAATTTGAAACAAAACACAAGTCCTGTAAACATTCTGAAGAGTTTTTAACATAGTTCACTTGAGATAACGCAATGTCAAGCAAGCCGTCAATAAAGTCATGCTGCGCAAGGAAGTAAAATATTAGAGTTTTTGTCTGGGGACCATGTCGCACTTCGTATTTGTGCGTCTTCACAGAGAACGGTCGTGTTTTTGTTTTGCGCTCCGAATTTTCATTTTTCTTATTGAAACCACCGGGGTTTACTTAAATCTCTTTAACGTTTCTACACCTTTAAGTGTTTTCTCACAACTTTCCGTTCGCTTCGCGAGTGCATCGTGATTAACTTGTGTTTAGTAAACAAAAAGTTTTTATCATAATTTAATTCGGTGCTGGTTTGTTGTTAGTGCCCCTCTTTTCAGTCTTTCTCTTCGTCGTTGAGCACTGTTGGAACGGCACGCACTCCAACGGTCATATCTCTCAGAGGTGTTTTATACCGGAGTTAATCGGTTAATAATCCCGCTCTCTCTCTCTTTTCGTTTCTATATCGTTTCGTGGTGCCTAACATCAAAGTTATTCGGTGTTTCGCTCCCGCTCTGCTTGATCTCTCATTAAAAAGTTCTTGAGCGATTTCGATTTTTTTGTCCGCTATAGTGCACAGTGGTCCGCGGTCAGCGAAAATGGCTTTCTGTTCATTAAAAAATTGCAAGAAAGTTATCTCGGCTGGACAGCAAAGTGATATGTGATAAAATTTATCACGCAAAGTGTCTTGGCTATTCTGGCCTGGTTCGTGATGCCATCGATAAGAGGAGTGGCCTACGCTACTACTGCGATGAATGCATTGTATACGAGAACCAGGCAATAACTTTTAGGCGGCTCACAAAAAGCAGTGTTACGGAATTAATCCGGAACTGCCGTAAAAATACGGACCTGCTCGTGGTGCTTGAATCTCAGCTCACTAGCCGCATGCTAGCTGAGCCCGATTCCCCAAAGCGCAAAAAAGTCGCGGTCGGTGGGCATTCTATGACAGGTGCTGTGCAACCTGCTGCCCGCGATTCGACTCCAGCTCAACTGCCAATCTTAGGCGCCACTCAAATGGTACTAAGATCGGGGGCAAAAAGTGATTCGGTATCCGAAGTTGCTGGAATCGATGTGGCTCCGCTACGTACTTCCGCTCTGTCCGATCAAAATAAAGTAGTGGCCCCAACACCTCATGTAGACTTAACGTCCGGATTACCGATACTGGTAGTACAGATACAAATTCTGTAGTACCAAAAAGGGTTGCATGTGTTGTACCAAAAACGGTTACTTGTGTTCGGGTGCCCCAGCTAAAACATGTATTTGTTTAACGGCTCGCCCCAGAAATCTCATCATTGGATATTACGGCTTATATCCGTAACAAAATCCAAGTTGATGATTTGAAGGTCGAACAATTTAAATTTTCTTATGCTAGGAAAGTATCATCATTTAAGATTGGTATTCCTTGTGCTCTTTTTGCATCCGTGTGTTCCACCAGTTTCTGGCCCGAGGGCATATTTGTAAAAGAGTACGAAGCTAAGAAAAAAAATAATAGCTCAGGGGAAATGGAAAATACCATTAAAGAACCATCCCCAGCGCCCTTCACATCCTCTTCTGTCCCAAAAAACTAGCCTCCTCTTTTCTTCTTTGCTATCAGAATACAAGAGGCTTACTTAGTAAGCTGACTAAAGTGTATTCGGATTGTTTTTCTTTCCCATATAATATTATGGTATGTACAGAGACTTGGGTAAGGCCGGATATTCTTAGCTCCGAAATTCTCCCGGGTAATTTATAGGCTTGATCGTGAGTCCAGACGGGGAGGTGGAGTCCTGATTGCTGTCGACTCCACCTTTTCGTCTGAATTAATAACTTCCGAAGAATTTTATTACATCGAATTCCTAGGTATAAAATTATCGTTTCCCGGAAGTTTTGTATATATTACTTGTTCATATATCCCACAATCATCTGAGTTCCCTATTTACGCAAATCACCTTTCCGTTATTCAGTCCATTTCCAAAAAACTGTCAGATCGAGATCAGTTAATAGTATTGGGTGATTTTAATATACCTAGTGCGACATGGTCCCCTGACGAAAACTCTAACATTTTACTTCCTTTAGCGCAGCATGACTTATTGACGGCTTGCTTGACATTGCGCTATCCCAAGTGAACCATGTTAAGAACTCCTTAGGACGTTTTCTGGACTTGTGTTTTGTTTCAAATTCAGAAGGCATTTGCCTATCAAGAACGTCACCACTTTCACAACCGGAAGATCCCTATCATCCAACTCTAGAGCTGACTGTAGACGCAAGAACAGAGCTGAATAAAAAATCCGAAAAGTCGGTTAAACGAATCCGCTTCTTTCGTAAGGCAAACTTTCATCTTTTAAATACTTTTATATCCGGCTATGACTGGTCCGAATTTTATTCATGCACTAACGTGGCTAAGGCCGTTAATATCTTTTATAATGCATTGAATTCCTTCTTTTATCCTTGTGTTCCGTTATACTATCCGTCAATTTCAAATAAACCTCCGTGGTTTAATAAAGAGTTGTCACACCTAAAAAATATTAAGTCCAGACTTTTCAATAAATTTAAAATGTGCGGTTCACAATCTGCCTTCTCTCGGTACCTAAGGGCTGGGTCAAATTTTATCGTGCTTAACGCCCGGTGTTATAAAAGCTATTTGACTCGTTGTAGGGTCCAATTTTCACAAGATCCAAAACAGTTTTATAATTTTGTTAACACTAAGCGTAAATCAGCCTGTTACCCTCCATCACTATCATTCGAAAACTCTACGGCAAATTCTGATCAGGCAATTGCCGATCTATTTGCCCAGTTTTTCCAGACAACATATTCTGTTTCATCCCGTCCAAATCCGTCTTATTCAAATGACATACCCAAGTCGAACTTGATTTTTTGTCCGAGTTTAAGCGAAAGCTCCCTTCTTTTGGATCTCCATAAAGTTAAACCTGTCTATTCACCGGGTCCGGACGGAGTTCCAGGCTGCGTGCTGAGGTACTGTGCTGAAACTCTGTGTAGACCTCTGTACAAATTGTTTACCTTGTCTTTAAAAACATCTCATTTCCCACTTATTTGGAAGGAGTCATTTGTCATTCCCCTTCATAAGAAAGGAAATAAATGCAATACAAGTAATTACAGAGGCATATCCAAATTATCCGCCATCCCAAAGCTTTTCGAAAACACTATTACACCCCATTTGCAACATCTTTGTAGATCGATTATATCTCCATGTCAACATGGATTTATAAGGCGAAGATCTACGACGACAAACCTCTTGGAGCTAACGTCTTTTGTAATAAATGGCTTTAGAAAGAACATGCAGACTGACGTAGTTTACACTGATTTTAGTAAATCGTTTGATTCAGTAAATCACTCGCTTCTTGTATTAAAGCTAGACTTATTAGGGTGATCTTCTAACATGGATCTCAAGTTAT
Organism: Drosophila prolongata; assembly: GCA_036346975.1. Classification (NCBI taxonomy): domain Eukaryota; kingdom Metazoa; phylum Arthropoda; class Insecta; order Diptera; family Drosophilidae; genus Drosophila; species Drosophila prolongata. Next base: position 18,870,780 of record JAYMZC010000387.1, on the reverse strand, counting down.
CTGAGTGGTAGGACTCAACGAGTCCTCTTTAAAAACTCGATCTCTGATTTGATCCGAGTTACTTCAGGCGTTCCACAAGGAAGCAACCTTGGCCCACTTCTTTTTACTTTATTTATAAACGTTCTCCCTCTAGTCTTGACAAAGTCGCGTGTCCTTATGTACGCAGATGACGTTAAGTTATGCCTGCAATATAACGAAATTTCTAGCAGTTCAGACTTACAATCTGACCTAAACGCTTTTCAAACATGGTGTTGTGAAAATCTTTTGGATTTAAATAGCGCTAAGTGCAAAGTAATGACATTTTTTCGGGTGAACCCACAATATGCAACGTATACGCTGGGTGGTTGCGCGTTGTCTAGAATTACGCATGTTGATGACCTTGGCGTCCTCCTTGACCCTAAACTTAAGTTTTGTGAGCATATTACTTCTATGGTGAATAAAGCCAGGGGAGTACTTGGATTTATTAAAAGGTGGTCGAAGGATTCGATGATCCCTATGTTAACAAGACTCGGTTCATTTCACTAGTCTGTCCAATCCTGGAGTACTGTTCTGCAGTTTGGAGTTTTCAGTATGGTGTACATATAGACCGGATAGAGTCTGTGCAAAAGAACTTTTTATTATTTGCTCTACGGGGCCTTAACTGGAATGCAAGCCTTATTTTACCATCCTACTCTAGTAGACTTCTCCTAATTAATCTACCATCCTTAGTAAGCCGTAGAACGATGCTTGGCACAACTTTTATCTATAAACTTATTCACGGGGATGTGGAGAGTCCCGAGTTACTGGGTCGCATAAGCTTCTCCGTGCCTAATAGAATTACCAGGAACTATGTTCCTCTTACATTAAATATTTGTAGATCTAACTTTGATATGCATGAACCGTTTAGAGTACTGTGTAACGACTATAATAGACTATACCACATTATTTCTACTACCGACTCTTTGCCAAGCCTAAAATCATTAATTTTATCTTACTTAGCACAAAATTAGTATTAGTATTAGTCTCGTACGTATTTCTAATCTTAGTCTGTCCGATTCTACATTGTGCTTTTAACTTCTCGCGATCTCGTTTTTACGCCTATTAGGCTCCGCGCGTAAGAAGCACTGCTTGGTGTCGTAAGGGCCACTTGTTTGCGCTAATCATAGTGCATCAACGTCCGAAAAATATTAAAATCACCTAATACTATTAACTTATCTCGATCTGATATTTAGCCAAGGCACGTTAAATACTAGAAAAACACAGGAGCTAAGATACCAGTAGTAGGAAAATAGTAGAAATCGCGAATGCGGGAAAAGGGAGAAAAAGGAAAGGCAATCACACAGAAATCGGGGAGGTTCTCTTCTCTCGGGATCGCGGAACGAGTAAGATGTGTGATCGGGACACGGCTTAGCGAGGCTTCAAAAGTCACGTGTGTTTCTCGAGTTTTTTTCCGCCGGTTGAGGATCGCAGGACAGGCCAACCTTGACGCCTGACGCGACCGCACTTGATCGCGTATGTTCCGACAGATTAATTTTGCCACGTTCTACGCAGTGGTTCGCGGGTGATTTTAAAGAAGAATAAAGATATACAAAACGGGTCAGCTGAGGTAAGTACGACTAGGTTCTCAGGTGTTCACAACGGTGTACCGGACTCGAGTGAGGATAACTTGCATAAACGGTAAAGAATATATAATTGCACCTCCAGATCATGTGTTTCCCTTTCTTAGTCAGATAAGAAAATCTAACCTAACCTAACATCATTCCCACCGCTGCTTTGGGCCTGAACGAGGGCATCCTTCCCGTTCACCACAGTGACCGTATTTCTGCTTCTAGTAAGATATTACCGTAGTACCCCCGGACCTGAATGTGGACCCCTTCCTGTTCGGTCCAGTAGCTTCCTCACTTCCTACGTAGTTTTGGGGTTTGCGCGTGGACACCCGTCCCGCCAGATCCGTTATCCTAGTTTCCTCGTAGTTTTGGGGCTTGCGCTTGGACACCCGTCCGTCCGGATCCGTTATCCAGTAGTTTCCTCATCTCCTACGTAGTATTTGGGCTTGCGCGTGGACACCCGTCCCGCCGGATCCGTTATACTAGTTCCCTCGCCCCCATTACGTAGTTTTGGGATTTGCGCGTGGACACCCGTCCCGCCGGTTCCGTTATTTTAGTTTTCGACCGAAGGTCCAGCCCGGCGGATTTCTTGCCTCTGAAGCGAAATACAGGCCTCCAACGCCCGCAGAGCATCCCTCCCGACTCGGCCCCGCTCGAAGGTCCAGCCCGGCGGATTTTACGCCTCCGACGCGAAATACAAGACTAGGACTCTACATGACCAGCGTCGTCTGCGTTTTCCCCGACACAAATAAGAACCTTCGCTTCACCGATATACAGATAGTCTTCTCCCCTCAAAATTATCCGTTCACCTGTGGAGCGGAACTCTCTAGTCTGGTGTTTCGGTGATTTACAAATTTCTTGTAAAGGACTCTTGGATCCGACTGAGATCTGTACCCCGGCCGAGAAAGCTTCCTTACAAGCTGTGTCGACTTTGTGCTGCATTTTGCCATCGTTTCTATAACAGCTATATGATATCGTTGTTCGATTTTAATTTAATTAAAACAGTAGCTCCAAATTATTTAAATATTACCAAATCCCAAAGAACAAAATTAAAAACAAGCAAGCTAACATTTTTTTGAATTTTGTTCCTGATTTTAATAATATTTTTCTTTATAATTTTTTTATATCATAATCATGACGGCACTTTTTTTTTTAGTTTTTTGATGCTAGCGTATTATTGAGTATCAGGGGCTCCTGCGTAAATCAGCTGGCAATCTTTTTGTTTCGTTGTGTTTTTTTAATATGTCTATGGCAGAACACGTAGTGATATTTTAAAAAGTGTGTTTTTTAGACGAATGCTTATCCATTTTTCGCCACACAATTTAATATTTTCTATGTTAAAAGTGTGATCGTCAAGACTTATTTACCTCGTTATTATGTGTTTTTGTTTGATTATAGATAAAAAGAATTAATTCGCTGTTGTTGAAGACAATTCTCTATCCAAGTCAAGATAAATTAAAACGGGATCTTAAGCAATTAAAACTTTAATTGTGCTTTAATTTTGCTTTCACTGTTGATACAAACTCTATTTTTATTTTTATTTTATTTTTAAAAAGTAGGTTTTTCTGGACTATATCCTGTTGACTCCGACCTGCTGCTGTTGAGTGCCAGTGATATTTCAAAACTGTACTTTCATCGCCTTGATGGTGCTTTTCGCTCTTTCGCCCGTGTTTTCCTGTAGTGTGTATGGGGCTTTCAACTGGTGGGCGATTCCACACTTCTGCAGCTTGGTCTTAAATTTGTGGCTAGTAAATTAGAGCCTGACGTACGAAATTAGCCCCGCACCGTATCTGTGGACGCCTTTCTTACAGCCGCTTCTTTTTCCCATTTTGAGAACTTGTCAAAGAAAATCAATAACATATTGTTACCGTGGCTTGATGTAGTCTGGTCACGCCGCTGGTTCCTTTTCTAGCGCCATAAGCATTTGTTTGTCCAGTCGTCTCTACTTTTTCCTCGAGCATTCTGAATAATGCATCTGCCTCAACATAAGGCTTCGTTTTGCAGACTTCGAACGAGTACGTTGTATCACTAACCATACAACATATAGACGGTCATTTCATACAACGAAAATGGACACAAAAATTATTTAGCGGAAGGCGCCAGGGATAGTAGCGGCAGGCCCGGACACTTCGTGTGCCTTCGGGTTTTTTGCGCTCTCATTCTTATTCTCATTTTGATGCTCGCGCGCTCATTGCACGAGTTCGGTCGTTTAGTCGCAGAGACGCGCATTTTGAAGAAGGCGTCAACAGACCGATCTTCACTCGGCAGTTCCACTATAACTAAAAACGTAAGCTTTGCAAGCGTTTTGAAATCGGATCATGCGACGAGCCCTGCTTACACTGTCCAATCACCACCTACAGACTCTTATCAACCTACAGAGCACACATAAATACATATAATAAAATGGATACGATGATACTCAGATTGCAACAAAGTATGGATTAATTAATTTCCTTTATGCGAACGACCATGCAAAGAATGTTGACAAATCAAAATATTTTGATTCAGATGCTCCAAAACGCCTTATCAAAATAATGAATGGCTCCCCTGCGCATTGCACTGTGGAATGTCAACCGCGTTTCACGGCACAAACATGAGCTACCACAAATTATGAATGACAATGAAATCGACGTAATGTTACTTGCAGAAACCCACCTTACCAACAGAAAAAATTTCCAAATCCGAGGGTATATGTTTTATCGTTACTAATCATCCTGATGGAAAGGCCCATGGAGGCACTGGAATCCTTATTAAAAACCGCATCAAGCACCACTTCCAGTACCTGCAAGCCACATATATCAATATACAGTTGAGTATTCAATCTAGCTCTAGCAGCGTTATACTGTCCTCCTCGATTTACGATATCCGAAGCCCAATTTATCAACGACTTCAACTCACTAGGCAACTACTTTATAGCAGCAGGAGACTATAACACCAAGCATTCGCACTGGGGATCTCACCTCGTGACGCCGAAAGGTAGACAACTGTATTACGCAATTATAAAACCATGCAATAAACTTGACTGCGTTTCCCCTGGTTCACTTACACACTGGCCAAGTAACCCCAGAAAACTGCCAGACTTGATTGACTTCGCAGTTACAAAAAACATCCCACGAAATCTGATTAGCGCCAGTTCTCTTTCGGATATATCATCAGACCACTCGCCTGTACTCTTTAGCCTAAACAAACAGCCAGTTAGTAATGACAACCCCGTCATATTAACCCCTAATATCACAAACTGGCTCAAATTCAAAAAATACGTAAGTTTGCACATTGAACTTACACCACAGCTAACCGGCGAAGATGACATCAACAGAACCGTAAGCATGCTAGAGTCAGTTTTGGCTTCAGCGGCTCGAAATGCAACACCACGAAGGCAAAACAAAACGCAAAACACAAAGCACACGAATTCAGAAATAGAGCAGCTAGTTCTGGTAGGGCGTTCCCGGCGCGAATGGCAATAATTTCGATCGCCATCTGCAAAGCAACAGTTAAAAGAAGCTTCACGTCGACTCACCAAGGCACTACGACAAGAAGAATACAGATCCCAACAGCGCTCTATAGAGCAGCTATCTCCATCCAGCTCAAAATTCCCACTATGGAAAGCCCACTCAACACTGAGCCCTCCAACAGTAACGGTTACGCCAATAAGGACCCCTGAAGGTTGCTGGGCCCGAAGCGTCAAAGACAGAGCCGATACATTGGCTGCCCACCTTCAAAATGTGTTCCAGCCAAATTCAGCAACAAACGTGCGTAATATAAGATCGCAAACAGAAGACGACTTTCTTATTGCCGAACCAATTGTATTTCGAACATGCGAAGTCATAAAAATTATAAAAGAGCAGCTACAACCGAGAATATCTCCAGGATGCGATCTAATAACTCAAAAAATGCTTTTTGAACTCCCACTATGCGCTGTTGGTACCCAAAGAGGGCTGCTTCCCAAAGAGATCATCATAATGATACCAAAACCTGGAAAAGACCACTCGCTCACCCCCTTATACAGTCCAATAAGTTTACTTTCGTGTCTACCAAAACTCTTTGAAAAATGCCTTCTAACCCGTATCATACCATACTTCAGAAGACATAATAATATCCCAGCACATCAATTCGGCTTTCGCGAAAAACATGGAACTATTGAACAGGTGAACCGCATAACATCAGAAATTTGAAATGCATTTGAAAATAGGGAATACTGCACTGCGGTTTTTTTGGACGTCTGTCAAGCATTCGACAGAGTATGGTTTTAAGGCCAAATGAATAAAATTAAAATAATGCTCCCTAATAACACGCATAAACTATTGAAGTCATATCTTTGCAACAGGATATTTGTTGTAAGATGCCATACTTCCACGTCAGCTGAACATATCATCGAAGCTGGAGGTCCTCAAGGCAGCGTTCTCGGGCCAACCTTTTACCTACTCTACACTTTTGATATCCCTACGAGCAGACAACTGACTATGTCTACGTTTGCCGACGACACTGCGATCCTCAGCCGATCTAAATGCCCACAACAAGCTTCAGCGCAACTTGCGACCAGCTACAATTATTAGGGCCGTCTAACTTAAATACAGTTTAACAAACTGTAGTACTTTATGATTTTAACATATTTTTTAGTCTCGTAAGAGAAGAATAAAAATAAACCACCCAAAAAAAATTTGTATATGTACTTTATACGTACATATTCGGATGATTGTATTGTTAAAAATCTCCACTAAAACAAAAATTATTAAAATGATTTAAGAGTAGAATTTGATTTGCCTTTTATATCAGTTACTGGCAGAGTAGAAGCGTGTATTGTATTCTTTTGATAGCATGTAACAGGTAGTGTATCTGCCCGTCCATATGAACAACAAGGTCTAACGCAGGGCAAGTAGCGCGAAACCAGGATCCGAACTCCTCGGTCGGCCGCTGCTGATTTCCCGCTCTCGCTTCAGCGGAGTAAAGCAGGCGGGAGCGCGTTTTTATGTTTTAAGTCAGTACCATGTATGCAGCCGAATAAAGCTGATTTAATTCCACCACGACGCCCTCGACTTCTTAATCTTCATATACCTTTTCCTTTCGCGCCGTATGAATTTTGTGGTGCCGTACAAGAAGTCTTTTTGTGGCAGGATCGCCCCCTTACAACATTTTGGTCCTTTGAGCCGGATAAGGATATCCTTCTGCCATTCGACCAGCAGCTCCGGTGATTTTTTCCGCAAAAAAGATAAGTACAAGCCTTTTCCGACTCCCTCTCGCTGACGGTCTTCAGCAGTGGTTCGAACATTGAATTTCGTTCACACTGCTGCAAGATCAATTTTTTCGTGTCAACTCCGCGTCCGAGTTTTCCGCACGAGTCAAAAAGTGAAATTGTGTGGTGGAAAATAAAAAGGCATAACTAATATCAGCCACTCGGTGTGAACTAATTTCGGGAGTTTCCCTGTTCTTCGAACAGTCTGCCGCTGTCGAGATATTTTTTTGTATTGTGTTTTTTCTCTCCACATAATTTCATCTGTTCCGTCACTTCAAATACAGTCCACTCCTCGACGCCTCTCTACTGTACCGATACACTTACACATATTCATTAACGCATGCATGTTATCCAACCCATGAATATTCTCAGCTTATGAGATTCATAAACAATTTTTCAATCGTAGCAACCGCTGAAAACTCTAAGCTTCGCTAGCAAAATCTCACTCAAACCGGCCACATTCTGGCTATTGTAAACAAATGACCCCAATCTTAGCAACCACTGAACATTTTAGCTTCGTTAACAGAATCTCCCATCACTCAAACCGAGCCCTGTGAGAACCACATCCGGACTACTGTAAACAAATGACCCCAGACATAAACAAAGCTTCCAAATTTTCCACTTAGGGTCCGATCTAGTCCGAGCCAGTTGTTAACCAAATTTTTGTCAAATAATCGATTTATTGAGTTTCAATTATCTCTCAATTATTTCATTAGCGAATTGTCTTACTCTCTTAACTTTGCCTAATCCCTTGTGAGCAAGATTCTCTTAAGCCGAGGTTTCATGATTAATAACTTATCAAACCAAGGGCAGTTCTTTTTTGGAGACGACACGATCGGTCGCGAAAATCTAAGTTAAAATATAAGTGAGTTGTAAAAGTGAATTTAGGAAAATAAAAGGTGAACATCATAATAAAATAAAAATTAATTTTTTTAAAAATCGATGGGGCAGCGCCTTTAAAAGTTCTTAATTTTTTTTTAATGAAAACAAGTTTAAAATAAAAACGGAACTCGCGCGGTCAAAAAACTCGAATATTTTGTGGAAAAATCAAACCATCCACAAACGACACAAACCCAAATTGATAGTGATCGTAAAAACATTTAAGTGAAAAATAATAAATAAAAAATAATCCATTTAAAAAATAAAAGTTGATAAAAAGATGTACCGAAATCTATTTCACTAAAAAGCAAGAACACAACTCAAAAGAATAATGAACTCAACAAAAAAAATTGAAGGGCAATCCCTCGCCACTAAGCTACAGCGGAAAAGTTTTTATTTTTACCTCAGAAGGAAACAACAATCAACCACGACCAGCGAATCAAAACCTGACGACTAGGAAGATCAACAGGAAGCAGCAATTCGTGAGGAATTGAAAATTCATTTTTATACCCGTTACTCGTTGAGTAAAAGGGTATATTGTATTCGTGCAAAAGTATGTAACAGCTAGAAGGAAGCGTTTCCGACCCTATAAAGTATATATATTCTTGTTCAGGATCACTTGCCGAGTCGATCTAGCCATGTCCGTCTGTCCGTCTGTCTGTCCGTATGAACGCTGAGATCTCGGAAACTATAAAAGCTAGAAGATTGGCATTTTGCATGTAGATTTTAGGAGTTTCTTATATACGATTTATATATACGCTTTATTATACGCTTATATACGATTTTAAAAATTTAAATATTTCGGAAAAGTAAAAATGCAGTTTTATTGTGTTTATCAATACCTATCGAAATGTAGAAGAAATTTTTCAAATCGGACCATTCGTTAAAAAGTTATGCGTGATCAAAGTTTCTATCTCCATCTCCCTCGCACTCCCTTTACCTGAGTAACGGGTATCTGATAGTCGGGGCACCCGACTATAGCGTTCTCTCTTGTTTTTTACATACACTCATGGACAATATAATAGGTGTGAAGTTTTTTTTAATATCGATTTAAATTGATATAAACATAACATTTATCAAGAAAACTATACTTATTTAATATGGTCACAATGTTTCGGTACGAATTGTGTGAATTCCCGGAATTAATAGGCTTTTTTGGAAAAATTGTGGATTTTTTATTGCTTGGACTGCAAAATCGGCTGGTCAATAAAATAGGTGTATGAAGGAAAACATTTACCTGTAGTTTATAAATACAATTACTTGGTTGCAGAAGGTAAGTTATTAGGAAAATAAACCTAAATGGTGACTTAACAACCATTAAAATGTTATTATATGGGCCGTGAGCGTCACAGCAGTGCGGAGGAGAGAAGGCCAATTCGACGGCTCCGAGATTAAGGAAAAACGTATAAATCCATTGCCATGATAATGAAACGTTCTCAAAATTTCGTAACCAATGAGAAACATTGAGAAACTTTCACCCACCAGCGCTAAGCATCCCTTGTGGAGGGCCCACCCAAATCTAAGTGCGCCGGCCGAAACAGTAATCCCCATAAGAGACTCTTCAGGCAGCTGGGCCAGAAGCGACAAAGACAGAGTTTGTACATTTGCTTTACACCTTCGAAATGTTTTTCAGCCAAACCCTGCAACTAATTCATTCCAAATGAAATTGCAAAAGTAATCAGCGAGCAATTGAAACCAAAAAAGGCTCCAGGCGGTGATCAAATAACTCCCAAAATGTTAATCGAACTTCCAAACTGTGCAGTTGAGGTTATTTGTAAACTCTTTAACGGGATTACACGACTTGGGTATTTCCCAAAAAAATAGAAAAAAACCGGTAATCATAATGATCCCAAAGCCAGGGAAAGATCACACAATACCAGCTTCGTATAGACCGATAAGTTTACTCTCGTGTCTGTCAAAACTGCTCGAAAAATGGCTTTTGACGCGCATCATTCCATATCTGAAAGAGCACAACGTTATTCCAGCACATCAATTTGGCTTTCGAGAAAGCCATGGAACAATAGAGCAAGTCAACAGATTAACAACAGAAATAAGGACTGCATTCGAGCTTCGGGAATACTGCAGTGCGGTATTCCTTGACGCTGTACAGGCTTTCGACCGAGTCTGGCTTGATGGCCTTATCCAAAAAATCAGAACGATCCTGCCGGGAAACACTCACAGGATACTTGAATCGTACCTTTACAAGAGAGCCTTCGCCGTGAGATGCAACACCACAACATCCGATGACTACGCTATAGAGGCTGGAGTTCCCCAAGGTAGCGCCCTTGGTTCAACTCTATTTCTCCTCTACACCGCAGATATTCCCACGAACGAGCGGCTAACTACTTCTACATTCGCAGACGATACCGCGATCATAAGTCGGTCCAAATGCCCAACTCAGGCAACAGCACTACTAGCTGATCATCTCGTTGTAGTGGAGAGGTGGTTATCAGACTGGCGTATAAAAATAAATGCGCAAAAGTGTAAACACATAACGTTTACTCTTAACAGACAAACGTGTCCAACGCTAACCCTGAATAACACGCCACTTCCACAAGCTGACGATGTAACGTACCTTGGCATCCACCTAGACAGGAGACTTACATGGCGGAGACATATCGAAGCTAAGAAAATTCACCTAAAACTAAAATCAAACAGTCTTCATTGGCTTATAAACGCGCGCTCCCCCCTCTGCCTGGACTTCAAGGTCCTGCTCTACAATTCAACGCTTAAGCCAGTCTGGACCTACGGCTCCCAAGTGTGGGGAAACGCGAGCAGCAGCAACATCGACATTATTCAGCGAGCACAATCAAAAATCCTGAGAACTATCACTGGGGCACCTTGGTATGTTCGGAACGACAACATCCACAGAGATCTTGGCATTCTACCCGTAAAAGATGAAATATTAAAACAAAAAGCGTCCTACCACACCAAGCTAACTTCTCATCCAAACCAGCTCGCCAGGGGCCTAGCCAGGGCTTCCATCCGGACCCGATTGCAACGCAATGACCTTCCAGCTCAGCAATAGTTATTAGAGCCCCTAAATTTTCGCGCCAGTCACCTTGACTGTCAGATAGTTTTTTAATTTAAGATTCTATATACTTATTGTTAGTCTCAATTCAGAGAAGATCCAATAAATAAAATGCAAATGTTAAAAAAAAAAAAATGTTGGTTAAACGCGACCCGTTCAAGTCTTCCAGGACGATTGCCAATGAAATTGGGAGTTTTGTGTCATCACGGACCGTTCGGCGACGATTGGCAATAGCAAACCTACCAGGTAGGATTGCTCGCAGGGTTCCTTTGCTTTGATCGGCAAATTTACAGATGAGGAAGAAATTTGCATTAGATCGTAGATCCTGGTGCGGACCGGAGAGTGAGAAAAAGTGGCGTAATATCCTCTGGAGTGACGAAACCAAAATAAATTTATTTGGAAATGATGCCAAAAGGACTGTTCGTCGTCCGAAAGGCAACGAATTTGATCCCAAGTTCACATATAAAACTGTGAAACATGGAGGTGGTGGCCTCATGGTATGGGCCTGCTTTTTTCATGGCATGGTGTTGGTACGATTCATCGTCTCTCGAGTAGCGAAGGATTGGTTCCGAGAGCAAAATTTGGATGTTCTTGAGTGGCCAAGTCAATCCCCGGACCTCAATCCCATCGAGAATCTTTGGGGTGAACTCAAAAGAGGCGTAGGAAAGACGCCAAAATAAAAATCAATTTTGGGATATTGTCCAAAGGGCATGGTACAACATTCCAATTGGAACTTGTCGTACGTTAATGTCCTCTATGCCAAGACGAATGGAGAAAGTCTTGCAAAATAATGGCGGATATACCGGTTATTAGCTGTCAAATACTTAGTTTAATAAAAAAAAGAACAAACATAGTGAAATATTAATTTAATTTAAACATTTATCTTTGTACACCTATTATCGTGTCCAGCCAAAATTGGCGGATTTGAGGAAATATTTAAATAAGTGATATATTATACTTTTTTTTTAAGACAATTAAAAGAAGTTATGAAAAACATTTAATTTGTTGAGATTAGAGAAGATATGAGTTAGAAACAGAAAGTTAAAAAAGAAAAAAAAACACCTATTATTTTGTCCATGAGTGTGTATAATAATATCAAATAAAGTTAGCCGTTAGTTGATAATCCTAAATACTTATTGAACTTCTGTGAATCGAAAAACAATCTGGAAAAATTATTAAAGAACTTTGGAAATTTAACAATATAATTAATAAAACGAGTAGTAAATTTAAAGTTAACAAGTTAAAATCGAATGCAAATGTAGTGGAAGATTAAAAACTTTAAATAATTGACCCCACAGTCAGATGCGATACATCCCTAGAAGTAGTAAAACCTTTGCCAAAATTTTATGGAGAGCAGTCCCAGTATGTCGGATGGAGGGAGACCGCAAAAGAAAGCGAAATTACCAGGGAGACTATAAGAACAATAAGAGGCAACGCCTTAAGAGTTTTCATTTTTGTACTGAATGGTTCAATCTCCGAAACTCTATTCACTCTAAACCCACTGGACTTACCGAACGCGTTAGCGAAGGTCCAAGAACTAGAGTCGAACAACTTCCGAGCTCATTTCGCAAATAAATACTATGAATTTCAGCATTAAAACAAGATATAGGGAAATTATCTTAGATTCAACCAGGTGCAGCACAAGCAAAACTACAACTCTAAAACGGGAAATAATTGGTATCAAAATAGAAATTATGATCAAAACAATTTTCACCAAAAACAAGCAGGAGAACGAAAAACCTACTCAAAAAATAGGTGCCGTAATCGACAGAAAAATATAGGCGTCATGAAATAACACGGAAAGGAATAAAAATTAGTTTTCCAAAATAAAGTGAGCGGAGATAAAGCATCCCCCACCGAGGAAAAAAATTAATCTTCTCCTAAGTGAATTCATTATAAAATAATACTTCAATGAATTAGCAGATGAATTAGCCAGATTATCAAATCACCCAAACCTGCTTGCCAGACAACTCAACCGGCTAAGCTATCATCCCGTCTACAGCGGAATGATTTCCCATCCCTTTTCAATAACATAAGTTAACGTAACATAGATTAAGATTTGAAAACTTATTGTTAGTCTCTTAAGTAATAGAGAAGATCCAATAAATAAGAACAAAGTATAAAAAAAAAAAATGAATTAGCAATAGGGAAATCGGAACAAATAATAAGGTCAAGTAGAAGCCCATTCAACTCCCCCGTCTTAGTGGTCCCGAAAAAGGGACAAAATGAAGACAGAAGCCCTAAGTTAAGATTAGTAATTGACTATACAAAACTTAACGAGAATACCGTACCAGATAGATATCCGATGCGGGATCCATCAGTGATCTTAGCAAATTTAGGAAAGGCAAAAGTATTTTCAACAATCGACTTGGAGTCCGGTTTTTATCAAATCTTGATGGAAGACTCCGACATTGAAAAAACGTAATTTTCCATAAATAATGAGAAGTACGAATTTTTAAGAATGGCATGTGGTCTAACGAATGCTCCTCAAATCTTTTCAGAGAGCTATGGACGACATATTAAGGGAACAAGTCGGGAAAATTTACATGGACGATATAATAATATTCTCCGACTCAAGTCAACAGCATTACCAAGAATTACTGAAAATAATAAACATTTTATTCCAAGCAAACATGAAAGTGTCTCTAGAAAAATCAAAATTCTTCATAAAAGAAACCAGTTTCTTAGGGTACGTAGTATCCTACAATATTAATTAAACAGACCCTGAAAAAATTTCAACAATACTTAAATATCCGCAACCCAAATATATTAAAGAGCTCAGAAGCTTGCTTGGATTACCAGGTTATAATAGTAAGTTTGTAAAGAACTATGCACTAATACCGAAACCTCTTACCAAATATTTAGAAGGGGACAATGGTAAAATATGCAAAACAATTTCTAAAAAAAATTTTATACAGCTGGATGAACCTGCTGTAAAAGCTTTCAACGAGCTTAAACAAAATCTAGTAGCTCAAATAGAACTAACTCAACCAGATTATAACGAAAAATTCACATTGACTACAGACGCTTCATATTTTGCTATTGGCGCAGTCCTTTCACAAGAAGGCAAACCAATAACTTTTATTTCAAAAACTTTATCGAAAACAGAGCAGATTTACGCAACAAAAAAGAAGGAATTATTAGCCATACTCTGGGCATTAAAAAACCTTCGAAATTATCTCTACGGGGTAGTTGGGTTAGAAAGCCAAACTGACCACCAGTCATTATCCTGCACGGCCTCAGACAAAAATCCTTTCATAGAAATAACTTTATTGAATGTTACTGTCCTAAAATTATTTACAAACCAGGAACTTCTAATGTAGTCGCTGATGCATTGTCAAGAATCCAAATTAACCATCTCTCAAATGTAAATCCAAATTTAGACAATTCAGGATCAACAGATTCAGAACAAAATACCATTCACTTAGCAGAAAGCAGTTTCGAGAATATTATCGAGGAAACAAACAAACCTTTGAATCAGTTTAAAATTCAACTACTGATTACACTGGGCAGAGTCACCATTCATGAGTCATTGAAAGTATTCGACAATACCAGACACATAATCCAGTACAATACACCCGAGAATTTCGTATCAATTCTTTGACAATATATTTAACCAAACATAACTATTGGACTTCACTGTACCCTTGAAGATATTTACGCAATTCAAAAACCTCTTAAGGAAAATTTCGTAAACAAGTTTTTGTTTACAAGAACATTCGTTCTAGACATAGAAAAAGATAAAGACAAAGCAATCATTATTGGGGAAATTCATTGCCGTGCCCATAGAGGACTGGACGAAAACTATAAACAAATAATGAGACTTTACTACTGGCCGAAATTATTTTTAAAACTTAAAGAATATATTAAGAACTGTACAATTTGCATCGAAAACAAATACTGTAGACACCCTGCAGAAATTCCGATTGGGGAAGCCCCTATACCATCAAAGGAGGGAGAAAATCTACACTTAGACATTTTTTACGCTGATAAAAAAATATTTTTAACCTGCATTGACGCATACTACAAATTTTTAGTAGTAAAAGAAATTTAAAATAAATTAAATATTGAAAACAGGGTCTTAGAAATTAATACAACAATACCGACTGGCCAAAACACTTATGACTGACAACGAGCCAAGTTTCACTTCGGCACAATTTAGGGCATTTATAATAGATGCGGACTTACAATACATTACGCTGACCCTAGACATAGTTCTTCGAACGGACAAATCGAGAGAGCACACTCCACACTGACAGAAATTGCTAGATGTATTAAAGACGAATTTAATCTTACTGACCACTCAGAAATAATTATTAGATCGGCCCAAAGGTATAACCAAAGAATTCATTCTGTAACAAATGGAAAACCAATAGAACATGAAAAAGTCCCTGAAATACTTAAGGTAGCGCAATCAAAAATGCTTAAATCACATAACCAAAACGAAAAAGCAAAATAATATCATGTAGGACAAGTAATATATGAAAAAAAGTACGAAGAACGAAATAAATTAAAACCAAGATACAAAAAACAGGCAGTTAAAGAAAACAAAGCTAATAGAGTAATAATAAATAATAGAAATATAATTATCCACAAAGATAATATTAAGTATTTAATTATTTTTTACATACAGATAATGAATACTATAATATATATAGTTTTGATAATCGCATCAACTAATTCCGAGATAATCGACTATTCAAACCACGACTTTTTCATCTACAAAGACAACAAGGACATCCTGACTTATGATTCATACGCAGAATTTTTTCCATAGCACTAATATAAGCTTTTACAAAGAAATTATTAAGGAAGAATCAGAAAGCTTAGAAGAATTCAGAAATTATCAGACTTACAACCTAAAAACCATCGGCTTAACTTTATCACAATTAACTCCATCAAGACAAAAAAAAGCATTAACGAATTAGGCACCATTTTAAAATGGATAGCTGGAACCCCGGACCATGATGATTTTACAACAATTCAAGACAAAATTAACAATCTAATTGAAAATAATAATAAGCAACAGATAATAAATTCCAAATTGTTTGACGAAGTTTAGAAATTATCTACCACATTAAATTCAGTTTTCACCCATCAAGAAATACCTTTAAGAAAACACCGCTTACGCCTAATTACTTTTGATTTACAAAATTTGAAAATAGACACCATTACCTTAGCAAAAATCGACGTTTTTAACACAAAAATATTAAACCATGACGATATTCAAGAAATTTATAAACATGAGAAAAAACGTGTCATGATCACAGATCTAATGGATATTTCAGAATTTAAAATTGCACTACACAAAGAAATATTTGTAATTTATATTCGGTATCCAGTCATTCGAAATCGATGCGATACATATTTCGAAAGAGCTATCTCTCAAAATGATGGCAAATTAGTTTTAAGCAACCAGGTTGCCAAATGCAATAACACATTTTACAAAATATATAATTTCAAGAAGGAATTATTCAACAATTATTGTACTCTAAATAAAAACCAATCATGTTTTACTCGTTTATTTAATGGAGAAAAATCCTACTGCATTAAAATAAAAGAAAAAATAAACAAATAGATGTTATACAAGACGGTGCAGTGCTAATAAACGGAAATAATATTGTAAACGATACTTATTTAATTACATTCAATGGCACTACAGTAATAAACAATATATCCTATACAAACATAGAAAATAAGGTGCTCGAATTTATTACAGCCCACAATTACATTAATTTTGAAATATCGGAATATATATTATCCAATAATTAGGAACGATTCTTTGACAATATCAAAATTCTCAACCCATTTGTTCAAATCAGAAAAACCAAAAATATTCCTAACACTTATTGTAATAGTTTTAGTATATATAATTTTATTGTCAATCTTTAAAGTCAAAAAATATCTGTTAATCATCAAACCACGGCTAAAAATATTATGAAAATTAACAATATTCAAAATAATTCCCAAGAAGAAAATGTGGTAGCAGATTTAGCAGCCCAACTAAACGCTATTTCAACAACGTCATTTGAATCGGAACGCTTCAATTTAGAAGGGGAAGTCTTATCCAACCCATGAATATTCTCAGCTTATGAGTTTCATAAACAATTTTTTAATCGTAGCAACCGCTGAAAACTCTAAGCTTCGCTAGCAAAATCTCCCCTCACTCAAACCGGCCCTATTGTAAACAAATGACCCCAATCTTAGCAACCGCTGAAAATTCTAGCTTCGTTAATATAATCTCCCCTCACTCAAACCGAGCCCTGTGAGAACCACTACTGTAAACAAATAACCCCACCCATAAACAAAGCTTCCAAATTTTCCACTTAAGGTCCGATCTAGTCCGAGCCAGTTGTTAACCAAATTTTTGTCGAATAATCGATTTATTGAGTTTCAATTATCTCTCAATTATTTCATTAGCCAATTGTCCTACTCTCTTAACTTTGCCTAATCTCTTGTGAGCAAGATTTTCTTAAGCCGAGGTTTCATGATTAATAACTTATTAAACCAAGGGCAGTTCTTTTTTGGAGACGACGCGATCGGTCGCGAAAATCCAAGTTAAAATATAAGTGACTTGTAAAATAAAAATTCATTTATTTAAAAATCAATCAACTAATAAATTTAAGTTTCATGCCCATATCTACATAAAACTATTTTCTGCCTCCACATACAGGAACATACACATATCCATATACGGATGCATGCCCATATCTACATAAATATATTTTCTGCCTCCACATACAGGAACATAAAATAAAATAAATTCAATTTTTTTTTCCAAATTGCTGCATTACCCGCCCCAGCGGTTGTGTTATTTTTTGGTTGGTTTTTTCCCTTCTCTCTCCCGGGTCCCTCACACATGCACTGCGCTGCCGACGACATAACCCAGTCAACATTTTCTCGAACCAAAGCCAAGGTTTTAATTCCACCGTTATTTATAATTATAATTATTATTTAATTATAAATATTATTAATTCATAATTATAATTATTTTTTAATTATAAATATTATTTAATTATTTCCGGCAAAGGGATAGTAATTAATTAATTTATTTTTATTGCGTTTTTCCTGATTTTTTTTGCGATCAAAGATATTTTCCAACCCAAAAAAAAAAAATAAATAAATACAATTAAATTATTTGGCAACAATTACTTTTTTTTTAATATAACATATGTTTTATTTATACGTTAATCAGCCAATTAAATGGCTATAAAACGTAGGGACTAGAAAGAGTAACAAACATAACATGGAAAAACATAACAGCAGCGATAAATATCAATATGTTTTTGACATTAAAAATAATTGGAGATTTTGGGGACGATCACGATAATATTTTATTTATTGGGGAAGGACTCTCGTTCTATGCCGCCCTCCTATCCATAGGTCTGCTTGATGCCTTCTCTTTAGCCTTCTTCTAATCATAGGGGTTGCCAATGCTGCAGCTAGGTGGTTCGAGTGGGCTCGAATCCGTACATTGTAGCGACTTGAGTGACGATTGATTTGTTCCCTTACGGTGGGGATGTGAAGGTCTTTTGTTATGTCGTCATTTCTCACATACCACGGCGCATTTACAATGGTTCGCAGTGCTCGGTTTTGCAGCCGTTGTACTCGCATGATGTTTGAGTCGGATGCCGTACCCCAAATTTGCATGCAATACGTCATGGAAGGGACTTCTATTGCCTTGTAGATCAGAATTTTATTTCTGAGGCTCAGATGACTCGCTGCTCTAACCATCCAATTAAGCTTCCTAAGCTTACTACGGCATGTTGCTGCTATTTTGACGGTGTGTTGCCTCCATGTGAGCCGCTTGTCGAGGATCAATCCAAGATATTGCGCCTGAGGGGATTGTGGGATGAGCGTGTCTTGGAATTTAACCCTAGGGAGGGTTTGATGCCTTAAGGAGAAGTTGCAATGTTGCGACTTATTTCCGTTTATACTTATATTCCACCTGCTCGTCCACTCGCTGTACAGGTCCAAGAAGCTCTGGGTAATTCTGGACGCCTCGATTCGACACGGAGAGTTTGCGATGAAGGCTGTGTCGTCAGCATACGTTGCCAGGAGGGTACCCGGGTCTCTAGGATTTGGCAAGTCAGAGGTGTAAAGGGTGTACAGCACAGGACCCAAAACACTACCTTGTGGTACGCCAGCTCGTATGCATCGGATAGGTGATCTTTCGCCTCTCACTTCAACCATAAAGCTTCTATCCAGCAGATATGTTTTAAGAAGGAGATACTGCGCAGTTGGCAAGAGAGTCTTCAGCTTAAATAGCAAGCCATCGTGCCACACTCTATCGAAAGCTTCTTTTACGTCCAAGAAGATAGCAGAGCTGTACTGTCTATTCTCGAAGGCATCCAAAATATGTTGAGTAACTCGGTGCACTTGCTCCGGGGTTCCATGGTGATTCCTGAAGCCGAACTGGTGGTCTGGAATTGCATCCTGAACCCTTCTTACTGCCATCATTCTGCTAAGAAATATTCTCTCGAATATTTTAGAGAATGTGGGCAGCAAGCTTATTGGTCGGTATGACGCAACAAGGTTCTCCGGCTTACCTGGCTTCGGTATCATCGATATCACAGCGCACTTCCATTGTGTGGGGAAGTGGTGGATACGTAACATGGAGTTGAACAGGAGGACTAAAAACAGAATGCCCTTTTTCGGAAGTGCCTTGGCAACCCTGGTGTCAATACCGTCAAATCCTGGAGCTTTGCTGAGGTGCAGCTTTTTTATTTGGTGACAAACTTCTTCCGGACTTATATGACGAATAGGCTCTGCTTCTGGGCAGGGAGCATTAAGAAATTGCAGTGTGTTTTCAACGTCATCACGCTTCGCAAAGTTAAATGGCTGAAAGCGATTTTCCAGTTCGTCAGCAAAAGCCAGAGAAATTTCGGAATCCGATCTGCACCAAGTGTTGTCAGTTCGCTTAATAGGTATTCTGCGAGGGGGCTGCCTTTTTATAACTCTTGCTGCTTTCCAGATGCTAAATCCATATGGTTTTGTAGGATCAGCATTACGTAGCAGATCAGCGAAGTAGTCATTTTTTGTTTTGTGCAACAACTTTTTGAGATCGCCCTCAGCGCGACGATATGCCCTTTTGTCGGCTGGATCCCTCGACCGCATGAACCTGCGACGCAAGGCTCTTTTCAACCTCACCAGATCCAGAACCTCAGGTTTTAAAAGGGCATGAGTTGGATCCGATGGGTTTATTGAACCTTGCCTACAGGTTGAGGAGTCAGCAGCGATGTGGATATTTTGGACAAAAAGCTCAGTCGCGTCGTCAATATCTTCAGGGGTGTTTAGGACCATGTTGAGGTTAACAAGCTGATTAACAGCTGCCTGGAACCGCGGAACGCTTGCGTTTTGAGGAAGGATGTGCATTTTCCGGGAAAGCTTGTGAGCAGCTGTTCTTAGTTCAATCACCAAGGGGATGTGGTCAGAACTTAGTTCCAAGCTTTCTGATATGGTGACAAGCTCAGAGCGAATACCTCCATATATGGCAAAGTCGATTGCTGATGGTGTACGTTGACTGTACGGGTAATGCGTGGGCCCTCCGGTTGCAAGGACCTGGATATTAGCACTATAAATACAGTCAGCCAATGCTCTTCCGCTGGCTGTGCAGTTTCGTGAGCCCCAAAGTCGATGGTGTGCATTCCAGTCTCCAGCAATAAGGAAATTGGGTCCTAGTTCCTCAAATAGTACTCTGAAGTCAACGGCGGTACGCAGAAAGTTAGGTGGGCAATAAATAGACGCAATGACAATTTCACCGTGGTCCGTTTTGACTTTAACTGCGACCCATTGAGCACTTTGATGTTCCATTGTTGCGAACTGGTGGTATTGGAGACAGGACTTTATAATAATAGCAGAGCCTCCACGATGGCGATCTGCCGGATGATTAGATTGGTGAATGTCATACCCCTGTAGCTTGTAATATGACCGAGAGGAGAAATGTGTTTCGCTGACCAACATGATGTCAATGTGATGCTTCCGCACGAAGAGCTCTAGCTCCAGCGCCTTGTTGGCCAGCCCGTCAGCGTTCCATACACCGATTTTGAGCCCAATTTGAGTCATGGTTGGGTTGGATGAGCTGGGAGAAGGCCAGAGATTGCTTGTGCAGTTCCTGGCGCCATTTGTGATATAACTCCTGTAATGAGAGTCATCATTGACATCATCATCTGGAACATCTTGTCGAGTTGAGCTACGAGGACTGACATCTTTTCATCGGATCGCATAAACATTTGCTCTTGTCGCTGCCATTGACGATCATTTTGGACATTTCGGTGCTGTTGCGATGACTGTTGTTGTTGGTCCTGCTGTTGTTTGGGAGCTGGTTTTTGAAGTCGCCTTAAAGAGTCTTGCGTTGGATGCTTCTGATGTTGATTAAGTCCGTTACTTTGCTGATGAAGTTTCCGGTTTCTACTTCCTAGTGGAGGGAACTGTTGATGCTGCTGATCGTTTGTCCACTGCTGTCGGCTAGCCTGTTGGGTTTGTTGTTGTACAGATCCCCTAGCGGCATTCGCGTATGAAATCGATGCCACAACACCTCTTCTCTCAGTTGGTCGTACAACGGCTGGTTGTTGTGGGAGGCTACGATGGGTTGTAGCACCTCTACGACGACTTACTGTTTGCTGGTAAACAATACAGCCCTTGTAACTAGCTGTGTGACTACCTCCACAGTTTACGCATTTAACGGGGTGAATTTCTCGTTCGCATTCGTCAATCGCATGTTGTTGACCACATCGGACACAATTAAATTCCTTATGGCAATTGTTTTTTGTGTGATTAAAAGATTGGCATCGAAAACACTGTACGATATCGTCCTTTTTGTGAGGAAGTTCAACTTGAACTCGTTGACGACAGAGCACCTTAAGCTCATGAACTTCTTTGTTGTTCGCGGCTGGTTCTAACTCGACAAAAACAAGGTTGACAAGCTTTGATTTGTCAAAACGGCTTCTCGGCCTGTTAACAAAGCGCACATTGTGTCCCAGCGAAGTCAGACTTTCCTTAATGTCCTCATCCGGGATGGAGTGATGTACACCTCGAATGACTATCCGGAAGGATCTTTCCTCTTTAAGCTGCCAGGTATAAAATGGCACCTTTTTTATGGTGAGCGATTTAGTGATGGCTCTGTACGCATCGGAGTCTGCAGCGAGGATCGAAACTGAGTTATCTGGGTGGCATTTTATTGAGTATTTTGTTGGGTGAACGATCTTATCAGTGGATCTGATAAGTCCGTTTAGGCTTTCGCAATTTTTGATAACAATTGGGGGTGGTTTCTGATTCCGTGAGGTTTCCTTGTTGCCTGTGAGCTGGTTCGGATTACGATTGCCGCTGTTACTAGTGCTGGTGGTGTTGTTGTTGCCATTGTTGCTGCTCCTGATGTTGTTGCTTATGATGTTGCTGTTTTCAATGATGTTGATACTGTTCTCGTGGTTGTCGTTGATGTTACTTGTGTTGGTAATATTGGCTCCATCGGAGCTGTTGTGGCTGACAACAAGAGAAGCGAGGGGGAGGTCATCTTCAGTGTCCATGTCTGACAGTTCCGAGAACCGATTAACAGATTCAGTTGGTTTTGGGCTTTTAAAACTCCTTTGAACTTTTCGGTTAGCATCGGGAGACTTGGAGTCTAACCGGCGTTTGTTAGAGCTGGGACTTGGGGTCCACCAGTCCTCGTCGTCTGCTACAGTTTCATCGGATGAAAGGTCTTGAGGTTGTCGAGCGTTGGAAGAGGTGGAAGCATAGACAGAGCTAAAACGTTTTAATGAGGCGTTTAATGCGTCACTCATTTTCCTTTGGGCCTCAGCCACTGTTCCTGCGATGTTGAAGTCTGGTTCAGACATTATGTTAGTTAGTGACTGCTTGACACTGCTTTACCGACTTCCAGTAGACTACGCCCTTTTGTGTAGGCTCCAAAGAGGCGGTTGTGGCCCAGTGAGGAAGGCGCTCACCCCGCCGCCAGGCGAAACCCGGTTCGAGCCCCAGTCGAGGAAATATTTGAATTTGTTTTTTTAATTTTTTAAATAAAAATATAATTGATCTGTTGATCTCAGAGGGGTGATTTGCAACTACAACAAGCTGCAAATGTCAGTCTATCAGTTCCTACTTCACTTGTTTTCGCGAAAAGGCACGACCAACGGGATGTAAGATCACTGACACCGCGACTCCAGCCACTGAGCTCACAAAAACAGTAAGTTTTGCCACGAAAGTGGACTTGTCCATAGGCTCTGCACAAAGAATTTCGTAACAATGCAATAACACGTCTGGCAACAATTACTAAGGTAAAAAATTAAAATAAACAAAAAAAACAAAAGTCAACAAAGGGAGTAACAAGATAAATAAATACATTTTCATCGATTTCCAAATATTTTCTTCCGATTCTTCTTGTTTTTATGACACGGTGCTCCGCACAAATTAACAGTGTGACCGTTCTCTGCGTTTTTTTTTTCGTTCGTTCATTTGCAGCGACGACCAACTCGTTGGCGACTCAGATCGCGCCAAGAGCTTAACGGTGAATATCCTCACGTTCCGAACGAAAAGCCCCTTGCTCAGGTTATTCGACAAGAGCTGATCCGAAGAGTTCGAGTCCCAGAATGCCCACGGGAGACGACAAGAAACCGCGGTCGATCTCATCTATCCGTTTGGGCAGGTCACAATCCGCGTCTCTGCGGCCGTCTTAATTAACGCCAAAGGTTGCCATTGCCATTACAAGGGCAAAAGGCGACGACTCCGTCAAGCGACGAGTCTCCGGTCCCCCGTCATTTCACTTGGCATGTACCAAATCCGGCCCTGTGGGAAAAGGTTGAGAAGAGCTATGAAAGTTGCTCCGATCTTCTTTCCGCGTCCACCGACAGTACGGCCACCTCGACAGTGCTTGAATAGTTACTGCTATTCCGTCTATTCGAGATGTTTGGTCCGGCTTCAGTACATAATAGACAAGGCCGCCTCCCAGGCGCCTCAGGCTTCTGTCAGTGTTCCAACACCCCCGGGCTGTCGTTTGCCACCAGTCGACACCGAAGTTTTCGCTGGTGATTACCTGCGTTGGCCCACCTTCAGAGATCTTTTCACCGCTTTATACATCCACAACTCGCGTCTTACACCGATGGAGAAGTTGTTCCACCTATTGTCCAAAACAAGTGGCGATGCGCACGCCATTGTTTCCAAAGCCCCGCTGATCAACGAAGGGTTTATCTCCGCGTGGAGAAGCCTCACTGACCGCTTCAAAAATCGGCGGTTATTAGTTAAGTTGAAAATACTCTTCAACATTCAGGCAGTTCCCCAAGAGTCCGGAGCCGCTCTGACAGAGCTGCAAGGCACAATCCAAAGTTGCCTGACAGCCTTAGAGATGTCCTCTATTTAAGTCGAGACTTGGTAGTGGCTCCTGGTGTATATGGTTTCTTTAAAGCTTCCAAAAATCACGCTTTCGATGTGAGAGCAATCCATTCACAACAAGGCTGAAATTCCAACATGGAATGAGTTAGACTCATTCTTGACAGAGCGTCATCGTACACTGGAGGCTATCGACGACATCAGGCCTAGCAGTTCGGGTCAGATTCGGGTCGACCCTAGCGCGCAGGCTCAATTCCTACGAGGCCAGAGTGGCTCCAGCCCCAAGAGGGTGCGAACTCTGCTCCAGGGAGAATCATCCTGTTCGCTTATGTCCGCGCTTCCTTGAGATGGATGTCCGTCTGCGCCAGCCAGGTCTCGACCCGCGCCTATTACAAGAGGCACGAGCGCCACAGAGGATCTTTCTGATGTGCAAAGGTGCTCCGCTTCCGGCTCAAGAGCCGTCCTACTGGGCACAGCCCTCATAAAAATTTGCCATCTAGAGTGTCATTTCCAGGCGCGAGCCCTGATCAACTCTGGTTCCGGGCAACCTTTATTACGGAGAGACTTTTCAACCTCGTCAAACTTCCATTGAAGACTATCCAGGCCCAAGTCTCTGGTCTTAATCAAACCGTTTCCGCTTAGTCCACAAAACTCTGTCATTTTTCCATTCGATCGCCTTCCAGACCCGGGCTGCATTTAGAAACTTCAGCTTACGTTCTTCCGCAGCTGGCCGGGAATCTGCCTTCGTATCCAGTCCCTCGAGATCTTGTTAAGGGAATTCCGCACATCCCCCTTGCGGATCCCAAGTTCTTCGAGAGCTCCCAAATAGATGTCTTGATAGGAAACCATTTTTGGATGGGTGTTGACAGGCCCCGTATCTCTAGCGGCTCCCTCAATGTGTCCGCCTTCTCCACGCGAGTTACCTGCGGACTCGACGACTCGTTGGATCATCTCCTTACCAAATTCTGGGAGGTGGTGGAAGTGCCCACACAGATAGTCCCCGAGTCTGATTCCGTCTGTGAACACAATTTTGTCCAAACTACAAGAAGGGACTATCGTGGCAAATCCGTTGTGATGCTCCCCTTGCGCGATCCCGAGCATAGTGGTTCCGAGCTCGCATCTTCACGATCCTTTGCTCTGGATCAATTCCTGCGTAACGAGCAGCGCCTAAAAAGAGATCCTCCCCTGAAGGCCCGGTATGACTCTATGATCCAAGAATACCTCGATTTAGGTCATATGGCCGAGGTCCCTTTGACGCGCAGTTCCGCCACGTACTACCTTCCACATTACGCTGATCTTAAGCCCGAGAGCACAACCACTAAAGTGCGGGTGGTTTTCAACGCCTCTAGCCCTTCCGCAAACGGGACCAGTCTGAATGACATACTTTAAGCGGGCCCGGTCTTACAATCCGACCTCACGATTCAAATCCTAAAGTGGCGATAGATGTATCGGTAAATTTTGGTAGACCCCAAGCATACTCTCTTCCAGCGTATTCTATTCCGCAATTCCGATGGGGAAATCCGCGATGAAGACTGTCACCTTCGGGGTCAATTGTGCCACGTTCCGAGCGATCCGCCGATCGCAACAGATCGCCGACGACGAAGAGTCGAGGTATCCGCAGGCGAGTCGGATTATCCGACAGTACATGTACGTCAAGGACGTACTCGCAGGGGCAGACTCAAAAACCGTAGCGCAAACGGCTTTCCGCGAGCTCCAGGTGGCTCTGGGTCCGGCAGGATTCCCTCTTAGAAAATGGACATCCAATAGCAAGGCGTTTTTGGCCAACATCCAGAGTGACCATCTCCTTCGCGCGGACTTCCTTGAAATCGACGCAGAGAGCACGGCTAAAACTCTCGGCGTGCGGTGGAAGGCGACGTCTGACGAGTTTTTCTTCATAACGCCCGAATTGACCTTGGATTCAACGTTCACGAAGCGTCAAGTCCTATCCCAAATTGCCAAACTATTTGATCCAGCGGGCGGGCTCGCCCCCTTCATAGTCTGGGCAAAGATGTTCATGTAGCACATTTGGCTCTAAACTCTAGGATGGGACGATGCTCTCCCTCCAGATTTTTGCCAAAGATGGGTTGACTTCCTGGAAAATTACTCCGCTCTCGATCAGATCCCCGATGAGTCGCTTTCCGACCACATTTGAAAATTGAGCATCATGGATTCTGCGACGCCTCGCAGAAGGCGTACGGCGCAGCCATTTACGTCTGAGTTGAGGCTGGGTCCGCGGTAGTGGTGAACTTCTTCACGGCAAAGACGCTGGTGGCCCCAGTAAAAACGGTGTCGCTCCCGCAGCTCGAGTTGTGCGGAGCCTTGTTATTGTCCGAAATGGCCAACGCCGTTCTTCCGAAGATACCCGGGCAGGCGTCCGCCCTGCACTGTTAGACGGACTCGTCGATTGTTCTCGCCTGGTTGCATAAGCCGGCGTGCCCCTGGACAACGTTCGTGGCAAATCGTGTGACCAAGATCACCCAGTTCACCGAGGTGGAGAAATGGGTACACGTCCGCTCCGAGCATAACCCGGCAGATCTCGCTAACCGGGGGGTAGCGCTTCAAGACCTTGCGGACAGCCAGCTGTGGTGGCATGGTCCTGCCTGGCTGCAGTGGCCTCGCTGCGAGTGGCCCACTCAAGGCAAAGACTGAACTCGAGAAGCAAGCAGTCAAAGTCCATGTTGCAAAGTCTTCCCCTGAAGACATTTGTTGGGTCAGTGAGCTTTTTCACTAACGCTAACCTTTGATGGTGCCCAATTAAAAAAAAAACGCACAAGATTTCAGATAAATATGCACTAATTTTATACTAAATGACACCAAGGCCTTAATTACAAAGTTAAATGTTTATGATTATTTGGTTGGGCAGGCATTTGTCTGTGCCTTTTAACAGCGAAAGTATAAACGAAGAGAATGGGCAGGCGATCTGCGACCGTGCCTTCAGCGAGCGAGTACAAAATCGAAACTGAACTTAAGTAGATGCTTGCCGTGGACAAAGGGCCAGGCAGCGTTCGGCGAAGGAATTCAAAAGGAGTAGCAATTACAGTAATTGGAAGAGATGCCACGCAGGGCAAATAGAAAAGGCAAAAACAAACATCGAGAATTCAATTTACGTTAAGATTAGAAACTTTAAGAATTTATTTAGGCTGCGGCATGACCGAACATTCTCCCCCCGTTGGAAGACCAGGGCTTTCAACCAGATCTTGCTTCGGCAGGACGCACAACTTGCGGACAGCTCTTCGAGTGGTTCCAGTTGATGTTCGTATTACTGCCACACGAGCAACTCCATCAGATCCAGGCACCAATTCCATGACCCTGGCTAATGGCCATTTATCTGCAGGTCTGCTGGATTCTCTGAAAGAGGTAGTAAAGGTCGTGAATTGATAATTGCTGCAATGTGGCAAACGAGTGTACGCAATTCATCGAATGATAATAGAGATGGGCCAACCGAACGATAAAAATGAAATTTGGCCGTTTTTACTGCAGCCTCCCAGAGGCCTCCAAAGTGAGGTGAACGTTGGGAAATAAAACGCCACTCAATTGAATCTTCTAGGCAGAATTCCTCTATAGCTCGAATGTGTGGAACAGACAGGAATAGATTCTTCAGCTC
Organism: Drosophila prolongata; assembly: GCA_036346975.1. Lineage (NCBI taxonomy): Eukaryota > Metazoa > Arthropoda > Insecta > Diptera > Drosophilidae > Drosophila > Drosophila prolongata. The sequence continues at coordinate 18,843,130 of JAYMZC010000387.1, read as the reverse complement.
AGCCAGTTCGTTTTTAGCTCCAACGAAGTTCGTAGCGTTATCGGGTTCAGCCATGCGAACACACAGATGTCACCAGTCAATGCAACAGGGAAAGTCCGAAACTGTAACAGCGTGTTGAACAGCTTCTGTTGAATGGTAGGCCCTGCCATGAGAACCTCGTTCAGCGAATGTCCACTTGACGTTTTGGCAGACCCATCAAAAACGACTCGCAATTTAGTCGTGGTGCTGTCTTCTTTGAAAACGCAGTGGTGGGGCAGAAAATATTTGCAAAGACTCAAGGAGTTTCTGGGCACGACCGACATGTGCTTCAAATGCAAATATTCACGAATGAATGCCGAATATTGGAACTTGACTTCTGGCTTGCGCTCTAGCTTGCTCTCCAAATTGAGAAATCGACGAATAGCTTGATTGTACGATTCACCCAGTAATTCTAGAGTGTTCTTCGCAGGTAATCGTATGGAATATTCACCAGAGTATAAACGACGAAAGTTGATCTTGAAATGAGCTTCGCACTCCAGTTCTTCTTTGGTGGCTGTGACTACGCCTTCACCACAGCTCTCAACTTCCCAAAAACGACGGACTAATTCATCCATATGAACTTCAGCAGCAACCAATTCACGGTGCACAGCTTGGCCGTGTAATGCAGTTGCCTTGAGAGTAGAAGATCCACCTCCTGTAACGATCCAACCAAGCCTTGTTTTCTGCAATAGGGGTAACCCAGCAGCCAACTTAATCTGCCCTACAGATAATAGCTCAAAGAACATGCTTGCGCCAATAAGGAGATCTATTCGCCGAGATCTATAGAAATCCGGATCGGCCAGCTGAATATTCGAAGGAATTTTCCAACGGTCAAACTGGGTTGATTGCCGGTAATCGCTGGAGCAACAAGAGCAGATAGGCATGCGAAATAATCAGAAGTATGCGACTTTAACTTAACGCAAACGGAAACTCCTTCAGAGTCAAATCGAGCATCTCCAATACCTGCAACTGATACGGTAGACTTTATGCAACTGCAACTGGTGAGAGAGTCGGGAAGTCACAATGTGGACTTGAGATCCCGAGTCTAGCAGCGCACGGCATGGGATCCAAGCACCTGATCGACTTTGAACGCTTATGACTGCAGTGGCAAGAAAGACAATGTCAGAATCCACATTCTGAGCCAGAAAAGAGGTAGAAGGACTTGAAGTAATTGCAATTGGCGTACTTTGTTCTGCAGCTGGAGCTCGCATAACCTGGGTCGAAGACTGAGTGCCAAGGTGCAAAAGGGTGTGATGCTTGGACCTGCAAATTCGACAGCAGCCTGACTTACAATTGCGCATTTGATGGCCCTTCTTTAAGCAATTAAGACAGAGCGCTAATTCCTTCACCTTTCGAATACGCTCTTGCACTGACAAAGTGGCGAATTGACCACAGCTATAAATTGAATGGCCACTGTTGTCGCACACAACACATCCATTTCCAAAAATGTTAGTGGCAATTAAAATGCTTTTGTTGCGGCTTCTTCCTGATTGTGAACTATATGAGTACGATGCTGCAGTATGCTCTACATTTTCCAATTTTTGACAACGCTTGGACAAAAATGTAGTAAATTGATCAATCGAAGGAATTTCATTCACTAGCCGCAGATTCTTCCCAATTGGCCTGAGTTTTGCTATCTAATTTTTGGAGTAAAACATGAACCAGAATGCAATTTGAGATTTGCTCAACCGAGCCCATTGACTGAAGAGCACGTAGATTAGCATTTATTTTATCAGATATATCTCTCAGCTTTGCAGCGGACCGCATTTCCACCCAAAATTGCAGTTATATGGGATTGGAAAATTAGACGCTTATTATTGAAACGGATATTCAATAACTCCAAGGCTACAGCATAGTTGCTGTCACAAATTTCTAATGAGCGCACTGTATCCAAGGCGGAACCCTTCAGGCTAGACTTTAAATGCTGCAGCTTCTCAATGTTAGTGAGCTCCACGTCATTGTCGATGATAGCTTTGAACATGGATTGAAAGTCGACAAATTCAGTATAGCCACCAGAAAATTCAGGCAAACTCAATTCTGGCAAATGAGATCTTTTAGCCGGCACAGAATGGAAATCCAGAGATGGCTCTGGCCTGAGCGCAGAACTTTGAAGTGCTGGACGTTGACGCTTACCCAATTCTCGATTTAGCATGATTTGTATTGATATGATGAGCTCTTCATAGTTCCAGTTCCTCAAGACTGTCATGGACCTGGGCAAATGCAGCCTTATTCTCCTCTGAGAGCTTAACACGAAGCTCTAATTCTTCATCACTCATCGCCTGGAGCTTCTCAACAGTCAAGGCCTTCTCAGAGGATTTCGCCTTAGAAAGCATTGATTCAGCCTTCAATTTGAGATGCTTCACTCCCTGTTTCGGTTGACATTTTAATAAATTTATTTTATTATTTTCAGCTTTTGTCACTCGCAAAATAATTAAATTCCACTGTGCAGTGCGTGCTGTACCAAAACTCTTGACAACCGAAAAACTAACGGAATTTATGTGCGTCTATTTGCACATAAACGGCAATATAGCGGTGGAAGGGGGTGCAACGAACTCGCGAACAAAAACGTTTGGTCGCCGCTGTAAAACGTTTCAAAGCGGGAACGAAGGCACAAAGAGGAAACCAAAATGTTCTCTATGATGCGCGGGGCGGGTGCGATGTGAGTTTCTAGCGGTGTTTATGTATTACCGCTTGCGCTTGCATATGTACATAGAACTTGCAGGTTATGTATATGCGCGATCAATCAAACGAATGAAAATTAAATTATTTGTTTGGTTGCACTTTAGTTTTTATTGTTTTTAGATCACGTCGGGGTCACCAAAATGTTGGGTCAGTGAGCTTTTTCACTAACGCTAACCTTTGATGGTGCCCAATTAAAATAAAACCGCACAAGATTTCAATTCAATATGCACTAATTTTATTCTAAATGACACCAAGGCCTTAATTACAAAGTTAAATGTTTATGATTATTTGGTTGGGCAGGCAGACCGATTTGTCTGTGCCTTTTAACAGCGAAAGTATAAACGAAGAGAATGGGCAGGCGATCTGCGACCGTGCCTTCAGCGAGCGAGTACAAAATCGAAACTGAACTTAAGTAGATGCTTGCCGTGGACAAAGGGCCAGGCAGCTGGCAGTTTGTGCATTGCACTGGTCCGGTCCGTTTGTGCGGCTCTTCCACTGTGATCCTACGGTGCAGAAGGTACTGCAACTTGTAGATCGGGTGCACTGCGTTTTTTTTTTCAAAGTTCTGCTGTCTGGCTCCAGCTCGACCTTGAAGAGTGGTTGCGGCTTCTTGTTTTTGTTCATAATGTTTATAACATTTTTTGCGCAAAAACCGTTTTCTTTTAAGGCCTCTGTAATTTCGCAGGGGGTCACATCGGGTTCTATTCCCTTAAGCACAACTTGCAAACCTTTGCAACTTTTCAGCTGGTACGTGTAGTAATTCTTTTTGGCATCGTTTAAGTACTTCGACACTGCTCGGAAATCGTCTTCGGTTTTGGTTTGGAGTTTAGTTTCGCTTATATTCCCTTTCAAAAGCGGAATAACATGAAAGTTATCTTTTCCGACAAGCTCAACTATTTTGTTGACTAGGGCATTCGAGATCTTCTCCCGAATAAAAATAGGTGGGGGCTTTAGTTTCCTTGGGGCTAATTGTTCAGACTGTTTCAGGCTCCGCCAGAATGGAAAATCTGTTTTCATCTAATGGCCCGGGATTTACAGGGCCTTTGTTGGAACGATTTATTTTGGGCTTATTGCCGTCCGAGTTTTTTGGGGGTGTTAGCTTGCGCTTGGAGATATTAATGTAGCGATCCATGCCTGTCTGCATGGTCGAACCCGCTTGCAGAATTGTCATTTCTTCTACCGTAGCTTTGTTTTTGCCGTTTGCACCGATTTTTGCACTTGGTTGTGTTGTTGCTTTACCCGCAGCACAAGAAGAGGGTGGAGTCGTTATTGCATTGTTGGCGACAGAGACCGTTGTAGTAGTCGTAGTAGTTTCTGTTGTTGTTGCGCTAGGCGGCAGAAGCTCTGTTGGAGTCTTGCATTGCTCACTCCATGGCGTTCGAGCGGTGAAGAGCAGGGCGGGAGAGCAAGAGTTAGCTCTCTGGTTTTCGGCGGTCAGTAAACTTGCACCTTCAAGCACTTTCGGTTCTAGAGTATTACTCGTCACCGTAAAATAGGCGTTGTTACGGGCCAAAGAGAGACGACGTTTGTCTTGTTCTCTCTGAATTTTTTCACGGGCTTCGTCTTGTTGTTTTTGTCGTTGAGTGCGCTGATCCACGTTCTTACTCATTTGTTTATAGTTAGTGCGTGAAGATTAATTATTTAATTAATTAAAACTTTAGTTTACGATATGCGATTTGCATCGCGAAACGCAAAACCTAGCTTTCGACTGATTGGCTAATTGTTTTTCCGGAGCGTTAATAAAACACGTCTGCACGCAGCCGAATTGATTTTGTTTATAATGAATGTTTATGATGATGTTTTTATTATGAATATTTTTTATTTTCTTTGTTTCTTAGTTTTTAGTTGTATGATATGATATATGAATGAAGTAAATGAGCTCAATAGGCAGGTACCCTTCCATTGCATTCTTCCTAATTCATCAACAGGCGATACGCAGCCATCTATAAATCAATTGCACTGTGACTGCTGCGCGGGACCCTCTTTGCATCATATACAAAAATACTTTTGGCGCTCAACAAAAAAGTACCCACACGGGAAATAAATCGACAGCCCTCCATGAAATAGTGTCAAATCTAAGCTTTTTTTTTTTGAAAATAATTTACAAATTTTTTTGGGTATGTGAATAACAAAAAAATATTTTTTTACCAGCAATACTTTCTGCAACAAAGAAATTAATTAGAGTGTTAAATCTAAATATTCCGGTAATTTTTGATTACAATTTGTGATGCAAATAAAATATATTTTTTTCAATACGACCGACAAAGACACCGAATTGGTTTTTTTTAGAGTATTAAAATTTTGTGCGTTAGCTTTGCATTTTTGTGGTTGTTGTTTAAGCCCCCCCAATACGCTCGATCAATTCGATTCGGCAGCACATACATTTACGCTACAACTCAGCGGTGGCGTACCTCCCACAGCCCCCTTGCCAGTCAGAATTCGTGAACGCAGGACCATCCACACCAAGACCCATCACACCCTCACCCCCACCTACTGTCAACAATATGAGTTTCGAAACCCATCAACTTAGGGCCTTAATGGAGGCTGCCATCAACAACGCCTTGGCAGACTTCGGGGCAGTACTGTCTCGACTTTATGTATAATGACAAGCAACCAATGCATGTCATTGAACAGGAATTGGTTACCCTGCTACAGTACTACGATGAAACTCAACTTATTGACAAATAAAGTCAACATGTAGCACGAGCCGTCTATGGCTAAGATTTTGTGCCACAAATTCCGTAAAGACTCTTTGCGCGTATTCGTTTTAGGATGTGCTCTTCTCGACAAGAACCACGAGAGATACATTTTCGCAACTACGCAAATCATCAGTTTGGTGCCGGTAACAACCTCCAATTTAGAAAAGCACAGAGCGTAAGTACATTCTGTTCCGCATTATTATCAGAACCCAATGGATGTTGACCCATCGCTTTCTAAGGTGATACAACGAACTCAAGCACAAGCTTAACAAAACGGGAAACTCGCCACATCCGGTTAATCAGGTCCTCAGAGCGAAAAAGCATACACAGCCGCAGCCTTTAGTGCAGCGACCATAATCGACAATGGCGTCATTTCAGAATATGACTCTGAGCTCTTCCCTGCTCAGACTGCTGCCCGTCATCAGACTAAGAGATGCGGGGACTGAACTGAGATTCCTCATCGATACGGGCGCGTCAAAAAATTTCATCCGACCTCTACCAGACTTCCTTCTACCTTCTTCCTTTGATGGAATAATCAGGCAAGGGCGTCACTCTGCCTAGCTTCCTAAAATGGGGCAGCATAGTAGAGCAGATTGCGCGTGAACTTCACCAACGTGAATTGCTCAGATGCACCGCCAATCAGGGCTCTCAGCTTAGCTATTTAATTACTAGATCTAGCAACTTTTAAAAACATTTGCAACTTTTTATATCAATTTGCTTTTAGCAACAAATCTAGCAACCTTTAATTTTTCGTTTAGCAATTTTAGCAACTTTATTACAAAACTAGACTTTTTATTATTCTTCATCATTTTGAACTTTTTTATACCTTTTACAATTTACTGAACCAATTAAGCCTAGTACTCAGATCGACAAACGAGTACGCTAGCGTAAAAACTTTAATCTTTCCAGTGTGCCCAAAATTTCGAGAGTTCATCAGAATTAAGCGTACTACGGTTGTACTGTCAGTCAGCTGGGTTTGTTGACAAGCAGTTAAAATTCTAATATCGTATTTGTGGGAAAGAGCCTTTAAAAGATATTATCAACTACCTTGGCAAGACAAGACTGCCGCTGTACAAAGAAATTAAAAACAATACAATTTAAATTTAACAATTGTTTTTTTTTAATTTACTGATAAATATTTGCTATTTTAAAGTAGCTGCACTTGTATTGTGTTTTTTCGTACATGACCTAAGAAACACTTTGATCTGACAAAAGGTGGTATTGTAATATGAAGTAAAATCAAAACTCTGCATTTTATATTTATTTTTTATTGAAAAATTAATTAGTTACAACATGCGTTTGGTTCGGGGCTCCTTTCGTCAATGCTCCCGCTTTTCTTAAGAATAATTGGCTTGGCTTAGAATTCACATAGCTGCGCGAGCAGCGCCGCGGCCAAAGCTTATGTACATATCTAAATATCTATATAAATGTATATGTGCCACTGCAGAGCAGCGGTCAATGCTTATGCATAAGTGTATATATAAGCGGCACAAGTAGTAGCCGCGCATGAGGGAGAGGGTGTTATGCTCACACGGTAACCGAATGGACGGCCGCGCATGCAGACATGCCGGCTCAGCATTTAGTATGTTCATAACATTGTTGTGTGGGTCGAATTACTCCGCTCTTGAAGTGCTGGGAATATTAAGACCTAAATAAATGCCACAATGTTGCAGTGATATAAGTGGTACAGTGTGTACCCGATATGTGAGCATACTACATATCCCTCCCTTTGAGAAATAACGTAATTTATGGAGTTATTTGTATTTATGTTGTATGTGTAATATATGTATGTTTATAAAAATTAGAAAATTAGAATATAAACATTTTTTTTTGTGGTTAATATTGTAAATATTAGAAGAGTTAGTAAATCAAAACTTGAAAATTTACGCGACTATTTCTTATTATTTATTAGTATACCCTTGCAGAGGGTATTATAATTTTGGTCAAAAGTGTGCAACGCAGTGAAGGAGACATCTCCGACCCTATAAAGTATATATATTCTTGATCAGGATCACCTCCTAAGTTGATATAGCCATGTCCGTCTGTCCGTCTGATCGTCTGTCCGTCTGTCCGTCTGTCTGTCCGTCTGTCTGTTTCTACGCGAACTAGTCTCTCAGTTTTAAAGATATCGAATTGAAACTTTGCACACACCCTTCTTTCCTTTGCACGCAGTATATATGTCGGAACGGCCGGGATCGGCCAACTATATCCTATAGCTGCCATATAACTGATTGATCGGAAATACCATAACTTTGGTGTTTGTAAAGTAAGGAAGTTCGGATTTCCTATGGGTATTATATTTGGCCAATCAATCCGACCAACCAAATTTCATAAGGATCGGCCGACTATATTCTATAGCTGCCATATAACTGATTGATCGGAAATGCCATAACTTTGGTGTTTGTAAAGTTAGAAAATTGGGATTTCCTATGGGTTTTATTTTTGGCCAATTAATCCGACATACCAGATTTCATATGGATCGGCCGACTATATCCTATAGCTGTCATATAACTGAACGATTGGAAACGCCATAACTTTGGATTTTGGCGTTGTTATCAGGGTGGGGGTCGTCATTTTTTTTCAAACATTGTTCAAATGCAGTTTTTTTTCTGTAAATGACACTTTGTTGGAAATTTTGTAAAGAATTCAACGAGGTATGCCATTCCAACATTCGACCACTATTTTCCAGGGTTTTGATTAAAATACCGAAAAATCGAGGTGATTTTCTTCGGATTTTGGCGTTGTCATAAGGGTGGGGGTCGTCATTTTTTTTCCAAAAATTGTTCAAATGCATTTTTTTTTCTGTAAATGACACTTTGTTGGAAATTTTGTAACGAATTCAACGAGATATGCCATTCCAACATTCGACCACTATTTCCCAGGGTTTTGATTGAAAAATCGAGGTGATTTTATTCGGATTTTGGCGTTTTCATAAGGGTGGGGGTCGTCATTTTTTTCAAAAATTGTTCAAATGCAGTTTTTTTTTCTGTAAATGACACTTTGTTGGAAATTTTGTAACGAATTCAACGAGGTATGCCATTCCAACATTCGACCACTATTTCCCAGGGTTTTGATTAAAATACCGCAAAATCGAGCTGATTTTTTCCGGATTTTGGCGTTCTCATAAGGGTGGGGGTCGTCATTTTTTTTTCAAAACTTTGTTCAAATGCAATTTTTTCTGTAAATGACACTTTGTTGGAAATTTTTTAACGAATTCAACGAGGTATGCCATTCCAACATTCGACCACTATTTCCCAGGGTTTTGATTAAAAAACCGAAAAATCGAGGTGATTTGCTTCGGATATTGGCGTTGTCATCAGGGTGGGGGTCGTCATTTTTTTCAAAAATTGTTCAAATGCAGTTTTTTTTCTGTCAATGACACTTTGTTGGAAATTTTGTAACCAATTCAACGAGGTATGCCATTCCAACATTCGACCACTATTTTCCAGGGTTTTGATTTTCAAAAATTGTTCAAATGCAGTTTTTTTTCTGTAAATGACACTTTGTTGGAAATTTTGTAACGAATTCGACGAGGTATGCCATTCCAACATTCGACCACTATTTCCCAGGGTTTTGATTAAAATACCGAAAAATCGAGGATTTTGGCGTTGTCATCAGGGTGGGGGTCATATGGATCGGCCGACTATATATAGCTGTCATATAACTGAACGATTGGAAACGCCATAACTTTGCTGTTTTTAAAGTTAGGAAGTTGGGATTTTTTATGAGTATTAAGAATGCATCATATGAATAATTTTGGAGAATATAATTTACAGAGTATTCTGCAAGGGTATATAAACTTCGGCTCCGCCCGAAGTTAGCTTTCCTTTCTTGTTATATATTTTTTCGTATATGAATTCCTATATTCATTATTATGGTGAAGAGATTAAATTTGATGTAATTTTATTTTTTCTGTTATGAATGGCCATCCTACAAAATATATTCTATAAAAGTTTTTTTAATCTATCCTTGTGAACTATCTGAGTTTTTTTTTTTGTATTTAAAATTGTTATATTATTATTAGGTTTTATCTTCTTTACCGTATAGGGTCCTGTATATTTAAAGTCCAGCTTATGGCCATTTTTCATTATACCCTTGCAGAGGGTATTATAATTTTGGTCAAAAGTGTGCAACGCAGTGAAGGAGACATCTCCGACCCTTTAAAGTATATATATTCTTGATCAGGATCACCTGTAACGACCTGATTCTTTATTTCTGCTCGCTACGTAAACGTGCGGCTAGCTCAGAGAGGTTGTGAGTTCGTTCCACCAAATTTATATTGAGTGACCGCCCGTGACCAAAGGATAACGCCAGAAATGATTAGGTTGGTGCTGGTTTATTGACTCTCTAAAATATAGCCTTATTGCTATTATTCTGCTGCCCGTTGTCGCTGTCTTCGGCTGCGTTGCTCCTGGCTCGCTGCTGCTCTGCTCCTGGCGTGCTGCTGCGTCGCTCCTGGCTTACCGCTGCGTCGCTCCTGGCCTGCTACTGGGTTGCTTCGGCTTGCTGCTCCGGGTGACTTAGATCGGGACGACTCCACCAAAACCCTGGATGTTATGCGAGCTTCCCTACCGGGGCCGGCAAGGTGTATCGCCTAGCAGGTGAACCGAAGTTACGCCTTATCGCCTAGCCACCTTTATCGCCTGGCTTCCGGAGTTCAGCCTGGACTTTGTCGGCAAGGTGTATCGCCTAGCAGGTAGAACAAAGTTCTCCCTTATCGCCTAGCCACCTTTATCGCCTGACACCGCGCAAGGACTCCCTAAGCTTGACTTTACCACGACCTAGCACCGTTGGATCTCAGCGTTGTAGCCTCAGCCTTGTAGACTTGTCGTCGTTCGGCGTCTCGACTTTGCGATCTTGATCCTTGGGCACTTCGGTTTCGATGTTTACTTATTCCGCGTTCACGCACTCGCTCTGATTCTCGCAGTCGTACTGTCCCGAGCTGCGCTTGCGCCGTCCTTTTTATAGGCGCTGTAGGTGCCGTTATTTCCCTCGGGTCCAAGGTCCACTGAGTTACCGTTAATTCACGGTGTGTCCTCTTTGGGCGGGTCCGAAGTCCGCCAAATTACCGTATGACCCCGTTGCCCTTGCCGGGCGCGGGTCCAAGGTCCATCGAGGTACCGTTAATTCACGGTGTGTCCTCTTTAGGCGGGTCCGAAGTCCGCCAATTCACCGTTTGACCTCGTTGCCCTTGCCATATGAGGGTCCAAGGTCCGAATGTTTCCCGTTTGACCTGGATGCCCTTCATTTCTCCGGCTTTCTCGCCTCCTCCGCTGTTGCTAGGCCGATCTCCTGCATCGGGATTTGTGGGGAGTTTAAGACTCCTCACATTTCCCCCTTCCTTCGGAAATGTAATGAAAGTGGTGACTTTCCCCGCCCTTTATGTTTATATTACTCGAATTCCCCGCCTGACTTGCGTGTTAGATGTTCCCCAGACAGTTCCCCGAAAGACTTAACCTTTCCCCAGACTGCTCTCCTAAACGACTTCACTCGTACAGCTCCTTGAAAGACTTGAACTTTCCCGCGACTGTTTCCCTAAAAGACTTTTCCAAGCAGATCCTTGAAAGATTATTTCCCCAGACTGTTTCCCTGTTCCCCAGATAGTTCACAGTTCCCATTTCCCAGACCGTTCCCAGTTCCCCAGATAGTTCACAGTTCCCCAGATAGTTCACAGTTCCCATTTCCCAGTTCCCCAGACAGTTCCCTGCGTGAAATTCGAATTTTCCCGCCCAGACATTTCCCCAAACAAAAAGTCACCATTTCGCTTTCCCTCGGTCCGGCAACTCCCTGGAATCTCTCCACGATCGCGTTTATCGATTGTGGGTTCCAGTGTTGCCATCGTCGTTGCCTTTTCGTTGTCTTAAGTTGCCATTTGAATTTTTGAACATAGAAATAACCAAATTTTGTTAACCCATCGATCGCAACTATCGATCGACCGCCTATCTCGGCGCCCCCGTCCCTATTACCTATGTCCGGCAACCCGTTACCCAAAAGGTAAATAAACAAACCGATTGTGATTTTTTAAAACCATTAATGGTTTTTATTAGCCCCTCAGGACTCTTACCACCCCGTTGGACACCCGGATGCGGTAGCGGACGCCGTCTACCACGAGGAGTTTGGCCCAGCGGCTGCTACGGGCTCTCCTCTGCTGCCTGTTGGCCTCGGCTGCCACCCTGGGCGGCCACTCTTCCTCGGCCATCTCCTGCCAGCGGCTGCTGTCCGCCGAATGTTGGCGGGACACTGTCGGCCTGGCTGGTGGCGACCGCGGCTCCGGGCACGATGTCATCCTGGTGATTTTGGGCGGCCGTGCGGCTGGCTCCCCTGGCGACGGCCACACCCAGGGTCCCTTTTCCAGCCCCTCCGGGTCCCCACCGAGCCGTTTTGTTGGCAACGGCGACGGCGTTGGCACCCACGGCGGCGGTGGAGGCGGTGGTGTCTCCGCTCCGTGCCGTGGTGCCTGGGATGGCCGTGGTGCCTGCGGCGGTGACGGTGGTGGCGGTGGCGGAGTTGATGCCCGGGGCGGCGACGGCAGTGGTGGCGGCTGCGACAGCGGTGGCGGCTGCGACAGCGGTGGCGACGGCGGTGGAGGTGTTTGCAGCGTCGGCTGCTCCGGAGGGCCTGGCCGTGCCCATATAGCTGCCTCTTCAGCCTCAGCTTCGTCCAGCCGCTTCTGCCACTCCCTGGCTGCTGCGGCTGCCCGTGCCACCGCCCGCTGCGCGAACACTCGCCGCACCACCTCTGCCCGGGTTGCGAATATACGCATTGCATCCTCCGGGCGGCCCGATGGCGCCGCGTCGCCCAACCGGATCCGCCCGAATCCGGCTGCGGCCCTCTTGATTCGGCGGAATGCCATCCGGGCCTTCGCCGCCCGACGTGGCTCGTCCTCCTCGTCCGAGGAGACCTCCGGACTCACCGTCTCCGTCCCGGTGTCCTCCTGGGCTTCCTCCTCCTCCTCCTCGGACGAGGACAGGCTGATGGTCGGCACCTCAGCCTCCTGCCCTGCCGACCGGACGCCGGCCTCCTCCTCCTCCTCCAGCTCTACATCCGAGATCCGCTCCTCGTCCTCCCATTCGGGGTTCGGCGACGGGGACCGCGACACCAGGGGGGACGCCAGCAGCTGGAGTGCGGAACCTGAGTCCCGCCTCCATCTCGCCGCTGGCTGTTGCCCGGTGCTGCCTCCCCGCCCCACTCCCCTCATGATTTGGCTGTTGCTGCTGTTGCGTGCTGGCATCTCGGCGACCTGATTTTAAATAGGCCCGTCTTGTGGTGCTCGCCGCGCGCTGACGAAACCTCGGTTGCCCATGTTTCCGGTTCCGTTATCCGCGGCGGCCTTTGGACTTTCCCTTGCTACGGGCTCCGACGGGTCCCGGCTTTGGTATGCGTTACCCGGTAACGGTATCCGCATCCTATGACCCTCCCTCTCCCGCTCTCGCGCTCCTATTGCATCTGTGTGAGTTCGATACTGTGTATCGTCCTCTCCCTCTCTTCGGAGTCACAGTGCGCTCCTGCTAAGTCCGACTTCGATCCTTTGTTTTGGCCATCAATTACTTGTTTTTTTAATTGGCTAACGTGGGCGGTTTTTTCTTTGCCAGAATTTTCGTGCCGCAACTTGCATATCACCGGCGAATTAAAATTTATTATCTTAAACGGCCCATCGTACTTTGGTGCCAATTTTGCGGCGAATCCTTCTGCAGCCTTGGACAGATGGTGTTCCTTAGCCCAGACTGTGTCCCCGATGTTTGGCTTCCATGGGCGTCTACGGAGATTGTAATGGCGTGCCTGATCCTGCGCTGCCTTTTCCATATTTCTCCTCACCAGCTCGAAGATTTCTTTTAGCTTCTTGGCGTTCTCGGCCGGAGTTTGCGTTTCCCTTCCTGTGCTGATTGTTCCTTCCTTCGCTGGGTAACCTAGGCTCTCTCCCTTGCGTAATAAAAGCAGGCGAATATCCTGTGGATTCGGCCACGCTCGTATTCACGGCCAACTGCAGTTCCGGCCACTTTTCGTCCCAAGTCCTCTGGTCTGCCCCTGTGAACTGGGCGATCATATTTTTCACCGTCCTGTTGGCTCTCTCTGGTGTCGGACGCCTAATTCACCCAGGAACTTTTTAAACGCCCTGCTGGTGAACTGAACGCCATTGTCTGTAATCAGTACCTTGGGCACGCCGTATCTTGCGAGGATCCGCTCGCGGATCGCCTTTTCCAGAGTTTCCGTCGTTGCCCTGCGCATTGGCACCATTTCGGTCCACTTGGAGAACCTATCTACCAGCACTAGCAGCATAGAATTCCCGTGTTTGGAGCGGGGCAGTGGTCCGACGAAATCTGCGCACACAGTGGCCCACGGCTCTTCCGGAACTTGGGTCAGCATTTTTCCGGCCGCCTGTAGTTGGCTTGGCTTATATCGTAGGCAGCTCTCGCAGTTTTGCACATATTTCCTTATGTCGCGGTGCATTCCCGGCCAATGGTATCTTGCGGCGACTCTGGCAATTGTTTTGCGACTGCCCATGTGGCCGGCTGTTGTGAGTTGTGGTTCTCCGACATTACCCTCCGCCTGGACCCCGTTGGCACGCATAGCTTCCAAGATGTGACATCCTCGTTGCCTGCTCTGTGCGGTATGTGGCGATATAGCTGGTCGGCTTCTGTCATGTAGTCTGGATATTTTTGGGGATTTTGGGAAATCTTGCTCCGCATATCCCTTATCCAGTTACACTCGCCGGTTTCCTTGTGCTGTTCCTGTGTTTTTACCCGTCGACACGTTTCTGGCAGTGGCTGTCGTGATAGTGCGTCTGCGACTATATTCAGCTGGCCCTTTCTGTACGCGATCTCGAAGTCATATTGCTGCAGTTCCAGCGCCCATCGTGCGATTCTTCCGGTTGGGCTCTCGATGCTATTCAACCACTTCAGTGCCATATGATCCGTGATCACTTTGAAGTGGTAGCCCTCCAAGTATGGCCTTAACTTGCGTATGGCCCACACAATTGCCAGGCATTCCTTCTCAGTCGCTGAGAAATTTCTCTCAGAACCATTTAGGGACCTACTGGAATACGAGATCACCCTCTCGCCTTGGTCGGAATTCTGTGTGAGAATAGCACCGAGCCCGTAATCGCTGGCTTCGGTCTGCAGCACAAATGTCTTTGTGAAATCTGGGCATGCTAAGATGGGGTCTGCTATTAGCCTGGCCTTGACAGCTTCAAACGCCTGTTGATGGTCATCTGTCCATTCCCATTTTGTGCTTTTCCGGAGCAGGCTATTCAACGGATGCACCAACGTTGCAAAATCTGGCACAAAACGCCTGTACCACGACGCCACTCCCAAATATTGTCGTAACTCCTTAACGTTGGCCGGTGGTTTTATTAAGGCAATTGCCGACACCTTTTCTGGGTCTGTTCCGATGCCTTGGTCTGTTATGCGATGCCCCAAGTATTGCAGTTCCTTTCTAAAAAATTTGCATTTTTCCGCATTTACTTTCAGGTTGGCGGCCCTTAGTCTCCTAAACACTTCCTTCAGGTTTTCCATATGCTCTTCGAGCGTTCGTCCGATGACGATAATGTCGTCCTGATACGCGAAGGCATGCGGCATCATTTCTGGTCCAATGACTTGATCCAATGCCCGCTGGAATGTTGCCGACGCGGAGTGTAGGACAAATGGCATCACCTTCCATTGGAACAGGCCCTTCCCTGGTACAGTAAACGCCGTATACTGCCTGCTGTCTGCCTCCAAGGGGATCTGCCAGTAACCGTCCTTTAGATCGAGACTGTTGATGTACTTCGCCTCTCGCAGCTGGTCCAGGATGTAATTTATCATCGGCATCGGGTATGCGTCCTTTATGGACCTCGCATTTATCTGCCGGAAATCCACACACAGCCTCCACTTTCCAGTCTTCTTTCTCACCATGACTATTGGTGAGCTGTAGGGACTCCTGGCGGCTCGATGCATCCTTTTTCCAGCAGCTCGTCTACCTTGGCATTTATCTCACCCTGCATTTTTGGATTTTTAGGGTAGTACCGTTGTTTGACTGGTTGGTCGTCCTTCATGGTGATCCTATGTACGGCCACGTTGGATGTACCATTTTTTCTTTCCAGTTCGTCCAACTCGGCTTTTAAAAATCCCTCCACATCCTTTTCCGCAAATCTTTTGGGTGTTTCAACTATTGCCACTGACAGTTTTTCCTCCAGCCATCCTCCTCGTCTATTCTTTGCCGGTATCGACGCGCTGTGTCCTGCGCAGTCGACTTCGGCCCCGATTCTGGTGAGGAAATTCCATCCCAATACCAGGGCGTCTATCAGTCCTGGTAAAATCAGCAGCTCCATTGAAATTGTTTTCGTTCCCAGTCCAATTCTGGTCTCCCGCTGTGATCTTATTTCCCCACAGCGACCGTCTGCCATCCGTACTTGCCTTCTCGTGGGTCCGACCCTTCCTGCTGCCTGCAGCCTGTCCGCCAGCTCTTCGCTGATGAAACTCGCCGTGGCGCCGGTATCCACCGTGGCCTTAATCTTACTTTCACCTATGAGCACCGTGGCGGACAGTTCCGCCTGCAGGTCGCCCATTAATTTCGAGAGGCAGCACCTTGCGATCCCTGGCCGCCCCTCGGAGGCTGGGGTCGCTGGGCGTTTCCCGACCCGGAACAGCATTGAACCGTCCGAACTCCTATTTTTCCGCATCGCCAGCAGAACGTAAGACGTTGGTTTCGGCATTCCTTCGCCCAGTGGTCTGGACCACCGCATCTGCGGCAGGCCTGGGTAGGATTTGCCACGTATCCGCCGCGATTTTTTGCCGGTTCGTGGCCGCGCGGCGTACTTCGTGGTTGTGCGTCCGGGTCCTCCTGGCACCGCCTGCACACCGCACCCTGGTCTGGTCTTGGCCTTGGCACTGGGTGGCTCTGCCCTTGCTGCTTGCGGGGATTGTTTTCCAGCTCGAATTTCTCCCACTGCTGGTCGAGCTCCTCAAATTCGTCAGCCAGCGCCATCAATGTCTCCAAATTTCGACATTCGTATGGGCGAACGAACATTCTGAGTGCCGGCGTGCTGTTCTCTTTTATCCTCTCCAGCATATTCAGTGGGCGCATCAGGGTCTGCATATCCGCCATAAAGTCTTTGAAGCTCTCCCCGTAGGCTTGCTTCCTCTGTCTGACCTGATCCGCCAGCTTCGCCATGTATCCTCGGGGCAGAATGAAATTTTGGTAGCTGTAGATGAAGTCTCCCCAGGTTTCCCAGTGCTGATTGTTGGCGATGAACCACTTCAAGGCTCTGCCTTGGAGCAGCTCCGGCATTGCTCGTGGGATCTGATTTATGTCGAGACCGTAAGTCACGACTGACCACTCTACTTGCTCCAAGAATTCCAGCGGCTTGTCGTTTCCGTCGTAGCGGAAATTCCACTCCCGGACCTGCTTGGCCACCTTCGCGTAGTCCTGCGTGTGCGTCCTGGAATTCTCCTTTCTTTCCCGGCTATTTTCCCGATGCCGACTTGCGTGGCTTGCGATGCTCGACAAATCCAAGCTCGCTATGAGGCCCTCGGCACTTGCGGTTGTGATTTTAAATTTTGGCGTGGGCATTTTCCGGAATTTCTTTTCCAGGCCCGTTACCAAATCGGCAATGTCTGGCTCCTCTGCCGTCTGGTCGACGAAGTCTCCCAGAGTCTTCCTCATCGAATCGACTGAGCCCTCCAGTTCTATTCCTAGAACTTGGCTCACCTCGTCGAAGTCTTCCTTCCTGAGATTATAAATCCAGGACTTCCCCATCTCGGAACTTTTGTTTCCTTGGTCAGGACAATCACTCTTGGGCGCCAGATGTAACGACCTGATTCTTTATTTCTGCTCGCTACGTAAACGTGCGGCTAGCTCAGAGAGGTTGTGAGTTCGTTCCACCAAATTTATATTGAGTGACCGCCCGTGACCAAAGGATAACGCCAGAAATGATTAGGTTGGTGCTGGTTTATTGACTCTCTAAAATATAGCCTTATTGCTATTATTCTGCTGCCCGTTGTCGCTGTCTTCTGCTGCGTTGCTCCTGGCTCGCTGCTGCTCTGCTCCTGGCGTGCTGCTGCGTCGCTCCTGGCTTACCGCTGCGTCGCTCCTGGCCTGCTACTGTGTTGCTTCGGCTTGCTGCTCCGGGTGACTTAGATCGGGACGACTCCACCAAAACCCTGGATGTTATGCGAGCTTCCCTACCGGGGCCGGCAAGGTGTATCGCCTAGCAGGTGAACCGAAGTTACGCCTTATCGCCTAGCCACCTTTATCGCCTGGCTTCCGGAGTTCAGCCTGGACTTTGTCGGCAAGGTGTATCGCCTAGCAGGTAGAACAAAGTTCTCCCTTATCGCCTAGCCACCTTTATCGCCTGACACCGCGCAAGGACTCCCTAAGCTTGACTTTACCACGACCTAGCACCGTTGGATCTCAGCGTTGTAGCCTCAGCCTTGTAGACTTGTCGTCGTTCGGCGTCTCGACTTTGCGATCTTGATCCTTGGGCACTTCGGTTTCGATGTTTACTTATTCCGCGTTCACGCACTCGCTCTGATTCTCGCAGTCGTACTGTCCCGAGCTGCGCTTGCGCCGTCCTTTTTATAGGCGCTGTAGGTGCCGTTATTTCCCTCGGGTCCAAGGTCCACTGAGGTACCGTTAATTCACGGTGTGTCCTCTTTGGGCGGGTCCGAAGTCCGCCAAATTACCGTATGACCCCGTTGCCCTTGCCGGGCGCGGGTCCAAGGTCCATCGAGGTACCGTTAATTCACGGTGTGTCCTCTTTAGGCGGATCCGAAGTCCGCCAATTCACCGTTTGACCTCGTTGCCCTTGCCATATGAGGGTCCAAGGTCCGAATGTTTCCCGTTTGACCTGGATGCCCTTCATTTCTCCGGCTTTCTCGCCTCCTCCGCTGTTGCTAGGCCGATCTCCTGCATCGGGATTTGTGGGGAGTTTAAGACTCCTCACACACCTCCTGAGTTGAAATAGCCATGTCCGTCTGTCCGTCTGTCTGTCCGTCTGTCCGTCTGTCTGTTTCTACGCAAACTAGTCTCTCAGTTTTAAAGCTATCGAATTGAAACTTTGCACACACCCTTCTTTCCTTTGCACGCAGTATATATGTCGGAATGGCCGGGATCGGCCGACTATATCCTATAGCTGCCATATAACTGATTGATCGGAAATGCCATAACTTTGGTGTTTGTAAAGTTAGGAAGCTGGGATTTCCTATGGGTTCTATATATTTGGCCAATCAATCTGACCTACCAAATTTCATAAGGATCGGCCGACTATATCCTATAGCTGCCATATAACTGATTGATCGGAAATGCCATAACTTTGGTGTTTGTTAAGTTAGGAAGTTGGGATTTTCTATGGGTTTTATTTTTGGCCAATCAATCCGACCTACCAAATTTCATAAGGATCGGCCGAATATATTCTATTGCTGCCATATAACTGAACGATTGGAAATGCCATAACTTTGGTGTTTTTAAAGATAGGAAGTTGGGAATTTTTATGAGTATGAATGCATCATATGAATAATTTTGGAGAATATAATTTACAGAGTATTCTGCAAGGGTATATCAACTTCGGCTCCG
Source organism: Drosophila prolongata (assembly GCA_036346975.1). Taxonomy (NCBI): domain Eukaryota; kingdom Metazoa; phylum Arthropoda; class Insecta; order Diptera; family Drosophilidae; genus Drosophila; species Drosophila prolongata. The sequence goes on along the minus strand of JAYMZC010000387.1, from coordinate 18,824,183 downwards.
CCCGAAGTTAGCTTTCCTTTCTTGTTTTTTAATAAAACCTTGTCTCCTATTTCTAAATCAAAATCAATGCTATCTTTGTCGTATCTATCTTTTTGTTTTTGCTTACTAGTTTCTAGCATTATTCTGGCTTTTTTATATGCCTGTTCTAATCTAAATTTAGATTCCTTAGCATAATCTTCTATATTATATTATGGTTCTATTCTATCTATGCTATTGAAATGGTTTTGTAAGTTCGAATACTAATTCGTATGGACAATAATCATGTGCCATAGAGGGAGATGTGTTAAAGCAGTATACGAAGTATTGTAGCCACACATCCCAATCTGTTTTATCAACTGAGATATATGAGCGTATGAACTCGTTCTGTGGCTTCGCTTCACTGTTCCGACAGTCTGGTGATGGTGTGCAGTAGAATTTATGTTTTTGATATTTAAATTTTTCATAAATCTTCAATTATTGAATTCTTATATTCTGTTCCCATGTCCGTAATGAACGTCTTCATTGGACCGTACTTCAGAATAAAACCTTCAAATATAGCTTTGGCCATTGTATTTGCACTTTTATTTGGAATTGATATTGCTACAAGGTATTTTGTTAAATCGCAGATTAAAGTAACTGCGTATTCATTCCCTTGTTCAGACTTAGGCAGTGGACCGATCTTGTCCACGATTACCCTGTCGAAAGCTGTTTGTGGTGTTTCAGTAATGGTTAATGGTGTTTTTGTGTGCGTGGTTTTTTTTTCGCTTTTTGGCATTTTAGACATTTTCGTATGTACTCTTTAATATATCTAGTCATACCTTTCCAAAAGTAAAGTCCCTTGACCTTGGCCAAGGTTTTGGTAATGCCAGTGTGACCTCCTTGAATTGGTTCATCATGGTATGTAGACATAATAGCTTCTTTTTCTTTTTCAGAATTTATTAGGGTCACCGGGTTGAGTAGCGCTACTCTCAATGATTTTAATGTTTTATTGCCCATTTTCTTGAAATTATCTATTGAAACGTGTTCAAAGATTTTTTCCCACGGTGCCATTTTGAGTTGGCTGATTTTATGTATACCGGCTTGCGTTTCAAGCTTTTGGAAAAACTGACCTAAGTCGAGGACTCCATTGTTGGTATATAAATCGCTAACATCATATCTTGCAGTAATTGTTTGTCCATGTTTAAATAGACATAGCATATTTTTTACATGCAAGGTCACTACTTTACGTACTTCGTCATTGTTTATGACTCCGTATACGTTGGGCTTTGAAGCTTTTTCTATATATTGCCTAGGCAAGTCTATTTCTTTTTCTCCTGCGCAGGATTTCTGTCTACTTTGGGATCTTGTAGTGACTTTATTTATATTTCCGGTTATATTTTGTAGTTCTTTGATGATTCTTGATAACGCATCGGCTACGTAATTGTCTTTCCCCTTCAAATATTCAACTGTGAAGTTGTATTCTTCTAATTCTAGCCTCATACGTGTGAGTTTGGAGCTTGGGTTAGTCATTAAGAACAAGTATGTTAAAGGTCTGTGATCTGTTTTGATAGTGAAATGTTTGCCATAAATGTATGGTCGAAAATGTAATATTGCCCATTGTATTGCAGCTAGTTCCTGTTCGGTAGTGCACTTATTACTTTCACCCTTGGTAAAGGCTCTTGATGCATATGCAATGGGAAGTTGGAGACCGTTATGGTTTTGAGTTAAAACCGCTCCAGGCTGCGACTATATAAAAATTTGCCTATCATGCCTATATCTCGCCATATTCCCTTCGCCTCTCTCGAAATTGGGTCATTGGACATATCAAGGCCATCCTAGCCATACCCAGAGCGGACCGGGCTAGTTTAAATAGCTAGATAGCCAAGACTTCAGCAGAAGGGGGCGCCACTCCAGTAGGGGTTGCCACCCTCCTACTTTATCGATAACCCTACCAAAAACGAATACCTCCTTCTTAATTCTTCCAGCCGATTCCAACTTGAAATGCAACACCACCCAAGGATTTAGAGGGACGCCTTCGAACCATGGCCACTCGACGAAATCATTGGGAGCATTGGAGATCGGTGTCTGGCGAAATCCGAATGCAGTTCCAAACGGTGCCCTACGCGGGGCCCACGCTTACCAGTAAGTACTGCCTCTGTTTTTTTGTTGTGCTCCTTCAATTAATGCTGCTTTTTTTCAGGTTATACCCGGATGTCTTTGGCGTTGTTGCCGACTGCTTTCACCACCCGAGCTTTGAGGAACTTCCGAGCAAACTTCGCGTTAAAGGCACTTTTGAAGTTGCTGAGGACGAAGTTGCGGCGATACACTTCCTGGCCTGGCTTCGCAAGGAACGTCCGAGCTCTCTGGTCGTACTGCTGGCGACTTCGCTCGTACGACTTTTCGAGATTCATCTGCACCGTGGCCTGGATCATTTTAAGCTTGTCGACTGTTCCCATCCCAGCAGTCTCATGGTCGCACAGGGATTTCAACTTTCTCGCCAACTTGTAGCTGGCCCCGTTCAAGAACATGTGATGAACGAAAACTGTGAAGAAGGGCGTTTCGCCAGTAGCTGCGTGTATCGCGTTGCGAAGAGCTACCTCGATCTCCGGGAGAAATGCGTCCCATTCCCGATGCTCCTCCAAATAACTCCGGATTGCCGCCAGCACGCTTCGATTAACTCGTTCTGCGGCGTTACTTTGCGGAGAGGAGACTGGAGTCTTGATGTGGGAAATGCCGAAACTCTCCATTGCCTCCACGAAGATCTTTGACGTAAACTGTCGACCATTGTCCGAGTGAATGATTTCCGGCACCCCGAACTTGTAGAATACCTCGTGGATGAGGAAATCTACCACGCTGGCTTCCTTCATGGCTTTCAGAAACGTGTACTTCGAAAAATGGTCGACCACAATGAAGATCCATGCGTGGCCCTTCTTCGACCTCGGATATTTTCCTAGAAAATCGATGTACAGTTTCTGAAATGGCTGCTCAGTCTGTACTCTTTCTCCAATACCAACTTGCATCCGGAAATTCGGCGACTTGGACTCCTTACATACATTACATCTACGTACGAACGCTCGGACTTGCAGCACCATGCCTGGCCAGTAGAACTGTCGCCGTAGGATTTCCAGAGTCTTTCCCATTCCGCCATGAGCTGCTATTGGGTCCGTATGGGCACGCTCGATTAGGCTGTGGGTCAGACTCTGTGGGATCCACAGTTTCCATTCGGAACCTTCCATCTCATCGTCCAGATTTGCCGAAGAGACTCTCTTGAAGATGAGGCCATCCTCGATCTTCAAGTCCGGTAAGCTTTCCAAGTTACTTCCCACATCCTTCACTAACTCGAGGTAATCTTCTCCAGCGAACTCGGTGGTTTCGAACCCCAACAAATCCGTCGGATTAACTACGAGCTCCTCCACACACCGTGAAAGGGTGTCTGCCACGACGTTCTGACTTCCTTTTCGGTGCTCGATGTTGAAGTGGAACCCTTGAAGCTGCAGCGACCACCTCGCCAAACGTCCTGACAGATCCTTAATGGACATGAGCCACTGGCATGATCCGTGATGCAGGTGAATGGCATCCCTTCGACATATGGCCGGAACTTCCGAATGGCCATGAGCGCCGCGAGACACTCTTTCTCGGTCACGGTGTAATTTACCTGATGTTTATTCATCTTGGCCGAGAAAAAGGCAATTGGCTGCTCTTGTCCGTCGTCGTCTCGCTGGAAAAGCACCGCCCCGACTCCGACGTGTGACGCATCGCACTGGATAAAAAACCGTCTCTTGAAGTCTGCAGGCACCAGGACTGGTGCAGTCGTTAAAGCCATCTTCAAAGCTTCTACCGCAAGCTGAGCCTCTGAACTCAAGGAAAACTTCGAATTTCCAGTTTTCTTCAGCGATTCAGTGAGCCAACGTCGCAAAGTTCTTTATGAACCGGCGGTACCATCCAGCAGTCCCAAGGAACGCTCTCACCTCCTTCATCGTCCTAGGCTCTGGCATCCTCCTGATCGCTGCTACTCGTCCCGGATCCATTCGTAGACGACCTCCACCAACGATAAAGCCCAGGTAGGTCAATGATTTGAAGCAAAACTTTGACTTACTCATACCTATCGTTAACCCCGCTGCTTTCAGGCATTCCGCGACTCTCCGAAGGTACCTGAAGTGGGTCTGGATATCTGGAGCCAGTATCAGCAGATCATCGAGGTAGACAAAAACGTTGGAACGGATCTCAGCTGGGATCACTCGGTCCATAAGTCTCACCAACCGCTGCGCCGCATTGCAAAGTCCGAAGGGCATCACCCGGAACTGGTAGAGAGGCCGACCAGGAACCGTAAATGCCGTCAGTTCCTTGCTCTTCGGGTCCAACTCGATCTGCCAGAATGCGAACTTCAAATCCACGCTGGAAATGTAAAACGTTTGGTCGATTCTGGACAGGATTCCGTCGATACTCGGCAGCGGGTAAGCGTCTTTGACGGTCAGATCGTTCAATTTGCGGGCGTCTAAGCAGAACCGATCTTTCCCAGGTCTCGACACTACCGTCGTCCGGTTGCTCCACGGGCTCATGCTCTCCTCGATGACTCCGAGCGCCAGCATCTTGTCCACCTCATCCTCGACTACCTTCTGCTTGGCTGGAGACATGGGATACGGCCGATCCTTGAAGACCTTGGCTCCCTCAATCAGACCATCCTTCTCAAATGTGAGAAACACCTCCTGGATCTCCGCGAGCTGTCGTGCGTCGGCCTCAGATAACGTCCATGATTCGGGATCCGGTTTCTCCTCGTCGTCATCTTCCTGTTCGGCGTAGTGCTCCATATCCCTAGCGTGGATTTCGTCTGCCTTGACGCTTTCCGGGTCGCTGGGGCCTATCACCGCTGGAGCCAAGCCAAACGCCTGCCAGAAGTCCACTCCGAAATAGGCTTCCTGCTCCAGGTAAGGACATTCATAGAACATAATCCGCTTCATCTGTCCCCTGTACTCCACAGGTAGCTCGACGCGTCCTATAATCGAGCGGTCCTCTCCAGACGCCGTTCGGACCACGGACAGGTACTTCTGGATTGGTACATCCAACGCCTCGACGAGCTCTCTTCCACCTTTGCCCAGCAGGCTGACACTAGCTCCCGTGTCCAATAAGTCAGCTGTTGGGTCAGGATCCGGACTTCAGCGAATGGTCGAGGGTCTCCCGTTCCACTGCGCTTCACAGCGGCAACCACTTCTCGCCTCCTCGCTCGTCTCTTACGGAATCGATCCCTGGCCTTCCGGACTTTCCTAGAAACCGTTCGCATGCCGGCTAACTGGTGCTCGGAGAATATTCTATTCCTGGTCTCCAAGTAGCTGCGCATCCTCTCCTCATAAGGTAAGTATTTTAAACTGTGCTTATTCCTACTCGTACATACTAAGCCTTTTTTTATTTCTAGAACATCTACTGCTTCGCGGGACTCTTGTCTGGACGCATCCTTCCCGCCCTCGGATCGCCCAGCCGACCGTTTTCCGCGCAATCCGGACATCTCGGAGACACAGTGTCTGGCCTTCCGCATCGGTAGCAGAACAGGCGACGTTCTGTTGCCGCGCAGTCACGGAACCCGTGGTCTACGGCTCCGCAATTCCAGCAGCCCGCTCGGAACGGATTTCGGGTCTTCGCTTGCAACGCCTCCACCTGCCACTGGGAATCCTCTGCAGTGTCGGGACCAGCTGCCTCGCTAACCCTGGCCTTCTCCGCCGGAGGATAACGCATCGGGTGCGCATAGGCCGCGCGTCCTCGTCGTCCAAAATTGCGCTCCACCTCGCAGCACTCTTCCCTCAACGCGTCCACAGTCATCACATCCATTGCGTAAACAAATCTTGCAATACCCTCTCTCAAGCCCTTTTTAATTATTTTTACCATCTGTCGCTCTGACAGTGTTTTTTTTAGGCGAGAAGTTAGCTGCTGCATCGCATGGACATAGTCCTCCACGGCTTCTCCCGGCTGCTGCTCCCTCAGCAGATGCATCCGGTCGTGCTCCGTCTGGTGGCCTCGGAACCTGTCCATCAGCGCGGCACCCAGCTGTGGCCATCTCTCCACCCTGCACGTGGACCCAATACCACTCGCGTGCCCGTCCGGTTAGCAGTACATGGAAATGGCGGAGCACCTCCTGCCAAGGGCACTGGTACTGCCGCTGCAGGAACTCGAGCCGGAACAGGAAATCCTCCACCGAGTTTCGCTCGTCCTCGCCATCAAAAGAAACGCCCCACCGCTCGATGCGAACCTGTTGGCTGCCGCCACCTAGCCCTGTATTGGCGTATAAACGCGGCTCCTCGCGGAAATCGGAAGCCCTGCGGTCCTCGAAGTTCCAATTTCGAGGCTCGTTGCGTCGCCCTCGTTCGCCATCCAGAGGATATCCTGGACTGCTGCTCTCCACCGGAAACGACTCCAAGGGCCTTCTAGGCGGCTTTGGTGGAACCTTTGGTGGCGGTGGACGGGAGCCAATCGTACTTGCTGATGGTGCCGTCTTTGGAATTGCCCCTTTCTGGACCACACTTGGAGCCTGTGGTGCCGCCGCGTCCGTCCAACCTGGATGTGGCTGCTGATCGGTATGGTTCCCCTGTGGAAGCTGCGGCCGCTGAGCAGCATGCCTTAACACCTCGTTCATCAGCTTCATCATTTCCAGGAAGCCACCTCGGATTTCATCCCTTAAGGATTGGCTGACGCCGGACTCCTGAGCCTTTCGATGGGTCTCTGCAGCCTGGTCCAATGCCACGTTTACGGCCGATTTCGCCGCGTTGTCCAGAAACGCCTCCGAGCTCACTTGCTCCAGAACTTGATGTTGCGTGGGATCTGTTCCCATCTGAAGTTCCCTGCGCAGCTCCTGATGAAGACGACCCAACGGAGTCCTTGGCAGTCCCATCGATATCCGTGGCTGTTCGGCCCCGGCAACCTCATCTAAATCGGTGGACCACAATTTCTCCTCTTCCTCGGCCGGAAGAACCTTCGATCGGAGATCGTAATTAGAAGGCATCGTATCGCACAACCAACAAAACAAAAAATATACCTATCTCCCTCAGAATTCCTATATCCTACCCTAAACAAATCACAACGAGAAATAAATACTTAAGAAGAATAATAAATATTAAAATAAGGACTAGCAAATAATAAATAAACAGATAAACATATAAACATGTAATAACAGATAATAATTATAGAAACAAAATTTTAAATAAATAAATAAATGTTTTAAATAAATAAATAAACGTTAGAAATAAATAAATGTATAATTTTAGGAAATCAATAGATAATAATTTTTTTTTTCAGTAAATAAATAAATATTTGAAAAAATAAATAAATAATGTACGAAAATAAATAAAATAAATAAATAGATATGATTTATTTATGATTCCTCCTTTTTGCTTTAATTCTTCTGAGATTTTTATCAGGGGAGATGGAACTGACCCTCGCCGGTGGACTTCCGACCTAACTCGTCCTGTGCTTTCTCCCAAAACCCAATTTTTTCCGTCACATCCTAGCCATTCGTCAACTGAACTGGCTATCACTCGTGGTGATAGCCCCCAGTTAAGGACTTTGGCTGGTGGTTGAGTCCTGTTGGCTTTGTTTTCCCGTTTGTAGTTTGATCCTTAAATCGAGGTGTTCGTGCAGCGCGTGTATGTCACGGGTCACGAGCACACATTTAAGCATCCAACCGACAGAAGGTATCAAACACATCCGAGAAACCAAAAGCCTCCGGATCAACAAAAACAACAACAAATTGAATTACTACAACTGACTTTACCCCACAAACACAAAATATAAATAAATAAATAAATAAAAACTACGCCCTAACATATTTTATCACAGTTTATTATCACAGTTTTTATCACAAATTTAGATATCCGCGGATGCAAATCTTTTCCCTTCTGGGCCAAGATGCCACCCGCAGGTCACCTCGTCTGTGCTGTGACCAGGAGCCATTGTCTCCATTCGGAGTCAAATCCCTACATGCGAGACGTCGTCGTCTCGACGGTTTATTTTTTTACTTTGGGTGCCACTATGTTATGGAACTGCATTTTGTCCTGGGACGGCGCCGGCTAGCTCCGGAATCCCCAGGGCGGAGTATCCCCAATGTCCCTACAGATTCCACAACATAAACATCGATGACACGCGTCTCACATCACAAAAAATATCGGTCTTCACTAACAAGCAAAACAAACAAAATGTAAACAATGCAATTAATTGAAGTGACGGGAAATATATAGTGGCTATTGGTGACCTAGCCAAACACGCCTGCCCAACCAAGGATGCCCCGGAGGATTCTGCGGAGGCATCACCCATAATCAGCTGGTCCAAGTCACTCCTCGCGACTAGGACAGCTCCATCTCCCCCACAACGACAACTCACTCGTACATTTCAGTTTCTAGATATGTACTTTTAATATCCACAGTAAGTACCTATGCTATACATTGTTATTATGGCTCTCCTATAAACTAATTTATTCTTTCATAGCCTTTACGACCAAACTTGGCCACCGTCTTCAATTTTAACCGGTCAAAGCGGAAAATTACTTTCCCTCGGCAAAGGCTACAGGCGCCGCGGAAATAATGTTCCACCAGTCACTTATTGGTGGAACTCGCATTGAACGAGGCGCACAAAAGCACACACACGGTTAGTGTGTCGGGTCACCTAATCCTGAGGAGCTCCTGGGGAAAAGAAGGGACATGCCAAACGGTAAGTAATACGCGCTGTAATCTATCCCGCCGAAAACTAACAATCGCGACACTTTTTTTACAGGCAACAACGAGGACAAATTGAGGCTTTCGGGTCTAAGTCCGGATAAATTTACAGGTCAACAGGCAAGTACATATATAAATTTGGTAAGGTGCGCATTTAATTCAACATTTATTATTTTCAGCCACTTCTGGGCTAAACACCGGGCAAAATATGGCCCGCCCAAAGAGTACTCTGCCGGAGGCTAGCACAAATAAGGGCCTGGAACACCACTAGGAACGGTGGCGAAGGCGAGACTGATGGCGGTGCCTCTCAACGCCGCGCGCACTGGCAGCCTGACGACCCCAAAGCAGGTGGGTCTTAATAGCCCGGAACGGACTCACCGGCGTATATTAGAAAGCGTTGGAGGCGTCCGAGGATGGCGAGTTATGGTGTCCAAAACGTATCTCTGGGTTGTAAGAAGGTGCGTATAGGTACGTATGCCAATATCCAGATTATGTGTCCCGATTTTATCTTCCAATTGAATATCCCAATTTTAAATATCCAATTTGAACTTCCAATTTAATTAGTCCAATTAAGTCTTCCAATTTGAAATCCCGGGGCCCTTTGTGTTGTGACCCCGGTTGCCCTACGGAAAATTATTTATAAATAAAATAATCTATAAAACATAACACTCTAATTTCACTCACTTTTTTCTTTAATTCGGCACAAACACTACTTAACTAATTTCTGCTCCATCTACTGGGACAATATGGCTGCGACTATATAAAAATTTGCCTATCATGCCTATATCTCGCCATATTCCCTTCGCCTCTCTCGAAATTGGGTCATTGGACATATCAAGGCCATCCTAGCCATACCCAGAGCGGACCGGTCTAGTTTAAATAGCTAGATAGCCAAGACATTAGCAGAAGGGGGCGCCACTAAAGTAGGGGTTGCCACCCTCCTACTTTATCGATAACCCTACCAAAAAAGAATACCTCCTTCTTAATTCTTCCAGCCGATTCCAACTTGAAATGCAACAATAGTTTCCGAGATCTCAGCGTTCATACGGACAGACAAACGGACAGACGGACATGGCTAGATCGACTCGGCTAGTGATCCTGAACAAGAATTTATATACTTTATAGGGACGGAAACGCTTCCTTCTACCTGTTACATACTTTTGCACGAATACAATATACCCTTTTACTCTACGAGTAACGGGTATAATAATGTCTTAATACACAGACAGTGACAACCGGAGACTCACGGACGTCAGCTGAGACCGTTGGTCGCTTGGGTGGTGTTAAAAGTTGGAGAAGCACCGGGGCAGAAGCTGGAAAAGATTACGAAGCAGCCGATATTGACTGGGATCAGTATAAATAGGAATGTACAAAGGCTTGTGAACTTGGAGAATAAGTGGTTCAGCGCGTGTAAGCAGAGTGCAGTGCATCGATTTTTTTTTATCTTTTAAGAAAAAAAAATCGATTAAATCGATATTTTTCTTTTTATATTGAGCTCATTTACATTATTCATATATCATATAATAAAACTAAAAACTAAGAAACAAAGAAAATAAAAAATATTCATAATAAAAACAAATACTATACTTTTAAGCTTCTAAAAGCCTTTGATTTCTGCCCACAAAAATAAGCTTATTAACCGTATCCGGCTTGAGAGGTGTTCGTCTGAGGTACTGCAGCCGGCTCTGCTGAAAATTCGCTCAGACTCCGTCGAGCAAGCTGGGATACACAAATATCGATACGCACACTCCTTTAAAAACTCCATTTCAGTGTCGTGAGTCTGACGAAAAAGAAAACGTACTTATGATTTTAGAAGTGAAATAAGATAAAATAAATAACAAAACTTCTAATAGTCCAGGACACTAATATTTGGCCTAGCATGTGGCTTCTCCAAATATTGTCGAAGAACAATTATTGAATCCGATTTTGGAGTTTTGGCTCTGTCTGACAACTTCGCTTTCATGAACGAAAAAAAGACTGCATCCCCTCCGGAATCTCGGGCTGGGGTTTCGTGTGTTGGTGGATCCGGTGTTGAAACAGAAACAGAATTCAAATATTTGGCAAGTTCGGATATTTAATATCGAAGAAATTCAGCAGCGGAATCAGCACAACTGATGCTTCGGAAACCTTCTTTCTTGAATCTTGGATCCAGTATGGTGGCGATTTTTGGAACTGTTCAATTTTCGTACTGAAAAAGCCGTTTGTTAATTTGTTCCAGCAAAATGTTGCAAGTCTCTATTCCCTCGAAAGTTTTTAATGACTTGTGCATGTCGCTGACACGGTGGTGGAGATCAGCAGAGAGAGGTATGATTAATGATATAGTCGCATAGGTGTTTCCAGAAACCCAGTTTGTGGCCGAATCAAAAGGTTGAAAAAGAAATTCCAGGTCATTGAGAATAGAAGCCTCATCTGCTGTCAGTGGTTGAGGTGCATTTTTTGTATCTAGTAGGACTTGAGAAACAGCGTCTTTTATTTTCAGGATCCTGCTCACCATTTTTTAGCAACTATTCCAGCGTGTTGGAACTTCTTGTGTCAATCCGTAACAGGAATCGGGTCTCTGAGAAGTTTTTAGCTTTGAATAAGCTATCGAGCTACTTTTAAGAAAGGTTTTATGTTTTCCAACAAAAGAGTGACTTGCATAATCAAATTTAGCGTGTGAGCAAAACACGACATATGCCTCTTTTGAATTATGCAACAGGCTTTGATCATGGACGCAGCATTATCTGTAACAATGGCAAATACATTGTTTGTCAATTCCCATTTGGACAAAACCGTATGTATAGAACTGGCGATATTTTCGCTTGTCTGATCCTGATAGCTTAAAAGTTTGTTTGTCGACAAAATTGCGGTTCTTATCTCAAAGTCTTCCAAAAGAAAATGACATGTCACCGTTAAATAGTGTTCATTTGCCCTTGTTGTCCATCCATCCGTTGTCTTTGCACGGTACCTTACATTCCTTAGTATGTCCATAAGTTTTTCTCCAGGTCATGGAACATATTTGTTAAAAAAAACATAATTTAGTGTTCTTCGGCTAGGTAATGAGTTCTGCGGATCTAGGCAGTGGACAAAATAGCAAAAGCCTTTGTCATCAACGATTCGGAATGGCTGAAATTCAGTTGCGATCATTCTTATCAAAGCCTTATCAAGTGCAGCTTTCCGGGACGAGCCATTTTCGTATTTCCTTGGCTGTGTGGGGTCGTAAAACTTTTTTAGAGTCCTCAACGCTTTTGGATTGCTTAGCAAAGTGGGATGCGCTCGCGCCATGTGGTTGAAAAGATTAGTGGTGTTGCCACAGGTCTTGTACACCTTCCCACAGGATATGCATTGGGCCGCTCCACCTTGTAATCCTTTAAAATAGTTCCAGACATTGGACCTGTGACACTTTTTTGTTCGACCCGCTCCGCTGTTTAAGTCCTTATCTGTTTCCTTATTGTTATTTTGAATGCACCGTGGTATGTAAGAAACGTGGTCCTAGCTAGCGATCTTCACATCCCCACAGTGAGAGAACAGATCAACATGCATTCTAGCCGATACAATGACCGTCTACTAGCCCACACCAACCAGCTAGCAGCATTTTTGGCAAATCAAACTACCAGAAGAAGACTGAAGCGTCGACACCCTGGTGATCTTTGGACACGAGGACGTCATCAAACCCGCGTCTTGAGACAATAGTGTAGTCTGTCTCTGTTATAAAATTGTTACATTTTCTCATTTCTGTTATGTTTCATGTTATGTTTTCTTTGTTATTTCCATGCGTTTTATAGCCATTAAGTTGGTTGATCAACGCCTTAATAAATATTAGCACAAAAAAAAAACGAAATTGTACATATTGCAAACAATTACTACGCCCAACAACTTTTATATATGCGACTCTGGAAACACGTCACATAAGCTGACGAATTGGATAGTATTATACGAATTTTGTAATTAAGTTATTAATAATATAATAATATTCTGAAATCATGCTCGTTTTAATATTAATTTGTATTATAGTTTCATATCTTTAATTTTAATTTTTGTTTTCTTTAAAATTTTCATATCTTATCATCATATTCATCAAGACACATAAAACTAGTTATTTATTTGTATTTTAAATTTTAATCTTTTCCTTAAATATATGCATAATTAGTTTAAAAGTTAAGTGTTATTGATCTAACATTTTTTGGCTATTTTCAAGGAATTTGTAGCAACTTTTTTTTTTAAATCTAGCAAGTTTTGGTTGGGAGTTTCTGGCAGCACTGCCGCCATTGGCAAAAAACGCGTTCTTAAAAATACTAAAGACTAGGAAAAAGGTCTTTGCAGAGCCTAATGAGGCTTTAAGCCTAGTATCCAGATCGACAAACGATTACGCTAGCGTAAAAACTTTAATCCATCCTGTGTGACCAAAATTTTGAGAGTTCATCAGAATTCAGCGTGTTACGGTCGTACTGTCAATCAGCTGGGTTTGTTGACAAGCAGTTAAAATTCAAATATCGTATTTGCGGGAAAGAGCCTTTAAAAGATATTAACAAATACCTTGGCAAGACAAGTCTGCCGCTGTACAAAGCGATTAAAAAACAATACAATATAAATTTAACAGTTGTTTTTTTAAATTTTACTGATAATTATTTGCTATTTTAAAGTTCATAGCTGCACTTTTACTGTGTTTTTTCCTACATTCTGGACCTAAAAAACATTTTGCTCTGACAAGAGGCACCCCAGATAGTATTAATGTTATTTTGTCCTCACATGTAAACACCTGCAATCGACTTTTGTGAGTTTTTTGAGTTTTTCCCTCCATTTCTTGTAATGTTCAGTGAGAAGCGCACGCCAAAAGATTTAATTTTTTAATCTTTTCGCTAGGGTTCACCCAAAGTTCATTTCCGCAGACTGGCAACGCTATGGAATTTTCTGGTATTTTTTTCGTCGATCAGGGGACCGACGTGAAAAAAAGGCCCAACGAAAAGTGAACGCCAGCTGTTTGCCTCTCGCTCTCTCTCATGACTGGCGTACGGTTTTCGTCGATCTGGATACTAGGCTTTAATCTTTTGGCGTACGCTTCTCACTGAACATATTATAAAATGGAGGGAAAAAATAAAAAAACCCGCAAAAGTCGATTGCAGGAGTTTACATGTGAGGACAAAATAACATGAATACTGTAGTATGCTCACATATCGGGTACACACTTTACCACTTATATCACTGCAACATTGTGGCATTTATTTAGGTCTCAAGCCTAGTATCCTGATCGACGAAAACCGTACGCCAGTCATGAGAGAGAGCGAGAGGCAAACAGCTGGCGTTCACTTTTCGTGAAGCTTTTTTTTGACCTAGGTCTCCAGTTCGACGAAAAAATTCAAGAAAATTGCATCGCGTTGCCAACCACCTGAAATGAACTTTGGGTGAACCCTAGCAAAAAGAATACAAAATTTAAATTTAATTCTCATCGAGAATTTAAAAAAATGGAGGGAAAAAATCAGAAAAACCGGAAAAGTCGGTTGCTGGAGTTCAATAGTGAGGAAAAAATAGCATTGATACGATGCGTGGAGTCGCGCCCAGAATTGTGGGACCTTTCGAATAAGAAGCATTTTAATGCATCATTCATAAAAAGATCGTGGGAGGAAATAGCTTGGGAAATGGACAAAGATGGTAAGTTATAATTGTACTTTATTAAATATTTGTTAACGTGGACATATACAATATTTATGTTTAGATAATAGTTGCAAGCTGGCGTGCAAGCAGCAAAAGAGTGGAAGTGCTGGAGGAGACCCACTGGAGAAGCCAACAGGTGCTGCAGAGTGGGATTTCGCCCCCTACATGGGCTTCCTGCCGGACTTATCCACGCAGAGTCAGTAGGTTCTGGCCAAAAATTTTGTAACATTATACTAATATAATATATTTTTAAAAGAACAACCCAATCTTTGTTTTCGGAGAGCGACGGAGCCCAAGCAATGGACTACTTCATAGACGAGTCTCAAGACCCTATTGAAGTTGGGTTTTTGGAAGCGGAAATTTGCGACATGCTGGGCAACTTCCTGCGGCAACAACAAAAGGCTCCCCTTCCCACTCCTCCATTCTAAGTACGTTTCCTCCGGAACGTGCTGCCGAAGTCGAAAGGAAGATGACCCAGCTTCTGTGGGAGGAGAAAGACGCCAGCCAATAATTCAATAAAAAGAAAAAAAATTTAACATAGCAAAATAACTTTTATTGTTTTTATAATTTCTTTGTACACCGGCAGACTCGTCTTGCCAAGGTACTTGAGAATATCCAGCACTTCCGTTTAAATATTCTTTAAGGTTGTTTCGAACCTCCTTACTGAAGTCTTGTGGGCGACCTCGTCGGCAGGGTCGCAAGTCGCAGATCCTTGCCACTATACGGCTTCATGATGCGCTTATGAAGGGGGAATGCATCATCACCAACAATGTACTAAGGGGTTCGATGGCCGTTTATAACATTGTCCTCCGGAAAGGGCAGCTGGTCTAAGAGCAACTGTTTGCCAAGATCGCTGTGGGAGAAGGCATTCATGTCTCCCTCGCTACGAAAAGCCCCATATCAATGTAGTTGAAGCGATAGTGAGCGTTGCAGTTTGCCATAAGCACAATCGAATAAAAGCCCTACATTACAAACGATTTTGTTATTAAATTCTATTGGCATTTAAAAAGTACTTACCTTATAATTGTGAAAAAGGCTTCCGCTATTTGGCGGGCCTTTTATCGCCACATGCTTTCCGTCGACTGCTCCAATACAATTAGGAAAGTTTCATTCGTCTTCGAAGCCTTTAACCCACATCAGCATATTCCCCGTCGTCCACTTGGGGAATTCATCCCGCAAAGCAGTCCAAATGGCAATAGACACCTGGAGGAGAATCACTCCAAAATGTTGCTTACTGATCCGATAAGTTGATCCAATGTGGCGTTGCAGGTCTCCAGAGGCAAGAAATCTAAATAAAAGGATACAAAATATAAATATATTGTTATCTAAGACTAAATATTTAAAATCTAATTACTCTAAAACGATGGCCAACTTGGCTTTTATTGGTATAGCATCCGGGCGAGTGTTCCGCTTCGGTAAAAGGTACTGCTCCACCATTCCAAAAAGAGTGTTTAAAACTCTTCTGAGGCATGTGTAAGTTTTCGAAAAACATTGAGGGAGTCTGCAACAAGTTTTGAAACTTTAAAATGAGAAGAAAATATTTTTTAGTGCACGAATATTAACACATTATTGAACAGTATTACTTATGTCGGAAGCATATCGGCCTTTAAGGGCCCTTTCCAGCAGATATGGGCTCACCCAATATTTCTGCCGCTGTCTTTTCTCCTCTTCCTCTATTGCTACAATACATGCCGCCATGCTGACAACCAAAATCAGGCTTGTGTTTTTTGAACTCGACATTTTCGTTTCATTTAACTTTGTTTGCTTTCTTGTTTGTCAACAAACCCAGCTGATTGACAGTAAGACCTTAGTAAGCTCAGTTCGGATGAACTCTTGAAACTTTGGTCACACTGAAAAGATTAAAGTTCTTACGCTAGCATAATCGTTTGTCGATCAGGATACTAGGCTTTAATATTCCCAGCACTTCAAGTGCGGAGTAATTCGACCCACACAACAATGTTTTGAACATACTAAATGCTGAGCCGGCATGTCTGCATGCGCGGCCGTCCATTCGGTTACCGTGTGAGCATAACACCCTCTCCCTCATGCGCGGCTACTACTTCCGCCGCTTATATATACACTTATGCATAAGCATTGACCGCTGCTCTGCAGTGGCACATATACATTTATATAGATATTTAGATATATAAGCTTTGGCCGCGGCGCTGCTCGCGCAGCTACATATGTGAATTCTAAGCCAAGCCAATTATTCTTAAGAAAAGCGGGAGCATTGACGAAAGGAGCCCCGAACCAAACGCATGTTATAACTAATTAATTTTTCAATAAAAAATAAATATAAAATGCAGAGTTTTGATTTTACTTCATATTACATGGCGACCATGACAATGAATAAGTGCAATCTTCGAAATAAAAAAATACAATAGTGAAAAAAAAATGAAAAAGAAACAGCAAATGCAATTAAATGCAAAACAAATAAAAACATAAAAATTGTATTTAAATAAACCGAAAAACAATAAAAAAAAAAAAAGAAAATATCATAAAGTGATGTGAAATTTAAAAAAAAAATATATATAAAAGCTGTAAATGAAAGACAATTTTTTAAAAAAAAATTATCAGCCTGTGGGATGACCAGCACCGGCGCCGCCTGAGTCCAAAAGGCCTGGACACAAAAAAAAAACAACACAAAAAAAAAATAATACAAAACTAAAAACAATCAGCCTGTGCGATGACCAGCACCGGCGCCGCCTGAGTCGAAAAGGCCCGGACAACAAAAAAAAAAGTACAAAAATAAAACAACAAAAACCAGCAGCAGAACCGGAAAAGTGTGAAAGGAATGGCAAATCCTTCTACGCCAACGCAGGAAAATAAAGTGTGGTAGGCAAACTGCCGACTACACCAACGCAGGAGGCATATGAGTGCGGAAGGTAATCAGCCCTCTGCACCATCGAGGGAGACACCTGTTCCTGTCGAGCAAAGGGACGCACCAAGCCTACAAGAGGCCCTAGAGTTGTGTCCCAACGATGGACCTCGCCCCCTCACAATAGCTGAGTACAGGGCACGACAGGAGTCCAGCAAACCCATCCACAAACGGAAAAGAAGTGGAAAAAGGGTAAAACTCCTCCAGCAAAGAAGACTGCTAAAGGACTACAGGAATATAGCAACGACCTCGCAGGAGAAGGAAGTGCATGACAAAAATATTAAAGAACTGGACAAAATACTTTGCAAACGAGCAAAGTAACGCAACAAGGGCTGCATTTATGCCAATGCCTAATTTGCCTTTAATTTTAAACTTCTAACCCGAGTCGATGCGCGAAAGCGCTGCTCGAAAAATACTAAACACTGTTAGGCTATATACTGAAAACATACAACTGATATTGATTTATATAGAGCAAAATATTGTTTTGTTCACTCTTATTATCGAAAGGAAATTTATGCGATTATGCCAGCAGACACTTTATTACATTTATTTAATTAATCAAATTTCAATTCCTAAATTCTTGTTATAAATGCAAAATTTTTTTTTGTTGACTTTATTTTGCTGAGTGTTTCTCAGTGGCCCTAAAATCAAAGAGAAAGCTAGGCAGGGAAATATGGAAAATAGGAATATTTACATAAATCTAATTAAAATTTTTTTAAATGAATGAATAACAATAAAATAAATAAATTCTCTACAGAAAATCATAGTAATTATAATAATACTTATATATTAGGAGTATATCTACCCAAAATGGGAATTGTAGACGTTAAATCAGTGGACTCCACTGCTAACGGTATTAACAAAGTAGAACCAAACAATATTGACCTATATTTGCAGAGCAAACGATCTAGATAAGATCTAAGAATAAAAAAAAAAAGGAGAAAGGATAGAGTGTTCAATTATACCCATATTCAATACCCATTTATTGAATAAAAGATATATCTCAGAACCATTGAAATACCTAAATCAAATTATGGCATCTAATACTATAGAATTAAATAGATGTCTTACTGAAATAATTATTAAAGACTCACAATTCATTCTTCATTGTCATAAAACCTTCATTCCCATTACTGAATTTGAATATGACTATATGGAAAAGTACAATTTTGGAATTCAGCCCTATGTTTGGTTGCAATAAAAAAATAAAGGGTTTAATCCTAAATACTTTGCCATACGTCTCAGTAAAGGAGGTCGTGGATTACCATCTTATACTCGGTGAAACCACGATCCTTATGGTAAAATTACATAGATAAGATTACCATGGAATGGAACGATTTGTATGCAAAATTGAATAAAATAAAAACAGAATTCGATAAATCCTACAAATCTCTTAATCAAAATAGACCAATTCAAGGAAGCACAATAAAGAAACATGCAGAAATACTAGTAAACTGCTTTAACGAGGCGCGAATATTAATACATGGGCGACGAGAAAAATTAAAATTTTTGAAAAGGCTCAGAGAAAATCTAATATCGATAAAAGAAAAATTCAACTTAGATATCTCTGTACCGACCACTCTTAATACCGCAATAACAGTTGAAACCGATGAAGAATTAACATTGGAAGAGTCAACTGGCGTCGATCAGACAGAGTCAGAAGAGTTGAACGCGAAAATAAAGGAAGAAGATTTAAATAATCTTTCTATCCCAGCCGTTTTATTATCAAACATAGATAATACAACAGACTCAGACTCAAGCGCAAGCATAACTGAGAACAACAACTTTAAAATGGCACAAACAAATATTGACTTCATTAACACCGCATCAAAGCTTATACCAGTTTTCGATGGTAAAGCATAAAACTTAACCAGTTTCATTGATGCGTTACATATTGTCGCGGAACGGATTAACCCAATTATCGATTGTCGGGAAATTCAAATGTAGCGCCACAATTTAGAGATTATATTTAGTTCAATGTAACCGGTTGAGGATTCTCGCTGTTTAGTGAATATGGTCACACAGCTTGAAGTAAGGAAAAGCTAAGTTTCCCGCTCCCAAGTCATTCCGATCAACGAGGTCAGAGAAGCTGGAAGGCGAGACTGCGGTAAAGTTAACTTGTATGTGTAGGGTCAATCATAAACTTGTAATATTCCTACAGAATAAAATCCGTCTGTTAAATACCATTTTACGCTACAAGATCTGGTTATTTCTTGTTTCGGTGCGGTATAGCGGGTTAAAGGCAACTTCCAGCGACCGTCGTTCGAGCGGCGTCACATATATAGAGTCAATAAAAGGCGAACACGAAAACCTAGCAGTCTCTATAATAAAGACAAAGCTAAAGGGTGTAGCCAGAAATCTGATTGGAAACGAAACAACGGTAGGTGAAGTAATTGCCAAATTAAAAAGTAACGTCAAAGGCGAGACTGTAGAAGTATTGTCAGCAAAGCTGATGAATCTGCAGCAACGCAATAAAACTGCAAATCAATACACATCAGAGATTGAGCAGATGAAGAAGGCTTTAGAAAGTGCGTACATAACAGACGGTTTAACACTAGAACTAGCAAGAAGTTATTCCACACAGCATGCAGTGAAAGCAATGACTAAAAACTGCACGATTGATAAGGTAAAACTTATCATGCAAGCCGGCAATTTCAACACAATGAATGACGCCGTTTCAAAATTCGTAAACAGTTGCACAGAAGCAACTGGACAACCAAACTCGGTCCTTTACTACAATAACTATACACAGCGCGGCGGAAACCGCGGATGCGGAAGTTATAGAGGTAATTTCAGAGGTCGTAGTAACAATTATAGTTACTACAACAATACCAACCATAATAATGGTTCCGGCAACTACAGAGGAAACTCAAGGGGCCGTGGCAACTCGAACAGAGGCTACAATAACAATAATACAAATAATGTAAGAGTAGCCAATGACACTTCGGAAAACCCCCAAACCCCTTTAAATACTCAACAGTAGAGAACGTAACAGTCCATACTATTAATCTCAGTCAGAATATATTTGTCTCATTCACTCATGTGGCTACCGGAAAAGAACTTGTATTTTTGGTAGACACAGGTGCCGAAATCTCTTTAGAAAATTCCGATATATTTCAAAACATACAAGATAATAACATAATAGATATTCGGGGAATAAGCCAAGAAATTACTAAATCCAAAGGCTTAACATCAATTGAAATACAGACTACCAAGTACATAATCCCACACGATTTTCATATAGTAGACTTACACTTAGCTGTCCCTTGTGATGGCATTTTAGGAATTGATTTCAGTAAAAAATACAACTGCCAACTAGACTTTGAGCCATCTGAAGATTGGCTTATAATAAGACCAAACAATTTAAAATTTCCAATTTATGTTCCAATAGCTTACAATTCTGGCAATACCTCAATTCTTTTGCCAGCAAGATCACAAGTCATTAGAAAAATAAAATTAAATTCAAAAGAGGACAGTGTATTAATTCCAACTCAAGAAATTGAGCATTGAATTTATATAGCAAGTACCATAGCTACAACACAAAACGCTTTCATAAGACTACTGAATACAAAAGACGTAGATAAAGTGGTCAGTGCGAATAATTTATCAAATGAATCACTTTTGAACTACGAAGTAGTCGAAGGAAACAAAGAAACTAGAGAAAAGGGTGTATTATCCCAATTGTCAAAAAATTTTTCCCCCACAATTTAAATCACAACTCTCAAACTTATGTAAAAATTATAATGACATATTCGGATTAGAAACAGAACCAATTAGCACGAATAATTTCTACAAACAAAAACTGAGATTAAAAGATGATGAACCTGTATACATAAAAAACTATTGAAGCCCACATAGTCAGGCGGACGAAATTCAAAAGCAAGTCGGAAAATTAATCACCGACGGGATTGTCGAACCCTCTGTATCTGAATACAATAGCCCATTATTACTTGTCCCTAAAAAATCAGCTCCAGGTTCCGAACAAAAGAAATGGCGATTAGTAATTGACGCCGCTCGAACGACGGTCGCTGGAAGTTGCCTTTAACCCGCTATACCGCACCGAAACAAGAAATAGCCAGATCTTGTAGCGTTAAAATGGTATTTAACAGACGGATTTTATTCTGTAGGAATATTACAAGTTTATGATTTGACCCTACACATACAAGTTAACTTTACCGCAGTCTCGCCTTCCAGCTTCTCTGACCTCGTTGATCGGAATGACTTGGGAGCGGGAAACTTAGCTTTTCCTTACTTCAAGCTGTGTGACCATATTCACTAAACAGCGAGAATCCTCAACCGGTTACATTGAACTAAATATAATCTCTAAATTGTGGCGCTACATTTGAATTGCCCGACAATCGATAATTGGGTTAATCCGTTCCGCGACATCCCCACCCCCCGTGAAGCAGCTGCATTCACCACATCCAAAACAGCTAACTTGGAGACGGGACGCATAATTAATCTAGCTCGATCGTCGCTGGTAATTCGCACCGCTGCTCGTCGTGGGACTCCGTCAGCTCCTGGGTACACTTCCTCCCCGACGCCTTTCCTCCATTCCATGCGAGGGACGGGCCGGATCACATATGTACACTAGATCCCCACGACGCATAGGCTCGACGCGTTCACACCACTTCTGTCTGCGAATGAGCGTTGGTAGATACTCGTGTACCCAACGCTTCCAGAATCGGTCTCTCATCATCCGCGCTATACGCCACTGTTTCCTTGTGGCGCACTTCTCTGGCGGGTGTCCGCGATCTGAAGGGAGGTCCGGAACGTTTGCTACTCCTCTCAGCAGGTCGTTCGGCGTCAATGGAGCCTGCTGGTCCGCCGTGACTGGCAGATGGGTAAGCGGACGAGAGTTGACAATATTCTCCGCCTCGATAAGGAAGCTTTCCAGCACGTGTTCCTTAGGGGCCACCTCCTTCACGGTATGCGCCAACACCTTCTTAACGCATTGGACCATCCGTTCCCATACGCCTCCCGCAGACGGGTGAGCCGGGCAGTTGAAGATCCATTCGATTCCTTTGGATGACAGTTCACCCTGGATCTTCTCTGGCTCGAAAACTTCATCGAACCTTCTGGCTTCACGATTGGCTCCGATGAAATTCTTCCCGTTGTCGCTTCTCAATCTAATCACTGGTCCTCGTCGGCACATAAAGTTCCTCATAGCGATTATGCAGGAATCTGTCGACAGATCGTGGGCCATTTCCAAATGGATAGCCGTGGTGGTTAGACATGTAAATAGTGCCACCCACCTTTTCTCTGTCCGACGTCCAATCGATACTTGCAGTGGCCCAAAATAGTCCAGGCCGGTGTATTTAAATGGCCAACCTTTGGCCTCGAGCCGGTCCTTTGGTAAGGGACCCATCAGTGGCGGAGCTGGTTGCGCTCTCCGAAGTTTACATAATTGGCATCTTGTTATAACCTTCCGTAAAAGTCTCCTTAAATTGGTTATCCAGAACTTCGTCCGGATTTCGCTAATGGTCGCATCTAGGTTTTGGTGCTTCATCTTCCTGTGGTAGTGATCGGTGATCATCTCTGACAGTGCGTGCTGGTGCGACAGTATGATGGGGCGCCGTGTGTTAACTGGGACACAACCGGCGGCATCGATTCTTCCACACGCACGTATGATTCCATCGTCGTCAAAGTATGGCGAAAGTCCCCGTAACTGACTGTCTTTCGCTACGGCTTTCCCTTGGGTTTCATCCGCGAACGCCTCTGATTGCGCCCGCCGGATTAATAGGCGCTCTGCCTCAGCACACTCAGCAGCAGAAAGACCGTACTCCTCATGTACGTCCACGCAGCCCACGGCACCGTCGAATGAACCTCAGGACCTATGCCGTCGATCTGACCAATCGATCGTAGCTCGAAAACCTCTGCAAAGAAATAAAGCTATTCGCTAAAACCAGTGCGAACTCACACGGCATCTCTTCCTCCTCCGTTGTCTGCAGGCTGCTACTATCACCCGGAGAACTCTGGGCCAGAGCTCCTCAGGCTCCCGCAGGAATGATGGTCCGCTGAGCCACCGCGATTCTTGGCTAAGGTTCACGTGGCGTTGCGGTCTCGTAGCGTCATCAGCCACATTTTCGGCAGATGGTATCCATCTCCATTGGGACACCTCCGTGGACTCTAAGATCTCCGCCACCTGGTTTCCTACAAACTGCTTGTACCGCCGGTGGGTGCTGCTAATCCAGTGCAGCACAGTCTTCGAATCAGTCCAAAGGACGCAGCCGCTGATCGTCATACCGTGCGTCTGTTTTACGGTGTCCATCAGCCTGGTTCCCAATACAGCTGCTTGGAGTTCCAGTCGTGGGATCGACATCGTCCTCATCGGGGCACATTTGGTTTTCGAACACACGAAATGTGCCCGCACGTCGCCGTCGTCATAAGTGGTTCTCCAATAGGCCACCGCGGCAAACGCCGATTGGCTCGAATCCACGAAAATGTGGAGCTTTAGCTCACGCACTTGTCCTACGCCGAAATAGTGGCGCGGACACCGGAACTCCCTCACGTAGTTCATCTCCAGCCGCCAGCTCTCGCATGCTGTGGCTAGCTCATCAGGCAGCGGTTCGTCCCATTCAACTGATCTCCTCCAGGTTTCCATGGCGGTCACCATGTAGCAGCTCAAGAATCCGAGCGGGTCAAATGTTGACATAACGAGGCTGAGGAATTCTCGTTTGGTGGGGACACGTTGCCCAGTCATCACGCTGCTGGGTACCCTGTGGTACTTTATACTGAATTTAAAGTCGTCAGTCGCCGGCTGCCAGTACATGCCCAGAATCTTCTCCTCAGCTTCGGTCCACTCGACGTTCTCGCTGGATCCTAGTGGGTTCAACGCTCTGACCACACCTTCCGAACTGGAAGAAAACCGGCACAAATCGAAACCAGCACTAGCATGAATTTCCTTGATCCGGGTTGATACAGAAATAGCTTCGACATCGTTTGAGAAGCTATCTACGTAGTCGTCTACATGGAACATTGGATTCTCGACCCCGAAATGCGGCAGATACCAGACCCTGTCGTTGGCTGGAGTGACTTCCTGCGGCTCTAGTCGTCGTGCATACCCTTTTTTGACATAGTCCTCCATAATCCTATTGTAGGCCTACGCGAATTCCACGCCGCGCTTCATTTTCGTTCGATTGTTGACGAGTCTCTTGAGAGCCATGTCATAACTGTTTGGCAGTCTCACCTCGTCATCCTTCCATAGCAGCCCGGTTTGATATCGTTGGCCCACTCGCTTAGTCGTCCCGTTAAGTATTCCTAAAGCCCGTGCGTCGCCACTAGCTGCGACTGGTGGCGCCGGCTTTACTCCAAAGGTTTTTCTGTTTCGAAGTAGTCGGTGACCATCTTGTCAGAAGACGATCCTGTGGGATGGCTAAGAGGCACGATGTATGAGTCGTAACATAACAGACGGTTTTAACACTAGAACTAGCAAGAAATTATTCCACACAGCATGCAAGTGAAAGCAATGACTAAAAACTGCACGATTGATAGGTAAAACTTATCATGCAAGCGGCAATTTCAACACAATGAATGACGCCGTTTCAAAATTCGTAAACAGTTTGCACAGAAGCAAACTGGACAACCAAACTCGGTCCTTTACTACAATAACTATACACAGCGCGGCGGAGGAACCGCGGACGCGGAAGGTTATAGAGGTAATTCAGAGGTCGTAGTAACAATTATAGTTACTACAACAATACCAACCATAATAATGGTTCCGGCAACTACAGAGGAAACTCAAGGGGCCGTGGCAACTCGAACAGAGGCTACAATAACAATAATACAAATAATGTAAGAGTAGCCAATGACACTTCGGAAAACCCCCAAACCCCTTTAAATACTCAACAGTAGAGAACGTAACAGTCCATACTATTAATCTCAGTCAGAATATATTTGTCTCATTCACTCATGTGGCTACCGGAAAAGAACTTGTATTTTTGGTAGACACAGGTGCCGAAATCTCTTTAGAAAATTCCGATATATTTCAAAAACATACAAGATAATAACATAATAGATATTCGGGAATAAGCCAAGAAATTACTAAATCCAAAGGCTTAACATCAATTGAAATACAGACTACCAAGTACATAATCCCACACGATTTCATATAGTAGACCTTACACTTAGCTGTCCCTTGTGATGGCATTTTAGGAATTGATTTATTAAAAAATACAACTGCCAACTAGGACTTTGAGCCATCTGAAGATTGGCTGATAATAAGACCAAACAATTTAAAATTTCCAATTTATGTTCCAATGGCTTACAATTCTGGCAATACCTCAATTCTTTTGCCAGCAAAGATCACAAGTCATTAGAAAAATAAAATTAAATTCAAAAGAGGACAGTGTATTAATTCCAATCAAGAAATTGAGCATTGAATTTATATAGCAAGTACCAGAGCTACAACCACAAAACGCTTTCATAAGACTACTGAATTACAAAAGACGTAGATAAAGTGGTCAGTGCGAATAATTTATCATATGAATCACTTTTTGAACTACGAAGTAGTCGAAGGAGGAAACAAAGAAACTAGAGAAAAGGGTGTATTATCCCAATTGTCAAAAAATTTTCCCCCACAATTTAAATCACAACTCTCAAACTTATGTAAAAATTATAATGACATATTCGGATTAGAAACAGAACCAATTAGCACGAATAATTTCTACAAACAAAAACTGAGATTAAAAGATGATGAACCTGTATACATAAAAAACTATTGAAGCCCACATAGTCAGGCGGACGAAATTCAAAAGCAAGTCGGAAAATTAATCACCGACGGGATTGTCGAACCCTCTGTATCTGAATACAATAGCCCATTATTACTTGTCCCTAAAAAATCAGCTCCAGGTTCCGAACAAAAGAAATGGCGATTAGTAATTGACGCCGCTCGAACGACGGTCGCTGGAAGTTGCCTTTAACCCCGCTATACCGCACCGAAACAAGAAATAGCCAGATCTTGTACGTAAAATGGTATTTAACCAGACGGATTTTATTCTGGTAGGAATATTACAAGTTTATGATTTGACCTACACATACAAGTTAACTTTACCGCAGTCTGCCTTCCAGCTTCTCTGACTCGTTGATCGGAATGACTTGGGAGCGGGAAACTTAGCTTTTCCTTACTTCAGCTGTGTGACCATATTCACTAAACAGCGAGAATCCTCAACCGGTTACACTTGAACTAAATATAATCTCTAAATTGTGGGCGCTACATTTGAATTGCCCGACAATCGATAATTGGGTTAATCCGTTCCCGCGACCATCCCCTCCCCCGTGAAGCAGCATTCACCACATCCAAAACAGCTAACTTGAGACGGACGCATAATTAATCTAGCTCGATCGTCGCTGGTAATTCGCACCGCTGCTCGTCGTGGGACTCCGTCAGCTCCTGGGTACACTTCCTCCCCGGACGCCTTTCCTCCATTCCCTGCGAGGGACGGCCGGATCACATATGTACACTAGATCCCCCACGACGCATAGGCTCGACGCGTTCACACCACTTCTGTCTGCGAATGAGCGTTGGTAGATACTCGTGTACCCAACGCTTCCAGAATCGGTCTCTCATCATCCGCGCTATACGCCACTGTTTCCTTGTGGCGCACTTCTCTGGCGGGTGTCCGCGATCTGAAGGGAGGTCCGGAACGTTTGCTACTCCTCTCAGCAGGTCGTTCGGCGTCAATGGAGCCTCCTGGTCCGCCGTGACTGGCAGATGGGTAAGCGGACGAGAGTTGACAATATTCTCCGCCTCGATAAGGAAGCTTTCCAGCACGTGTTCCTTAGGGGCCACCTCCTTCACGGTATGCGCCAACACCTTCTTAACGCATTGGACCATCCGTTCCCATACGCCTCCCGCAGACGGGTGAGCCGGGCAGTTGAAGATCCATTCGATTCCTTTGGATGACAGTTCACCCTGGATCTTCTCTGGCTCGAAAACTTCATCGAACCTTCTGGCTTCACGATTGGCTCCGATGAAATTCTTCCCGTTGTCGCTTCTCAATCTAATCACTGGTCCTCGTCGGCACATAAAGTTCCTCATAGCGATTATGCAGGAATCTGTCGACGATCGTGGGCCATTTCCAAATGGATAGCCGTGGTGGTTAGACATGTAAATAGTGCCACCCACCTTTTCTCTGTCCGACGTCCAATCGATACTTGCAGTGGCCCAAAATAGTCCAGGCCGGTGTATTTAAATGGCCAACCTTTGGCCTCGAGCCGGTCCTTTGGTAAGGGACCCATCAGTGGCGGAGCTGGTTGCGCTCTCCGAAGTTTACATAATTGGCATCTTGTTATAACCTTCCGTAAAAGTCTCCTTAAATTGGTTATCCAGAACTTCGTCCGGATTTCGCTAATGGTCGCATCTAGGTTTTGGTGCTTCATCTTCCTGTGGTAGTGATCGGTGATCATCTCTGACAGTGCGTGCTGGTGCGACAGTATGATGGGGCGCCGTGTGTTAACTGGGACACAACCGGCGGCATCGATTCTTCCACACGCACGTATGATTCCATCGTCGTCAAAGTATGGCGAAAGTCCCCGTAACTGACTGTCTTTCGCTACGGCTTTCCCTTGGGTTTCATCCGCGAACGCCTCTGATTGCGCCCGCCGGATTAATAGGCGCTCTGCCTCAGCACACTCAGCAGCAGAAAGACCGTACTCCTCATGTACGTCACGCAGCCCACGGCACCGTCGAATGAACCTCAGGACCTATGCCGTCGATCTGACCAATCGATCGTAGCTCGAAAACCTCTGCAAAGAAATAAAGCTATTCGCTAAAACCAGTGCGAACTCACACGGCATCTCTTCCTCCTCCGTTGTCTGCAGGCTGCTACTATCACCCGGAGAACTCTTGGGCCAGAGCTCCTCAGGCTCCCGCAGGAATGATGGTCCGCTGAGCCACCGCGATTCTTGGCTAAGGTTCACGTGGCGTTGCGGTCTCGTAGCGTCATCAGCCACATTTTCGGCAGATGGTATCCATCTCCATTGGGACACCTCCGGACTCTAAGATCTCCGCCACCTGGTTTCCTACAAACTGCTTGTACCGCCGGTGGGTGCTGCTAATCCAGTGCAGCACAGTGTTCGAATCAGTCCAAAGGACGCAGCCGCTGATCGTCATACCGTGCGTCTGTTTTACGGTGTCCATCAGCCTGGTTCCCAATACAGCTGCTTGGAGTTCCAGTCGTGGGATCGACATCGTCCTCATCGGGGCACATTTGGTTTTCGAACACACGAAATGTGCCCGCACGTCGCCGTCGTCATAAGTGGTTCTCCAATAGGCCACCGCGGCAAACGCCGATTGGCTCGAATCCACGAAAATGTGGAGCTTTAGCTCACGCACTTGTCCTACGCCGAAATAGTGGCGCGGACACCGGAACTCCCTCACGTAGTTCATCTCCAGCCGCCAGCTCTCGCATGCTGTGGCTAGCTCATCAGGCAGCGGTTCGTCCCATTCAACTGATCTCCTCCAGGTTTCCATGGCGGTCACCATGTAGCAGCTCAAGAATCCGAGCGGGTCAAATGTTGACATAACGAGGCTGAGGAATTCTCGTTTGGTGGGGACACGTTGCCCAGTCATCACGCTGCTGGGTACCCTGTGGTACTTTATACTGAATTTAAAGTCGTCAGTCGCCGGCTGCCAGTACATGTCCAGAATCTTCTCCTCAGCTTCGGTCCACTCGACGTTCTCGCTGGATCCTAGTGGGTTCAACGCTCTGACCACACCTTCCGAACTGGAAGAAAACCGGCACAAATCGAAACCAGCACTAGCATGAATTTCCTTGATCCGGGTTGATACAGAAATAGCTTCGACATCGTTTGAGAAGCTATCTACGTAGTCGTCTACATGGAACATTGGATTCTCGACCCCGAAATGCGGCAGATACCAGACCCTGTCGTTGGCTGGAGTGACTTCCTGCGGCTCTAGTCGTCGTGCATACCCTTTTTTGACATAGTCCTCCATAATCCTATTGTAGGCCTACGCGAATTCCACGCCGCGCTTCATTTTTCGTTCGATGTTGACGAGTCTCTTGAGAGCCATGTCATAACTGTTTGGCAGTCTCACCTCGTCATCCTTCCATAGCAGCCCGGTTTGATATCGTTGGCCCACTCGCTTAGTCGTCCCGTTAAGTATTCCCAAAGCCCGTGCGTCGCCACTAGCTGCGACTGGTGGCGCCCCGGCTTTACTCCAAAGTGTCGTTTCGAAGTAGTCGGGACCATCTTGTCCAGAA